>CM051362.1:18271544-18521544 GCA_028015245.1 Cardamine occulta
ATATTGGATATTAAACATACATAATTATTAATACTATACGATAGTTTAACATAAACATCTATAGTACATGATAGCTTAAAAACGTTTTACAAATAAACTGGAAGAATATTAAACATAAACATAAATATTTGTTTCCTTGCATTGATCATGACGTAATGTACTACTCAATTTCTTCAGTATCATCCGACCCAACCTCATCTTCAGGGTTTAACCAATTGTTTGGATTTCGATTAACACCACTGGGACCACTTTTTTGTATGAATGCTGTAGCAACGTTTTCTATAGATATTACTTGCCAAATTAACAAGTTTATGTGTTATATATCTTATTGTCGGTAATAATACTACTTATAAATAAACAACCTTTAACAATAAAATTGTAACTTACATTGGTTATGTTATTCAGAGTAATGTTAAGATATGTTCTCGTCCGTTTAAACTTAACAACTACAACCTCCTTTAGAAGCAACATTGAACCCTCCTTTATGTGCGACCCATATTTGTTATCAGATAAAGCGGACCTATGAATGCTCGCTTGTACAGTACCAGTCGGATCATACAAGAACAAAAAGGTACATTTATCAATTACTAAATATCTAATTAATTAATTAAAAACATCTAAAGACTAAAACTTATAATACAGTTTATCTTCATTACAACCATCGCATCCTCCAATCCATTAGGAACCATTTTATGAATCACAGCTACCACAAAAGGTACGTGACACCATTGTGGTACACAAATCTTATACAGCTCTTTTACCAGTGTCAACCCACATGTATGTCCACCTATATTCAAAATAAAATAAGTCAAATATATATATATATATATATTTAATTGTTTATTGAGCAATCTAAAAAAATCATTGTATACTAATAATTAATGCATGACATTTCAATTTACCTTGTTGTGTTAGGTATTCAATTGTAGTCTTCCAAGGGACACCTAGGAAAGAAGGAGCTTCTGGCTCAACAACACAATCAACCATCCGTACATGTCTCTCATACGAATTAAACATAGACTCGTTTATACCAGGATATTCTTGAAGCATTGATCGTTCAAGTTTTCTCCTTGCCCGTTCTTCAGCTTGTCTCACACCTGCTGGACTAGAAACCAAAGATCTTTCATCATCCATAATTAATTAGTGTTTTTAAAATAAAATTTTTTACTTATAAACGTTTCTTGTTTTGATATTGAAAATGGGAGGATGTGGTATTTATAGGAAATATGCGAACTTGTTAGTTTTTTTATTACGACGAATTAACGAGGCCGCCTCGTTAATTCCTCGTAAATGTTACGATGAATTAACAAGGCCACCTAGTTAATTCTTCGTAATGGATTAACCATTTAACAATGTCTTTACGACGAATCCGTTGTAACTCCGTCGTTAAATACTCTATACTCTAATCCTAAACCGCAAACCTAAACCACAAACATATGTTTTAAGAATTTAGAAAATTTAGAAATGTTAATTGAAATTTAGAACCAACTACAAACCTAAACCACAAAAATGATAAATTGAAATTGAATAATATTTTATATTGGAAATGTTAACTATTACAAAACACATATAAACATTTAATTATTCTCATCAACTAGGTCGTCTGATGCCTTGCTCGAATCAGTTCTTAGATTGTCACTTTCATCAAACTCTTCATTACCGTTGTCTACTTCTGCATCATCATATGGGATATTTTTAAATACTTGATTGTTGCGATCAATAAGTAAGATCTCATTTGTAGTTTGATTCGGTGTCGGAATTTCACTACATAAATCTTGTTGCAATGCTTCTTCTCCTACGATTAGACCTCTTGGCTTCACCCTAATAGCTGATAACAAAGCGACTCTCGTGGTCCTAACTTTGGGATACGAAATGAAGCTAATTTGGTCTGCTTGAGATACTAAGATGAAAGGTTCAAACTTGTTATACCATCTAGCCGCGTTAACATCCACAACTCCAAGTTTTTTGGAACAAACACCTATGCCGATTGTTGGATCGAACCAATCACATTTGAAGAGTACACATTTCATCCTCACTAACCCAGCAAATTCAACTTCAATTATCTCTTGTATGATCCCATAAAAATTGATCTCTCCTTTCACACATACTCCATAGTTAACGGATGTACGATGTCTACCGTAGTCGTAAGTATGAAACGCATATCCTCGAGTAAAATACATTGGAGCAGTGGTTATCTTAGAGATTGGACCTTGAAGCAATTCATGAAACCATGGTGGATAATATGAATCGTCATAATCAACCTGATAAATTCAAAGTCAAAATTTATTATCATTATCATTAATTAGTATATAATGACTAATTAAATAATCAAATTTAAGATCGTACTTGAGTTTTCAACCACGGAATAAAGTGTTGATCTTTCCGCTTGTTGATTTCATCATCTGATATTCCCTCAATGGATTCTCGTACTTGATCCACGAATAAGCTGCAATTAATAAATTATAAGATAAATTTGTGTGCACAAAACTCGTAAATTACTATATAAAACATTTTATATGTTATATATATACCTTTCAAATGACTGCATTTCCTCATAATTTACGAGAATATATGTGTGTGCGCAATGACGATCTTCAGGAGATGTCCACCAAACTTCTTTAAATTGTCCAGATAGGCGTCCAATTTGCGAAAATATGTCTGGAACGCCTTCTACTGCATAAGTTTGTGCCACACCTCCATCGTCATATCGTCGAGGAGCTCTTTTCCGTGTCCAAACTTTCGGCAAAAAATAGTATGACGAAAAGTGAGATGTTTTTTGAGTTAAACTCCCTGCAATAATTGACCCTTCTACTCTTGCGAGGTTTTTTGCTTTCCCTTTTAAATGTTTCATGAAACGCTCTAACGGGTACATCCATCGATACTGAACAGGTCCACTTAGTGCCGCTTCATGAGGAAGGTGGACTGGAAGATGCTCCATAACATCAAAAAATGCTGGGGGAAAAATATTTTCCAAATTGCATAATAAGATGGGAATGTTAGCTTCAAGTTGTTGAATGTCTTGTTCCATCACAGTACGTGTACTAAGATCCCGGAAAAATACACCAATACTTGTAAAACGTAATATTATTTAAGTTTTTTAGAAATATATATAATTATAAGCACGTATATATATATATATGTATACACCTACAAGTGCTTCATTAACATCTTCATCAATTATCTCTTTAAGTGCAAATGGAAGTAGTCGTTGCATAAACACATGACAATCATAACTCTTCATTCCTGAAAATTTTGTTCCTTCTTCAACACATCTAGAGAGATTAGAAACATAGCCATCAGGAAACTTCAAATCTTCTTTCTCCCATTTGAACCATGATGTTTTTGCATTTCCCTTCAAGATAAATATTGGAAATGACACTTCACCCTCGTCTGTAATCTGCAACTCACTCCTGGAACAAATAGCAGGTAAGTCCATCCTTGAGTTTTTGCTATCTTTTGTTTTCTTTGCCACGTTTAATATTGTGTACATGATATTATCAAAAAAGTTTTTCTCAATATGCATGACATCAAGATTGTGTCGTAGGAGATGATCCTTCTAATATGAAAGATCCCAAAATATGTTTTTCTTGTGCCAGTGGTGATGTTCTCCGTATCCATCTGGCATATTACGTGGAGTATGCCAATTACCTCCATGCCTTACAGTTTCTTGAGCACCATAGTGATCAATTTCCGCTTCAATTTGTTCTCCTGTTAAATACACTGTGGAAGAGCACGTACAATAACGTTTTTCCGAAAGAACTTCTTGTTCCTTCTATAAGGATGGTGCATTGAGAGGAACCAACGATGACAATCAAACTAACTAGTTTTCCTTCCATACTTCAGCTGAAATACATCAGTTCTGCCAAGACAATACGGACAAGATAATCTTCCATGTGTTGTATAACCTGACAATATCCCATAAGCAGGAAAGTCACTTATCGTCCACATAAACACAACTTTCATAGTAAAATTTCTTTTTACTGAATAATCATAGGTTCGAACTCCACAATGTCATAACTCATTCAATTCGTGTATTAGAGGTTGGAGAAATACATCTAGTGACGCTTCGGATGTTTAAGACCATGAACTAGGATACTAAAGAATAAAAATTCATTTTCCATTTACATCCTTGGCGGAAGGTTGTAAGGCGTGACGATTACCGGCCACAAAGAATAATTTCTACCAGATATCCCAAATGGACTGAAACCATCAGTGCATAATCCAAGACAGACATTTCTGATGTTTCTATCAAAATTAGGATATACCGTTTTGAAATGTTTCCACACCTTTGCATCTGATGGATGTGTGATCTCCCCTTCTATTTGTGAATGTTCTCCATGCTATCTCATCGATGCAGCTGTCCTTTCAGACTGATACAATTTTTTCAACCTTTCTATTATTGGTAGGTACGACATCCGTTGGTACGATACCTTATTCCTTCCGGCGCCTTGAGGTTTAAATCTTGGCTTCTTACAGAATCGACATTCCTATAACTGAGCATCATCTTTCCAATAGATTATGCAATTATCAATGCAAACATCTATCATCTCAGAAGGCAACTCAAGACTATAAACCATCTTTTGAATCTCATAGTATGATTCAGCAGATAAGTTGTCTTCTGGCAAATACTCTTTGAATAATTCGGCCCATGCATCCATACAAACCTCTGCTAGATTATGATCAGTTTTAATGTTCATCATCATAGATGCCAATGATAATTTTGATAAACCTTCTCTACATCCTTCGTAGATTGGCTGATTTGCAGCATCCAACATTTCATAGAACCGTTTCGCATCTAAATTAGGTTCTTCAATTGTATTATCAGCAAATGATGAAGTGGTTTGATTAAATGCATCTGTAACCATGTCATGAACCCTATCATGTTGTACATCACCCTGATCTACATGATAAGGATGATCATAGTTATGCAAATTACTAGGTTTATCTCTACCCACAGCTTCAAAATTACTATTATTACTACTTTCTGTTTCATTCTGACCATAACCTTCTCCATGTTGAAACCAAATATAATATTGGGGCATAAATCCTTTATTCAACAAATGCTTCCAAACATTTTCAATAAGCGCATATCTTGAAATTTTACACTTCCGACAAGGACAGAACATTTTACCAGTTTCTATGGTGAGTGGAGTCTGTCCGGCCTTATACATGAATAGCTCCAAGCCGTTCATAAACTCTTCTGTTACGTTTCCCTCGGAATCTCTATGCTTATACATCCATCTTAGTTGCTTCCGTATATCATCTGCAGAAGACATTTTTTCGTGTTTAGTTTCAAAGTGATTTTTGTTTGTGATGTGTGATGTTGAGATAATGAAGGTGTGTTATTTATAGGAATTTTTCGTGTTTGGTAGGTAAAAACATTACAACGATTTTACAAAAAATCATGTTAACAAGGAGGTACCATCGACTTTACGACTGATTTACGAGGTAAACTTCCATCGTAACATTCATAGTTGGCATTTTAGTACACGTTTTTACTTATCTATTAAATATACCTCGCAAATTCCTCGTTAAATGAATTCGTCGTAAATACGTTATAAAATTTACAACATATTTACGACGAATACTAACTTTATCTCGCAAATTTCTCATAAAATGTATTCGTCCTAAAAACGTTGTAAAGTTTACAACGTTTTTACGATGAATACAATATTCGTCGTAAATGAGTGGCTAATTAGTCATTTATTTACATATATTTTACGACGAATGGTATAGACGTAATTTTACGACAAAGTTACGATGATTATGAAATTCGTTGTAACCTCGTCGTTATTTCGTTGCTAAGATACGACGGAAATATTTCGATGTAAATTTCCGTCGCAAGGGCTATGTTTTCTTGTAGTGTCAATAGAGAGTTAAAAGAACAAAGTCATACTTTGCAAACCTGACACAAATTTGTTCTAAAAAGACGTTTAACTTGGAAAGAAAACAAAGTCTTAAAAAACAAAGCCCAATGGGCAATATGGAACCCGAACATATGTTTAATTCCAAAAGCCATTTCTGGCAACATAAAGGAACAACCTTCTAAAACAATGTGGACACAGCCACAATCGAATCACTTCCTCAATAGGATTTCTCACTAAACCAGACGTTGAAGCTTCCCTGGACACATTCGGAGGATCACCAACCTGAGTCATCTCTACTACCATAGCTTCCACATCTTACAAATCACAATAGATTAAACTTGTTCTTGTGCAAGTAATTATGCAAAAAATTCCATAAGAGTCAATTGTTACTTCAGTCGTCTGCGAAGCATCAAACGCTTCGGCCGGTTGAGCTTCGATGTTCTGAGAAGCATCATTTTTCCCAGGTAAACAAAGTCAGAATCTGCAAGAGGAGGAGAGTCAGGAAAGGCTGATGCTAACTCTTTAAAATCAAGAGAAGTAACGGGAAAAGTCGGTTGTTCTAACTCAGCTACTGCAAGCAAAGACATCATGCTAGCCATCTCTTCTTCTAGAGGTGACGTACCTTTCATGAGCCCCTCAAGCATAGTCTGGTTGCTCTTCAGTTCGTTAACATTTAACTAAGCCATTGCCCTCTTCTTCGTGGTACTGACATAATCATCCACCTGAGCAAGAAGAGTTTTACCCTTGCTCCTAACTTCCTTCTTTGCAAACCTGGCACATTTGGTCAAAAGCATACCAACAATGACAAAATCCAAAGAACGTTTCACAGCCAAAATTAACTACGAGTTCAAAAGTCCCCTTGGGCAAAGAATAAAACTGAGCATTAACTCAGAGTAAAAGGCCCCCTTGGGCAATAAAAGCATAAGTCAAGATCGTAGAACACCCCTCGGGTAACAAGAAATCGTTACAAAGTCTCTGGACTATGGCTAAAACTCGAAAGGAACATATTCTTTGTTGGATTTTCCAACCAGTTTTATGGCTAACCCTCATCAGATAAAGTCAACGAAGACATATCTACCTAATCCACTTCGTTGGAAATTGGAGTTCAACTCAAGATGCATCCATTGAACTCGCGTTGCAATCACTTAAGCTCAGCTCATGGCACACTCATTAGGTTAACTTCGCAGTTTGATATAAGCATCAATGCTAACTTTGATTCGGAGTTAACCAAGACAGGAGGCAGTACCAACAGCGGTAAAATCCTTGGAGGCAAGCCAAAGAGACCAATTAGCCTTGTTTAAGTTTAGACAAAGTCCAAGATCAATCGGTTCAGCCCAACGATTACTTGGAATATATTCGTTGCTCAATTACAGTATACCTCGAAGCAGAGTCTATCCAATAGTACTACAAACGAAGGAGTTATTCAAATTACAAACTTGAAGATCTCCGACTTTCCCGAGTTAAATTAACACGGAAGATCTTAAGAATACATCCAGCTTCATTCCCAACCAATGGATCAGGCGGATTCAAACTTTTCGACTCATATACCAAGAAGTTCCATGTCTAGAACCCGAGAGTCTTCAGTACACTCCAACAAGCTTGATTCCTTTAAACCAATTAAGGCCAAGAATTTTAAGAGCTTCAACATGGACAAGAGGCTCTTCTCACGAGGGCATATGAAGAAGATTTCAAGATTGCTCATGATTGTTACGTCTTGAGAGTTTCTTACTTGATTTGAGCTCCGTTCATGACATATCCACCAGGTTCACCTTGCAACTACTTAGTTTGAATTCATCTTTGCATCGCCACAAGAATATAAGTCCTCCGGATCCCGCACACCGGATCCATTTAGTTAAAAAAATGCCCAATCGACTCCTTAAACCCAAGAAGAACCATATTGCACAAAGGAGGTGAAGAATGATAAACCACCGAGTTCGAGGATAAATCCAACGGAGCAGAAGCGCACCGAGCTCGCAGACAGATCAAACTGGAGACGTTACGACATTAAAGACAAGATAAAAACGGACACATTTAAAAGGAATTACATAGTTAATTCTTTGCATTTAATCTCTTCAATATATAAATGCAAGACCCCATAGCATTGTAGTGGGGTTGAATCTTCTATCTTTTACTAGACCTATGAACTACGAATGACTTGATCCCTTCTCAATGGTACGTAGGCAACCTTTCTTGAGGTGCAACTATAACATCAAAAATACTATTTTTTTCTCTTTATGTAATCAAACACCTGAAATAGATAAATATATAATATTTCAATATCTATAGTTTATTCTCTCCTTTCAGATTAATATAATTATTTGGAGAGATATACTTTTATTCATTATTCATTTCTTGTAACAAATTTCATATTTATATACAAAAATAATATTTTTGGGTGTAGATTTCTGTATCCACACAAATGACTAAATATAATTGTGTTCAATATGGTGGACAAAAAATAATAGTATGATGTGGCAATTGATAAAAGGTACTGGACAAAGCATTTTATGCATATGAGAATATGAGAACTATTTTCAGAGAAACTCAAAATAGATGGTTTGAGTGGGGATTTCGATTTTGGTTACCCGTCACCCATACATGTTGTCTATGTATAGTATTTTGTCTATCCACACATGTCTGCCCAAAATCAGAATGAGTAGATTTAGTGGAGCTCAAACTAAAAATAAATGGTTTGGGTGGGTGTTTCGATTTTTTCCACCACCACATGTTGTTCATGTAGAATATTTTGCCCGGAAAATCTAGATTTTGTCCACATCATAACGAGTAGATTTTGTCCATCCAGAGATGGATCTACATGTATTATGTGACATTTCTAGTTTTAATTAATTATTTTAAGAAGAATGTTGGTATTCATTCTTTGAGTAAAAAAACAGAATTTATTTATTATATTTTTTTTTTGAATACCAGGAGGTTATGGGCAGAAACCCGTATTTACCCTAGGCCAATAACCACATAATGTAATATTAGTTTCGTCCCAATCATTACTCGAACCGGCGACCTCTAAACTTCGCCTAAGATCTTTACCAATTGAGCTAATGACACTTGGTAAAAAAAAACAGTATGAAGAAAACATAGTTATGTTTTGATTTTTTAATTTTTTTTTGTATTTTTCATTCCATGGGGAAAAGGTTTAAATTTCCTTCTGGCTTGTTATAATCTATATTCATTTCATAATATTTTTGTTATATCTAATTAAAAAACAGCTTCACAATATTTAAAATAGTGTATAAGGTATTTAAAATATATTTTTATTATTTAAAAATAATTTTGTATATATATATATATTGTCACAGGTAAAATAAATTTTTGGATCCGCAACTGTGTCCATCAAAGGTAGACAAAATTGTAAAAGTGTGGAGAAAAACTGTAAATCCAAGAATAATATCAGGAAAAATAAACCCAAGATGGAAGATATTGAAAAAATGGTGGACCAACATCTCGTGGTCTGAAAAGATATTGATAATCAAAGGTTTACCAAACCTATCTTACTTGTAGCACTTTAGGGATCAAATCCACAAAGAATAGAACTAACATAGTAGGAATACAAGAAATAGTCTAAGCTAGGACAAATAAAAGGTTTAGTTTTAGACTAACAACCTAAGTGAAATTGTGAAATGGAAACAAAGGAACTAAAATGCAAATGAAGTAGATAAAGTAAAGGCAATTGACCAAACTAAACAAGTGTCTAAGCTAATCAATTACCCATAAACATAAAGCAATAACAAAATGAATGATAAAAATTTAATTTAGAAAAGTCAATGACAAAAATGAAGGATGATTAAGGTCTATGAGTCTCTTTAGCTTGGTAGATTTTCACCAGGGAGATCATCAATTGGGTTTTGGTTCCTATAGGTACAATTAAGAATTTAATCTAGTGGTTTAAGTCCTAATTTATGACTAATGCAATTCATTGACATTAATCTATTTCTATAATTTTTTCTAATTAGCTATGATTCCTCATGCAATTAAAGATGATTAGTAGCTTAAAGTACTAGTTCAAACACCCTACAAAACACTCTAATTATCAACTTCCATTGGCTAGAATGTGTTTTGCTCTTTAGAAATAAATTTGACATTTTTACAAAAACTTGGTGTGCATAAAAATGTATCTTGCTAAGATTAAATGGATAGTTCTAATCCTAGCCAAAGAAACATTTCAAAGAAATCTAAACATTTGTTCTTGAATCTTTTGGTGAATTTGACGATTAACCTTCATTTTCTTTTGTAATTCCATATTTTGTTGTTTTTTTTTTTTTTTTTTTACATTTTGTTTGCATTTCTCACCATGATTTCTTCCATAATCATGTGTGAGTAGATCTTATCTATGAGTCTTTAGGCTAATGGTAGATTAGAGAGATTTGATGGTTATGATTTGGTTCTTAGGGTTAGTAATTGAGAAGTCTATCATTTGGGAACTTATAACCACCAAACTTTGTCAAAATATGTTTAAAATGCATAAGTAAGGGTTTTGGTCCGATTTGGGTCGACCCGGTTCGGACTGGGTCGGGTCTGCGTCGGTTTTGCCACACTGCTCATCTTCAAATATTTTAATGCTCTTCAATATAGTCCAGGTGGTTTCTCAAAGGTTTGAGCTTTTCTTGAAACTTCTTATGAATCTTCTAGCTAATCTTCAAAATCCTATTCAACCGAATTCTATTGTGATCCAAATCTTCTGTTGATCTCTTTAGCTCCATTTGCCCATTTTGTACCTAAATCAACACCAAATGCAATGCAAATGAAATCCTAGGACTCTAAATGCAAAATACCTTTTAAGAAAATCTAGTAAGAAAAAGGGGTTAAGAATGTTGTAAAAGACGAGGATCGTACTTGGATAATGATTGAATTGTACACGAGAGCAATTTTCTTAAAGAGTATTTCGACCCTTATTAAGCATTGGGTTACACAAAATCCCTTGTAGGATAAGACAAACAAAATTTCTTCTTGTTCTAAGCTAAGATACAAGAGATACAAATAAAGTTATTATGTTTTGTTTATGTGTTTGTTACCAAAATTCAGTCTAAATTTTGATCTTCAGAATCTCTCTTTTTCTGTCTTTTTTTCTTCTAATTGTTTGATGCAGAGAAACAGATTTTATAGTATCCAACGGTTGTGACGTACGTTTGCAACCGTACATTTAATATAATAACCACCACTTCAATAGCTGTGATGGTTAATAAATAACCATTGATTAACTTAAATATCCAACAAAGAACACCAAAATATCATCACATCAGATATAAGAACCGAATCAGAAATCAACAGATTAAAATAAATTTGACAATAACACTGAGTTGAAATCGACGGACCAAAATAAAAGATGGACAAGATCTAAACCCGAATGTTGAAGCATCTGAAAAGGCTTGAAGATCGAGAGTTGAAGATAAAGAGTTTTTGATCTAAACCCGAATATTGAAAGATCGAGAGTTGTAGCATCTAAAAAGGCTTCAAAAATTCTTCAACGATGGACTAAACACGAATGTTAAAATATAAGATGAAAAAATATAAATCAATGTTGGAAAAATTAAATGACCATGAAACTAAATCTAATTTCAATGGAAAAAATCAGCAAAGATGCATCTAAAAAAGATTCAAATTGTTCAAAAAACAAAATCGACGATGGAATAAATTTTTTGAAACGGAGATGGAAGGATAAGATCTAAAAGCCTCAGATGATTAAAATAGAAGATGGACATGATTTTGAATTCGTCTATGGAAATAATTCATCTGTTTAAAAATATCAAAATGAAATCGAAAAAATTGATAGATGGGGCCGACTATGGAGTTTAGAAGCCGAAGAGTATGCTTACCACATCCAACATAATACACCAAGCATAAACAACATCACCAACCTTACATAATATTTAAAATAAACTCCACGGACTAAGGTATACGCCTAAGCATATAACCGGATTATCAAGAAAATATGCAAGAAAATTCTAATTATAAACTCGGAACCTCAAGCATAAATTATAAATAACTCAAAAGAAAACAAACATGTGCTACAGCATATGATTCGACACTCACTGATTTTGGCTGATCGGCTAAGGATTCTCGACAGCTTCCTATAGTTTTTCCTAGCTGTCTCAAAAGCATTTTCTTAGTGTGATTTTCTAGTGGTGTATTGACTAATGAGATATCTAAGAGGGTTATATAGGGCATGGCTAAGCAGGTGAAGAGGACAAGTTTTATCCACTTAATGGATAATGCTTATCCAAATGGACACTAATCCTAGTTCATTAGCCGACACATGGACACGAGGTGGCAAGGGAATGAATGCATGGAGCCAACTACCAACACCTGCTTCGATGACTCATCAACATCCACCATTTTAATCTGAACCACACATTTAACTCGGTTCTTCAAGCAGGTGATGCAGCTTCTTCCTTCCCCAAGCAGTTCCATGACGTGATTGATCTGTGACCAGTCATTTTCCTGGTCACGGAACCTGCGTGGATGGTTTTGATCCATTTTGTGATTCATTCTGTCTCGTTACACACTCGTTTCGTAGCATGACAATTCCTAGTACTTGGATCATATCTAAGTTTCTCTCGATCAAAACTAGATTTATTCAGGTAAGGCTAATTTACTCGGACAAAACTAGTAATTCCTCAGATAAGTGCTAGACCACCCAATGTAGTATGATGTGCCAAATTATCAACCATGCGTGTTTTATTAGTTGTGTTGTGTGCTTATTAGTGTATTTTATTGCATTTTAAATTGTTTGTAATCTTTTTTTTGTTTTAATAATGACGATCTGTATTTCTTGCTAATTTTTAAAAATAAAAATATATAGAAATAAATGAATTTTTTTTAAAAAATTTAACTCTTATTTATTTTATTTTAATTACAATCGATAATTGTTATGCATATGTAATCACAAAAACAAAATCATAAAAAAATATGAAATAAGATATGGTGGAGTATGGTATTAAATTTTATTAAACAAGTCATTTTAGAATGTAAAAATTGAGTGAGTTTTGAATTATTAAGTGGAAGAGAGAGAAATGATGTGAAGTTTTAAAAATAAAAAGAGGGTGTTGAAAAAAAGAAATCAATGTACATTGTATAAGCTAGAGAGAGAAAGAAAGATAATAAAAGGAGAACTAAAAAGAATAAAAACCAAGTGGTGGTAGTTTAGTTGTTCCCAATTGATCGATTCTCCTCAAACACAGAATTATCTAAATCACTTTCATTTAGTCAGTCGAAGTAGTATCATGTTTTAGGCCTATCAGAAAATCCAATGAGTGGGCTACTCACTACACTCATCCTGGAAGAATTAGTCGAGTGAAAAGGCAGCAACATCCCTGATTTTCAAAATAAAAAACTAAAATGAATAAATATGAAAACTTAAAGGTACCTGGAGAGAGAATAAAATAAAAAAGAAGGAAGAAGAAGATAATTAACTAAGTTAACTTGATATTTTGGTTATCAAGGAAACTTTCTTCTTACCTATAACTAAGTTACTTGGTCATAATTTACATATTATTATTGCGCTAAGAAGAAAGTTAACTTGATATTTTGGTTACTTGGTCATAATTTACATATTGTTAATGCCCTAAGAAGAAAGTTACCTTGATATTTTGGTTATATTAGTAACTAATAAATTATCGCTAGCAATTTTATCCATCAGTTGTCCGATAAATATATTACTATGTTAAGAACATATTTTATACCACGTTAAATAATAGTTTAGATGTGAATATATATATATATGTCATATGTATAATGTTTTGCTTATCATGCTAATAAAATAATTACTCGTTAAAATGGGACATAATCTTTCTTTAATACTTCACTCGTTAACAAAACACTTACCTGATAAAATCACGATATAGAGACATTTTTTGTCTGAAATTAAATATGGATGAGAGAGAACAAATTTTCAAAAACCATTACCTTAAAACTAATTTTCAGGTTATCTATGGCTATATATTAAATTGCCCCCAAAAAATACTACAAAACATTTATTATAAATACGATACTTGTTCTTCTCCTTGTAAATCAATTTGGCTTCGATAATGAGGACCCATTTCAAATATCAATAATTTTTTAAGGTTAATTTAGTCAAAACAATTTGTAATTAATTGGTAAAAAACTGAGTGTGGGTGATTAATTGGATTATTCATCCGATTCATGAAAAAACGATTAATATTACCGATTTGGTCAAAATTGCAACGGACACCACTCAAAATGCTTAGGGTAACTACTTGCCTTACACGAACTTTTGATGTTAGCAACAAAATACGGATTTGATCATCCATCAAATAAATGATTTAGTTTTTCAGACTCACATGCAACAACATTACTATTAAAAACTAGTTTACATTAAAGTTTTGTATGTTGCTCTGATGGATTAAATGTTTGATTATTCTGTGATGTTTAAATGTTTGTTTATTCTGTGATTTTAGTCTGATGTTAGTCTGATTTTGCATGATGTTTACTCATATTTTGCATGACGTATAAGTAACAGCAGTGGTAGCACCAGCAAGGCTGTCAAAGAAGAAATGCATCTTTTTAGATTGCAATGATTCTTGACAAGAAGTTGCAGATGGCAGAGTTAGTTGAACTAATCCATCAGACTACAGTGGGCTGGGCTAATGATAAGCTCGTGTTTGTCTGAAACTATTGATGTTAGGTGCGGGTATGTTTTGTAGTATAAGTTGAAACTTATGATTGTCTGAAACAAATGTTGTTATTTCGGTTAGGTTTTGGTTGAAGTTGAAACTAATGTTGTGAAACCTTGACATAGTTCATGTTTTAATGTATTCTTTTTTCCCCCCTTTATATTGTCACTCTAGATGATACATAACAGATTGAGAATTAGGTACAGGAAACAAAAACAAACGATATTGCATAAAACAAATGCTATTTTAATTGAACACTAGATTCGGACCCGCACGTACGTGCAAGGTTATATTTATAAGAATAATTTATTTATTTAATATAGACTCAGATCGGTCCACTTTCAAGTAACTCCGCGCTGAAACTCATACCGTTTGGTATTTGGTTTGGTTTCAATAGGGTGTATGAATATTTGAATTAACAATGGTTTCACCAGTATTTTAAAATTTGGACCAATCCGGACTTCGGACCAGAAATGACCGTGAACTGGATTAGTGGCTGGTTAGATTTCAATTAAACTCGTTAACTATCAAACCAAATATAAAACCATAAAAACGATTAAAATATGTGAAGCACATGTTCTAACCAAATCCGACATAATTTGTTTGCATAAAATTTATTCGTCAAAGTATTTTGTCGTGTTTGCAAATCATATAATAGTATAGATATTATAAAGGTAGCATAAAAATTGTAAAATTATGTTTTGGGTTTTATAAATAGTTTGGTGCATAAACTTGTATTTTCTTGTTGGATAAATTTGGTGTGATATAGACTATAGTTATAAATTTATAATAGAAAATTGAGTTTAGAAATTAAGAAAGAGGAGAAAACTTAACTCAATTATGGTTTCATGCAATATATAATGTTAAATAAAATTACAATATAACTATTATGTAATATAAATTGTTCTTTGTTTTAAAATATTACATAATTTGGTATTTTTACATGACTGTTTTTTCCTTTGCTTCGTATACTCTTCAATATGGTATTATTACCAGCTACAACAATTTGTTTACACGTGGGAACAACACATGCAATCCAATTGACAAGTAATTCATGAATTTCGTGTCCGATTATACACGGTTAGTAAGCGAAATTTGGATTCTATCATTAGGTAAGCAAAGTATTGATTCAGATTTATTTGATTTGGTTTTAATTAATTTACACGATCTGATTTTAGTTAGTCAGATTTAACATAATCTGATTCAATACTTGATGATCTGACTGCAGCTGAGAAGATCGGTGGACCTGTTCTAGATGTCACAAAGATTGTCGCTGAAGCGCGTTTGCATCGGAAAAAAAGAGACTTGTTTGAATTAAGCAAACTCAGGTTAGTTTTTGAATCGTTAATTTCGTTTAGATGCGTCGTTGTGGAATTTAACATCCCAAAAATTATTTGAGTCTGATTCAATACTTGATGATCTAACGTTGATGCGAGTACAATTTACTGTTTCTAAAGCCATCGGTGATAAGGGTGGGTCTTTCAAGGTTTTTAAAGGGAAAATCGATAACTTATTCTTTGGTTTTAATCAGATAAGCTAAAAGCTTGGTATGGCATGTGAATTTTAGTGCATTTGCTTTAATTTCTCTCATTTTATTTTTCTCTTAGAAACTAAGAACCAATGTCCACATGATGATCCTGCTTTTATTGTGATGTGTAGGCCTTGAATGTTTACAGTTTTTAGAAGTAGATTTTGGATTTAGTTTTTGAAAAACTCTTTATTTACCCATTCATGATTTTCTGAAATGTAGTTTTCCTATAAAATAGGGGATCCAGATTTTGGAAAATTTTACTCATTTGTAAAGAAAATCTAAAAACCATCTTTTCTAGTTTTTACAATTTATCCATCTTTCTAACGTGACTATTTTTCTTTTTATTTAAATAGTTTTCCAATTTCTATTTATTTACAAAATCCAAAATCTAAAAACTAAAATTCAAAATCTAAAAACCATAAACTATCATCTAAAAAGTACTTCAAATTGCTACAATTGTAGCATACTGTTTTTTTTGTTTGTAAATATTTTGTATAAGCAATGTTTTTGTTTTTGTCGTCAATTTATATAAGCAATGTTTTTAGAGTGCGAAAGAGAATTGTTGCCCTGGTTTATCTAATGTCTCTACAATGCTAGATTCTATCCTGTTAGTCATACCATTAGGTTAGTTTATAATGTTTTCAAACACCTTATTACATTGGGTGTTGAGCTCACATCTCACACTTTGTCAATGTTTTGATAAGTGATAAGAGTTTAAGTGTTTTGATTTTATTTGGTTTAATGGTTTTCTAAGCAATACTGGGTTTTGTTAGTTTTCCTTTTAATATTAGATTAAGGTTTTGATAATTTTACTTTTAGTTATGGTTTTAGGTTGGTTGTAAAAAGATATATAAAAGGATCTCTACACATCAATAATAATTAACTTCCAAGAATTAACTTTAATCTCCAAGAGAGAATTAGGGTTAAGAGGAAGCTTAGCTTAAATCTTTTCTTGTCTTTTTACGTTTAACAAAGGTGTCAATTACGAGTTTGAAGACGAAATATTTGGCTCGTATCAAAATGGTATCAAAGCCTAACGATTCAATGGGTTTAACAATTCCATTGATTCAATGGGTTTTAGTGATTCCATCGATCAACACTTCGACAAAATCATAAAGATGTTGCATGAGCTTATGGAGATTGTAACACCAATCCCGCCACACCGGCCAAGACAGCGTGTTATTCCTTGGTCTCACCTATAACGATTTCCTCCAAAATACACCAACGAACAAAACATAAAACTGCAAAATGCTAACCTGGGGAAAAAAAGAAAAAAGGGGTGAGTAAAGATTACTCAGTGAGTGAAACATAGAATATTTTCTAAAGCTATACAACTATCATCATAACACATAACCTTATCCACGAGCAATCAGCCTAACATGCTTTACTTCTAAACAACACAATCATGCAATTCATCTTATCCATATTAACACATATATACATACATCTATACTTACATATATACATATATCCTTAGGTCCAGTCATCCTCGTGATGACTAGAACCTCCTGACTGGAGGCTGGCCCTCGTGGCTCAGACACTCTCATGCATTCAGGCCTCGTCAGCCTTTCTTGACCAGCATATAACCCGTCGGCCCATCACTGTCCATATTACTAGGGAGACCACGGCCCATAGCTCGATTCTCCCCAGTCATTCATTCATCATACATACATAATCATCATACATACACCTCATACTTATCATCCATATATACCATATATTAACAACCAGCATCATCATGCATCATAATCATTCATACCTAAACTTAACTTTCATGCAACAAATCAAATCATCACATAACAAACATCATATTCATACATATCAAACTAAATAATCATCAAATCCTATAATCACATAATCTTATCCTATACAATAATATCTAAGCCTACATGATATGCATCAAGAAGCATAACAAAAGAAAATGATACTATGCTTCGCAAATACCACCCTCACCTTTGCCTTGTTTTTCTTTTCAGAACTTTCCTCTTCAAAACTTTCTTTTTTTAGACCTTCCTCTTCGACACCTTTCTTTTCTAAACTTTCCTAAAATAGAAACACTCACAAATTAGAAACTTTCTATAAATAGTAACTTTCCAAAATTAGGAATTAGAGTTTCTGAATTAGAGAAACTATGGTTTTCTTGAAATTTGGGTACAGCCGCCGTCGGCTTCAAAGTCATATTCTAGCTGGAGTTTACATCGGAATCCGTATTGGCCAAAGGCACGTGAAAGGTGACATTTGGGTCTTTCCATTGATATGTAAATCGATTTCTAAATCTCTACGGTACACCCGGAAACAGCTTTTGAAGTTAGGCGACAATGGAATCCGATCTACAGAAAACCGCTTGAGAAAAACACTCATAACTTTCTAACCATAGCTCTGATTTTGGATCCGCTTGCGGCTGTGGATTTTTCTTGATGTCGTGCATCTCTCCACAAAATATTATCGGCAAAGGAGTCGGTTTGATATCCATTTTCTCTCTCTCTCAAAACTGGTCGAATCTGTTTTCTCTTCTTCTTCTTATTTCTCTCTTTTCTCTCTACTTCTCATGATCTATCTTCTTCTCTCCAGATCAGAGAGGCACGAAATTAGACAATAAAATCCTAATATGCATTATATATGTGTCCTCATTTATTTTTATTTGGGCTTAATTGATTTTTAAACGGGCCTCGACTCTATAGTCCAAAACGGCGGGATCGGGGTGTTACAATTCTCCCTCACTTAAATGAAATTCGTCCTCGAATTATTGGTTAAGAACTCTCCATACAAATTGTCTAACTTGCCACCAACATAAACACTCCAACAACTCATAACCAACATTCGATTACTAAACTAAACTTATGGCTTACCAACCTATGAACCATAACAGTTGAAAGCTAACCTTATTTTCTCACTTAAAGCGTAAAGAAACTCAAACAAACAACTCTTGGAATTCATAACATGTAAGCAGGTAAACTAAAACATTAATCATTGAAATCAAATAGACCACCAACTTAAATCAAAACGATGTCTTTTATCGCTAGCTTTGAAGCGTCGTGCACTTACTTTCTTGCTTAACTTATGAACCTTTACTACGCCACTTTGATGATAACCATTTACAAAACTAAGGTACACAAATATTTTCGTAAAGCTACATCCCAATATACATTTGAACTCTTTTGTCCTTAAAGAGATTTTGAAATCACTACCAGTCTTGTCATTAGAAAGTGGAACTCCAACTTGATTCACTAATGCATAGTCGAAACATATGGTAGCTTATCTTCTCTAGCTACTCACTTCCTTAAGCCTTCAAGAGTTACAGTAACTCTTGTGGTCCTCTACAAGTGTCATTGTCCTTAAGACTTGTTTGTTGTCATATTTAATGTACTTACAACATTCCATTACTTATGTACTTTCTCCCCCCCACTTAGTTTTAAACCAACCTCTTAGCAGAAAAAACATCATAATATATATATATATATATATATATATATTTATAGTTCCTTTTTTTTTATACCCTCAGCTCAACCTTGAAAGTTATTTCTTACTAAGAAGAAGCATGCTAGCTATAATGTGTTACTCGTGTTTCTAAGAATCAAGGCCTTCTTAACAAACCCATCTTAATACACTTGCACTAAATTGACTTCATAAGGCACCACAAAAGATCCTCCACTCAATTACATCTTGACATCTACCCACTCTGTGTCATCAAAATCTACCGGAAAGCCTTTTTGGTCTACCACATTTCCATTACAATAGCTTTTCTCATGGCTTAACCTCTTGCAAGTTTTAGCCCCACTGGCCAAATTCACATTTTTCCTTACCACCCATGTACATCTAAAAAAATGCATGTTCTACGTTACTGACTTCACCTCGACCTTTAAAGCTTCATGAATCACTTCTAGGCATCCCTCATGACTCTCAACTTCGAAACAACATGGTACTCAACACTACTAACTTAATCTTCAACTTCACTACGAACACACTACCTTGCATTCCTTATGAACCTTTTCTTCCATACATTAAGCTCATAAGATTAGAAACTAAGACCATACTAAACCAAAAACAAGAAGAACCTAAGTTCAAGTCTGTCGTTGGTGATTTTGAAGTCTTGACCCTACGGGTCAGAACCGGAGTGGTTTTAACCCAAGCTCTGATACCAACTGTAACACCCATCCCGCCACACAGGCCAAGACAACATGTTATTCCTTGGTCTCGGTTATAACGATTTCCTCCAAAATACACCAACGAACAAAACATATAACTGCAAATTGCTAACCTTAGGAAAAAGGGAAAAAGGGGGTGAGTAAAGATTACTCAGTGAGTGAAACATAGAATATTTTCTAAAGCTATACAACTATCATCATAACACATAACCTTAGACACGAGCCATCAGCCTAACATGCTTTAACTTCTAAACAACACAATCATGAAATTCAGCTTATCCATACAAACACACACATACGTATATACATAGTTACATATATACATACATCCTTAGGTCTAGTCATCCTCGTGATGACTAGAACCTCCTGAGTGGAGGCTGGCCTTCATGGCTCAGACACTTCCATGCATTCCGGGATCGTCAGCCTTTCTTGACCAGCATGTCACCCGTCAGCCCATCACTGTCCATATTACTAGGGAGACCACAGCCGATAGCTCGATTCTCCCCAGTCATTCATACATCATACATACATAATCATCATACATACACTTCATACTTATCATCCACATATATCATACATTAACAACCAATATCATCAAGCATCATAATCATTCATACCTAACCTTAACTTTCATGCAACAAATCAAATCATCACATAACAAGCATAATATTCATACATATCAAACTCAATAATCATCAAATCCTATAATCACATAATCTTATCCTATACAATCAGATCTAAGCCTACATGGCATGCATCAAGAAGCATAACAAAAGAAAATGATACTATGCTTCGCAAATACCACCCTCACCTTTGCCTTGCTTTTCTTTTCAGAACTTTCCTCTTTGAAACTTTCTTTTTTTGGGCCTTCCTCTTTGGCACCTTTCTTTTCTAAACTTTCCTAAAATATAAACACTCCCAAATTAGAATTTTTTTATAAATATAACTTTCCAAAATTAGGAATTAGAGTTTCTGAATTAGAGAAAGTATGGTTTACTTGAAATTTGGTTACAGCTGTCGTCGGGTTCAAAGTCATATTCTAGCTGGAGTTTACATTGGAATCCTGATCGGCCAAAGGCACGTGAAAGGTGACATTTGGATCTTTCCATTGAAGTTAGGCGACAATGAAATCCGATCTACAGAAAACCGCTTGAGAAAAACACTCATAATGTTCTAACCATAGTTCTGATTTAGGATCCGCTTGCGGCTGTGGATTACTCTTGATGTCATGAATCTTTCCACAAAATATTATCGACAAAGGAGTCATTTTGATATCCATTTTCTCTCTCTCTCTCAAAACTGGTCGAATCTGTTTTCTCTTCTTCTTCTTATTTCTCTCTTTTCTCTCTACTTCTCATGATCTATCTTCTTCTCTCCAGATCAGAGAGGCATGAAATTATACAATAAAACCCTAATATCCTTTATAAATATGTCCTCATTTATTTTTATATGGGCTTAATTGATTTTTAAACGGGCCTCGGCTTTATAGTCCAAAACTGCGGGATCTGGGTGTTACAGAGATGGTGAATTCGAAACCAGTGACCTCATCGATGTTAGAAGTTGCAGTGCATGTGTTGGAGCCAGAGTAACGAAACCTCGTGATGGAGGAGATGATAGACGATTCACCTCTTGTAGTGGAGATAGAGAAGGAACAGTCCCCGCCAACGAAGAAAACACAACAAGCGATGCTGGAGACAGTGACTTCGAAGCCACCGGATGCGGTGGTGTTAGAACCTGCAGTGTCGAAGTTTGAATCAAAGCCTCAAAACCATGAAGTAGTGGAGGCGCCATCAACTAGAGAGGAAGAAGTTGTTAAAGTTGTTGAAGAATGGGAGCCAAACAAAACAAATACATCCAAAAATTCTTTGGATGGGCCTTCAAACAAAGGACATGGTGAGTTTTCTAAACTGGTAACTTTAGATGATAACTCTGTAAAAGCAAAAATCCTCGCGGATGAAGAAGTGGAGATCCAACACCAAGAGGAGGAGGAGATAAAGGTTTCTTTTGCTAGTCGATTTTATCTTAGTGTTATTGTGGACATATCAAGACCAGAGTGTACACCATGTGAGAAGCTTGATGAGATAAAACCTATGGGATTGGAAAGAGGAGTAGTCGCATTCCACATATGTAAGGGGCTGAGAATGAATAACATCAAGGTGCTCGATAAAATATTTCAGTGGAAGAGAAAGAAAAAGAAAAAAATAAAGTTAAAGATTTTGAACTTCAAGCATAAAAAGAGGAAGTCTGAGGCATACCCAGAGTTGGAGCTTGAGGACAAGCTCCTACTCAAGGAGGTGAGTAATGATACGTGACAAACATTTAAGTGTTTTGGTTTTATCTGGTTTAATGGTTTTCTAAGCAATATTGGGTTTTGTTAGTTTTTCTTTTAACATTAGGATTGGTTGTTTTCTTTTTACGTTTAGGTCAAATCTAAGTTGTAATCTTGGCTTATATAAATATAGGTCTTTATGCTAATGAGAACTTAACTTCCAAGAACTAACCTTAATCTCCAAGAGAGAATTAGGGTTAAGAGGAAACTTAGATTAAATCTTTTCTTGTCTTTTTACGTTTAAGAAAGGTTTCGATTACGAGTTTGAAGACAAAATCTTTGGCTAGTATCAACTTGGTCTCAGAGCCGCACGATTTGATGGACGAGACACAGAGAATTCAATCGCAGTTGTCAAAACTGATGGAGACAATGGAGGCGATGAGAAGGGAGATGAACGAGAAGCTATCCCCGATAAAGACTGACATCGAGTGTCTTCAAGAAACTGCAGCGGCTCAACATGTGCAGCTGGAAGACATCATTACGGCTCAGCAAGAGGAGCGCGAGCAGACCAAATCCATGGTGGAAGAGCTTTGCACAGATCAGGAAAAGTTGAAAGAAAACTGGGCAGTGGAACAAAAATAAATCGGGCAGTGGAACAAAAAGAAATCGCGAACAGAGTGGAAACTCTGGCTGTAACAATGGAAAACGGGGTAAGGAAGGAGGAACAAGAAACTGGCTCCGTAGCCAAGGTAAAACAGAGAGCGGTGGTTATGCCAATGAAGGAGAGTTGAAACAGGATCATTCAAGAGGCCCGTGGACGAAACATAAGGTTGGCATGGAGAGAAACCACCGTCTAACTGACGGAGGTGGTGACTTGCCAGTAAGATCAATCGGGAAAATTCTGGAGGGTGAAAACTCTAGTTACATGTCAGGGGACCTCTGAGAAAATAAAAATATGGGAATGAGAAGTGGCTTCGACGGAAACAAGGTAGGAGGAAGACACAACAAGGCGTTTATGGGAAACTCGGCAAAGACCAATGCAGTTGAATGGTTGCAGAAGTGTGAAGATTACTTTGAAGACCAAGGGGTGTACAATGATGACGCAAGGGTATGCCAGGCGACATTTGTGCTGACAGGACAAATGTATCATTGGAACCATAGCCTGCAGAGATTGATCACACATCGACTTGGGTGGGCTGAATATAAAAGAATATGTAAAAGCAGGTTTGTAAAAGCTGATGCAGTCAATCCCATGGGTGAATTGAGAAATCTACGACACACCGAAACAGTAGAAAAATATTGTAACCAATTTGAAGAGTGTCTTGGAAGACAAACAAGGTTAACAGGCGACCAATAACTATGGCAATTTTGTGCAGGATTGACCGATAGTTTACGTAAGGAGGTTGAGTATTTACGACCTGAGTCTATATTTGAAGCCATGGAGTATGTAAGAGACAATGAATATAAGATTGAGGGTGACAAACGGGTTGGAACGTTCGGAGGACATACAGCCCCAATGACACACTATTCAACTCCGATCTCCAGGTCAATGATGACAGGAAACCACAGGAACCAAGGTGGCAAAAATGAAGAATCATCGTTGCCTCAAAACACGGAAAAAAAAATATCCTTAAAAGCAGTTTTGGAAGAAGTTGACTAGTGCAGAGATGACGAAACGACGAGAAAAAGGTCTATGTTTAAATTGTGATGATTTCTTCACTCCAGGGCATTTATGCAAACCAGTCCTTTTTTACATTGTGCTAGTCAATGATGGGGATGATCAAGAGGATGAACCAGTTGAGGAGAAGAACCTGGTGGAATATGTGGGAAGAAATGGAGCTTGAGGACAAGCTCCTAGTCGAGGAGGGGAGTAATGATACGTGATAAGAGTTTAAATGCTTTGGTTTTATTTGGTTTAATGGTTTTCTATTCAATATTGGGTTTTGATAGTTTTTTCTTTTAATATTAAATTAAGGTTTCGATAATTTTACTTTTAGTTATGGTTTTAGGTCGGTTGTAAAGAGATCTATAAAAGGATCTCTAAACATCAATAATAATTAACTTCCAAGAATTAACCTTAATCTCCAAGAGAGAATTAGAGTTAAGAGGAAGCTTATCTTAAATCTTTTCTTGTCTTTTTACGTTTAACAAAGGTTTTGATTATGAGTTTGAAGACAAAATCTTTGGCTCGTATCGATCATGTTTTCTTGTGACAGGGAAGGAGGCTGCTTAATATTAACTCCAAGGTCCTTTTTCGGAAAGACAAAGAAAATTCCCATGTATGTGCAAGTTATATATGGATGAAAGAGTTTGAACAACTCATGGAACAAAATAGTCTTGTATTAAGAACTATCTCACTTCTAACCTGAAATTAGGACAACCATAGACCAGACTTACACTATGAATATAAAAATAAACAAGCATTTCCAAAGTAAAGAGTGATTAACCTTATTCCCGGCCTTTATCACTCAAGGTTTTGAAACACCTCTTTAAAAAAAATAGTCGAGATTTTTCTTCCCATCTATGAAGATATTTTTAACCCTTGTGACTCTAGAACCTGCTACAAAAAGGTCAAAAGTAACATTTAGGAATAGAATCAATTTTTAATCAGTTCCCACGATTTAGTCTCAACTATATAGAGTTCGTAACAAACCTCATTAGATTGAAACAGCTCAGTGATGTCTTTTGTGGAAGCAGAAGAATGTAGTCTTCTTTCAGGACCACCAATTCTTCTTCTGGCTTATTTTCAAGAACATGTTAGAGCAAGACCGTCATAGGTTAACTTGTTCATCTTCAAGATATGAATAAAAAATCTAACAGTAGCTCATCTCTACTATATTTTTAGAGACTTACATTTTTCTACACCGAATGTTCTCCACTCGCCAGTTTTGATAAACTTAAAAAACTTTTGAATTTGTTGTTTTTTGATCGAAGCATGAATAAGAGTGCCCTGAACAAACTTCTGAGTTTGTTGTTTTCTAAACCGAATGATCATTTAATAAACATTTATAATCAGAAAACACATAGATTTATCCGCCAATATTATGTCTAGACTGTCTCCACCGAAAGTTGGGAGTTATCTCCATTAATGGACAATTTTATCTTTAATAGTCCAAGTCGTTTCGAATGCTCTGATCTCACTAAGACTCGTCTATTCTTGGTTTGCAGCCATCGTTTGGATTAAAATCTTTTGATGTGGTAATTTGTTTTGTTTGCTTGAATGATTGTAAATATGTTTATACAGAGTTGTATTTATATATTTGTTAGAGTCAGCTAGGGTTAATATTTCTGTTAGAGTCTCATTAATAGTTTTTTTTAAAGATGTTACGATAGATATAGGAAAAGATATGGCATTAGATTTATTTTATTTTCCTGGTTCTTCAAATTATTAGAATAGATTCGGATTCAATATTATGTTCTGATTTTGATATTGTTTGGAATATTTTGTAGATATATTGGAGATTTGTTTTCTGTTTGTCAACTGACATCCGAGGTAAATAATTTTCTGATATTTGCGAGATAAATATGTAAAATTAAATAAATCTTTACTTTAAGATTTGGAGCATATTCGTCTAAAACCTTCCTATTATATTTTTTTTTAACTCAACATGCCACGGATTTGAAGCATATACGTAATACGTCTAAAATGTTCCTAGTATGGATTTTTTTGTTTTAATTTAACAGGCCACAATTTGAATTGGGCCCTATTTTGGTTTTCTTAACAGCTATGTATGGATCCAAAAGATCCCCGCCCAACTAACAAAAAGATCTATATTCATCTTCATAGGATCCGTGTGTTTCTGTTTTTTCTCTTTTCCAAAATACCCAACACTTTTTTTTTTCTTAGATTCAATGGCATTACATGTAATATATTTAGAACATAAATGTTACTTGTAAAATGTGTTTCCTTTTTAATAGTATAGATATGAATCCAAAAGATCCACACCCAACTAACAAGAAGATCCATATCCATCTTCATAGGATCTGCGTGTTTCTGTTTTTTCTCTTTTCCAAAATTGCCGAGCATTTTTTTTTTCTTCTTCTTAGATTCAATGGCATTGCATGTAATATATTTAGAACATAAAATTTACTTCTAAAATGTGTTTCCCATTTAATAGTATAGATAATGCATAATACAAGTGCTATTTTAATATAAAAATATTGCATAATACATGTGCTATTTTAATTGAATAAATTGCATAATACAAATGCTATTTTAATTGAATAAATTGTATATTACAAATGCTATTTTAATTGAATAAATTACATAGTAAAAATGTTATTGAAATATTACAAGTAACAGTAAAAAATGCTGTAATTAGAGATAATTAATAACGTGTTAAGAAGCGAGAGAGGTTATGGGGAATATCTCTTGTGTTATTGCTTATGTTTATGAATATATATAATGAGGTTACATCGATCCTTTATATATAGGATTCATACATCACGTATTCCTAATGAGAAAAGGAAAAGTACAACCGCCTAAGTCTTTAAGTCGGCTAAGTGATGGGCCGGGCCGAACTTCATGGACCAGAACTGGATATGACAATTCACTTAGATTCATAACATAACAAAATATATTCACTATTAAACATTATAACATTACATCAGCACTTTCTACTCTGCTATGTATTATTAAATAGCGTTATTCGGACGCTAAGAATACTCAATTTTCATGTAGTACTACACCAATAATAATGTTATTTTTGTACTCAACTATGGATAACAAGGTCAGATATGTTAATTTGAGAAAAGCCACGACACCGATAATGGAAAAAAGTATTTTTAAGAAATCTGTGCAGCCCCATTTTTAAACGTATAAAATACTGATATGCAGGCCTGCTAATATGTACTGACATCCAAAATTATTTAAAATTGTGGGAAAATGAGCTCCTCCCACCGATGATGGCTCAACTTCCGGCGATGATTATGGTTGGTTATGTTGGTAAATTTCAAATTCCAACGAAAATTGCAGTTCCACAAGTTATGATGGTGATGATATTATGATGATGAGATGATAAAGAGATTCCAATGATTACCACACCTATAAGCTATTTTATTTTTGTTTCACTATGTGTAATTTGATTTCATGTCCTTTTTCATGAGAAGTCGATTACAAATTGTAATAATCATCGGTAATTTCGTTCACTCTTTAGGTTGACTTAACATAATTTTCTTTTTTGTCGTCGACTTAACATAATTTTTTTTTTGGTTTTAACTTAACATAATTTTATATTGTATAGAAGATCTATAATGATCCACAAGATCATTTGCGAATACAGTATTTTCTTGAGCTTTGTATTTATTTTAATGAGGAAAATAGGTTAAATATATATAATAAGCAATACTTTATTTTTTTATGAAACCCCAGTAGATGAAACCTAACCAAACTAAATGGAGTAACGAAACTAGTCGATGCAACCGAGGAAGTGTGATGTCAGTTCTTCTGATCTAGATCTACAATGATTTAAAAATTGGCGTTGCTTCTTTTTTCCATTATACATTTTTAAAGCTATTGCTTCTCTCAAATTGGCTTTGCTTATTCTTTCCAGTATATATTTTTTAAAGAATTGCTTCTACTTATTATTTAAACCTTGTGTTCATCACATGATCAACCATGCAGTTTAAAATGATTTATGTTTTCACTAATCAATTTGGCCAGTCTACCAAGTGGTTGGAAGTTAGTAGTTTTGAGGTTTGAAAATAGTTTTTAAGGTTAACTAGTTCATCTCCACTCCGGACACTAAAAATACCATAGATCAAAAACTGGAAACCCTACGGTAAAAAATAAAAAAAATAAAAATAAAACACTTAATTTGGCCGGTTACTTTTGTTTTTTTGCCTGAAACCATTTTTGTTTGGTCAACTCGGAAACTTATCCTTATAAAGTCTCTTTTATTGCCTGAAATGAAATCTAGTTCATGAAAATTTAATCGAGAATGTCTAAGGCATGGAAACTGAAGTTGCTTCTTCTACTTCAACTGCTATTGACTCAATATACTGTTGATTCAGCCTCTGTGATTAGCTATCTTCCTGGTTTTGAAGGTCCTCTTCCATTCCACCTTGAAACTGGGTTTGTTTCCTTCTTTCTCTGTTTTTAGATATTCATAAACATCCGTGACACAACACAAATAAGTTAAAATCTTTCTTATGAAAAAAGGTACGTTGGTGTTGGTGAAGGAGAGAAAGTTCAGCTTTTCTACTACTTCATCAAATCAGAGAACAATCCTAAAGAAGACCCTCTTATTCTATGGTTAACTGGAGGACCTGCTTGCACTGCTTTCTCCGCTCTTGCTTTCGAGAATGGTAATTTCAAGAAAAAAACTAAAAACATTATGATGACCTGTAATTGATTCTCTAAATAGATTCTTGTTTTTTTGTAGGGCCGTTGACTTTTAAGACTGAGGGTTACAATGGAGGTTTGCCTTCTCTTATCTCCACTTCATATTCTTGGACAAAGGTAACTCCTTAAAATATTGACCATCGCAGAACAGAGTTAGGCTTGTGTTGCTTTTTTCGGTTTTATCGATTTCAAGATTTGATGATTTCTCAGCTAGCTAGCATAATATTCTTGGATCAGCCTGTTGGGACTGGCTTCTCCTACACAACAACTCCTCTTGCTCAGAAGCCTAGTGACACAGGAGAAGCAAAACAGACCTATGAGTTTCTTCAAAAGGTCTTTGTTTTCTTGAAGCATTTTCATAAGTATATGTAGCATATAATATTTTTGAATTATTGGTGTTTGCTGTTGCAGTGGCTAGTGGAGTATCCAGAGTTTCTCTCAAATCCTCTCTATGTCGGTGGAGATTCTTATGCCGGTATAGTTGTTCCAGCCATTTTTCAGCAGATCTCACTAGGTTTGTTTCATTTCTTATAATCAATTGCCCAAAAATCCATTTTCTCTGGATTTGGTTTTACTTGTCACTTTATTACACGCTTACACATTAACATTATGCAGGGAATGACCATGGCTACAACCCTCAAATAAATCTTAAGGTTCATTAATATCTTCACTCATATATATGAATTTCTATATATTAGATTGATATATCTTGTTTGAAACCATGATTTATATCAACAGGGTTATGTTCTCGGGAACCCTGCAACAGATCTTGATAGTGATAATAACTACAAGATTCCATTTGTTCATGGAATGGGTCTTATCTCTGACGAACTCTTTGAGGTATATGGTGGTCTTATTGGGCTTCTTCTCCAACGAAAATGAAGTATTTTTACTGAATTCACTATTTAATCTCTTGTTTGTAGTCACTTAAGAGAAGCTGCCAAGGAAATTATTTTAAAGTGGATCCAACTAATACACAATGCTTGAAATTTGTGGATGACTACCAAAAGGTTAAACACAAGTTTACTTACTTTTGCATTGTGAATAGCATTTTTTTTAGAACGGGATACACAAAAGACTAATTCTTTAGACTTTGTGGTTGATGATGATGATCACAGTGTGTTTCAAGGATAAATGAAGGATATATTTTGATACCATTGTGTGATTTGGCATCACCGAATCCATTTTCAGGAGAGCATGTTGAAAGAAGCTATCTTAGAAAACTTGTTCAGTCAGATCTTTCTCTTCCGACTCCTGATTGCTATGTAAGCAAAATACAAAAGTCCATTGATCTTGCCTTAGCTCTAAAATAGAAATCATGTAGTTGTTAAATGCAGATGTATCGGTATTTGCTAGCAACGCATTGGGCTAATGATGAAGATGTACGCAAAGCACTTCATGTGGTGAAAGTACGTCATATTTCATGCATACCATAATCTGTTACGTGATTATAAAGTAACATATAATCAAAGAAAGCGCGAAATATGCAGGGAAGTATAGGGGAGTGGGTGAGATGCAATTGGGATTTGCCTTATGAGAAAGACATCAAGAGCAGCCTACCATACCACCTAAACATTAGCATCAAAGGGAATTATCGGTCATTGGTTTATAGTGGTGATCACGACTTGATGGTGCCATTTGTTGGAACTCAAGCTTGGATTAAATCTCTAAACTACTCAATAATTGATGATTGGAGACCTTGGTTTGTTAACAATCAAGTTATTGGATATACAAGGACTTACGCCAACAATATGACATTTGCCACTATCAAAGCAAGTCCTTTTTGATTTTTGAGTTTTTTTTCGTGGTTACATTTTACAATCGATAAATTTTTTTGCTGTATTCGATTTTGTAGGGAGGAGGGCACACCGCAGAGTATAAACCGGAGGAAAGCTTCATGATGTTCCAAAAGTGGATAAGTGGCAGACCTCTCTAACATCTAACCAGAGAGGCATTATCAACCGGCCAAACGGTGTATGGGTATTAACGGTTTCGAAGTTATAAAATCTTGAGAGTTGTTTCCTATAGATTTATAAGATTTATGGCAATTATTTGGAAAAGCAACTATTTTCAAATTATTAATTTCTAAGGATCAGTTAAGAGTATTTAATCAAAATCAAGTATCTAAATGAGCCATGTATGAGAGTGAGGCCGGTATGGAAGAATACATAGCCATAACATGCCACTACAAGAAAACATTCGATTAACAACGAAATTTAACAACGAAATAACATCGTCGTAATTTAAAAATGAATTTACAACAGCCTAACAACGAAAAAAACATTCATTGTTAAATCGTCGTAACACAGTGGCGAATACAATCGTCGTAAATTCGATGGTCTTTTGCGTATGCTTAACAACGAGTTTACGACGATTTGAAAATTTGTTGTTAATTCGTTGTTATTTTACAACTGAATTACGAAAAAATATATTTACATTGTTAATTTGTTGTTAATTTACAACAGTTTTATAACAAAATCTATTTAAACGTTTATGTTTTTATTTGTTATAACATTTTTATTTGTTGAACTAATTAAGATTAACATCATATGTTAACAAGATATAATACATGTTAACAATGTAACGACGTCATTATAACGATTCGTCGTAAATTCGTCGTTACAGTCGTTTGTAAATTTTTTATTATGTTTAACAACGAATTTACAACAATTCGTCATAAATTCTTCGTTAATTTTAACAATGAATTTACATCGATTCGTCGTAAATTCGTCGTTACGTTTAACAACGAATTTACAATGATTTGTTGTAAATTCGTCGTTAAATTTAACAACGAATTTACAACGATTCATCGTAAATTCGTTGTTAATTTACAACGAATTAACAACGGGAGCTAAATCTATATATACAACGAATCGTTGTAAATTCGTCGTTAAATTTAACAACGAATTTACGACGAATCGTTGTAAATTCGTTGTTAATTTACAACGAATTAACAACGGGAGCTAAGTCTATATATACAACGATTCGTTGTAAATTCGTCGTTAAATTTAACAACGAATTTACAACGAATTTACAATGATTCATCGTAAATTCATTGTTAATTTACAATGAATTAGCAACGGGAGCTAAATCTATATATACGCAGGACGCTTCCCCTCTCTGCTCATTCTTCACATCCTCTCTCTCTCTCTCTACATTTTTGTCCTGTCTTCACATCCGCTATGCATACAGAACGAATTCAACTTTAGAGCCGCTAAAACTGCTAATGCCAAACTTTGTAATGATATTGATTTTATCTCTTAGAACCTTTTTCTATTTTTTTTGCATAATATTTTATTTTTGTTTTTAGTTTTATAAATTTAAAACTTTATTTTAAGTAATCAATAAATAAATAAAAATTTAATATACAATTGTTTTGACAATACAAAGATCGTCGTCAACGACGAATTAACGTCTACCATAGAGAATAGTAGTTGTTAATTCATTGTAAATTTAACAACGAACTAACGTCGATATTTTAAAGGGATGTTGTTAGTTCGTTGTTAATATTAGCGACGAACTAACAACATTATCTACATTTACGTCAATTTTACGAGGAACAGTGTAACGTCTAAGTTACGACGAATTCTGTTCCTCGCATTATTAACGACGAATTTACGACGAATCTTCCATTGTTTGATTTCATATTCGTCGTTAATTAGTTGTAAATCGTCATTAACAACGAATTTACAACGGTATCAGATGTTGTTAAGCCTATGTTTTCTTGTAGTGTGCAGGCTATAATGATGTACGTAATATGTACCGATGTTTGGTTGTTCCAGCAATCTGAAATGGCATCACTTAGCTGCATCTTCCCCACGGCCGGTAATGAATCGAGAGACATAGAAACTGACATGCCACAAAATTGCATCTCTATAATTTCCAAGAAGATCAATGAAAATTGGAGTTACATGGCTGAACTGAGAGCTGGAATACAAAAGCTAAAAACGTTGTAAGGATCCCAAGTGAGTGAACCAAATAGGATAGGACTAGCAAGCATAAACCTTTGCATAATAAGAATAAACCGTAGAGCACGAATGCAGTCCCATAAGTTATCTATGAGAAACCCCAACTTCTACAGACATGAACATACATCATGTAGAACCATATATACTACTACAACAAGGCAAACTGATATAGGTAAAGAAAATAAAGAACATAATTGTTAATCCGCTTATCATATGATGTCTATTTGATACTAATTGTGTTTATTAGAATGCAAGAAGATGTCACTTTCATTTTCTTTCGAAGGTTGTTCTCATGTTGTGAAGAGCAAGAAGTCTATCAAGTAAACTACAATTCACACATGGTGTATGGTTCTTAATGAGTTAAATGTAAATGAAATTAGTTCTACCTGTTCTGAATCCATCATCGTAGTAATTAACTTGTAACTATATTTGTTTCAAGTATTTAGGTTTTTGAATTTCGGATTCATTTCTATTCTTGGTCATGACATCTTCTGGATTTACGTTTTATGTTAGAAAGGAATCGTGCTAGATTTTAAGTATTGTTCTTTGTCTAGGATCGAAATCAGATAGATCTTTCGCCAAGGCTTGATAGAGAAAATGACATTTGCCAAGATATTATTGTAATAACTTTTTCATATGCTTTTGTTTATTAAAATTAAAATTTAAAAGGGAACTATTTTTGGTAGTTTTACCTTTGTTTATTGGCATTTATTGGATTGTTAATTTCATTTTATATTTTTTATGCATCACGATTTACTACATTTTTATCCTCTCCTTTGGGTGCTTTAGGTTCCAAACTCTTTGAAGAAATATGAAAATTGATCCAATAGCTAGTTGGTTGAATCCTTCCAAAATTATGAGTGGAACAAGTAAGATTAGTGGAACAACAAAAAATTATGTTAAATTTGGAACAATCAGGAACATGAGTGTAAGTAGAACAAAGTGGAACAAGCATGATAATTGAAACAAACGGGAAAACCCCTATTGTTTACTTTTGAAGATTCAAAATATGTTTGAACAACATATCCAAAATTGACACAAATATGAAACAAATGATCAATCATGCAGCCGAAAATAGCAAAATGATGTCATTGGTGGAACATTTGTTCATGCGATATATATTTTTTGATTAATTTACTTGTTAAAACAATATTAAAATTGTGAGGCTATAATTAACTATCTTAATTATTAGAAAAATTGGTGTTAGTATTAAACTATTCATGCAAAAATGATATGTAATTTAGAAAATTATAGCTTAGCATAAATTTTTACTAATATTCTTAATGTTGATAAAGAAGTTGAAAATAATACTTAGTAGAATAATATACCAGTAAGTTGTCTTCGTAATATATATTAGATAATGGTGGATATCTCTAACTCAACTTTGCAGATTTGGAACTTTGGATTTTTTTTTTCAAGAAGAATCATGAATTTTCTAATTATATTTGTTTTAACAAGAGTTTTATGTCAAAAAAAAAAATGTATAGGCCTTGGAAATTTCAGAACTGGCTTTGCTACCTTCTCCGTTTCCATGGAGTTCACTTCCTCCGCTTTACGGAGAGTTTCTTACAGACTTGACCATGAGTATTGAGTTTTTTTTTAATGTGTTTTTATCTAAAAGAGTTTTGTTTTCTTAAATAAATAGTTTATTGTTTCAGACTCGGCTCAGTCTTCTCTGTAGCTAGACTCGGATGATGACTTGTTTGACTTGGCTAAATGGCACTTCCCAGATGATGACTTGTTTGAATTTCCTAATTGGCACTTCCAGTGACGGGTATTTAACTTTAATTTGTTAACGTTTTTGGTATTTTTTTTGATAAAATAACTACAATAGCTTGTTATTATTTTTTACCAGGGGATGATTACAAATTGTGAGAGGAGATGGAAATTTCATATAAGAATTTCACGGATAGATGAAAATTGCATATAAGAGCAACTGCATCGATAGAAACCCTCTTGGGTCTCTTAAAATAAAAGAATTAATTAATGTTTTAATTTAAAAAATAAGAAGTGACCAATAGAAAATAGACAAATGGAAGTAGAGTTTTTTCCACTATTAAAAGAATTTCTTGTTTGTTGTTATCTCTCCTATTTTCCTCTTTTTTTTTTTATTTTATTTTATTTTGAGATACTTGTTAAGAGATCTCAGATGGAGGTGCTCTAAGACTTTCACTGATTCAACATTAGAATAGACAAATAGGGTTAAACAATGTTTGTTTGGTTTTTCCTTTTGATTGTGTGTTATGTGCAAAAACTCATATCATATGAAATCGATATTATGGTATGGTAGTAGTTTTCAGTTGACCAGAATTATCATTTCAATACAAGTTTGGCATAGATACTGTCTTCATTCTTGTAGATTAACCTCAAAAACTCTACAATCTCTATGAAAACAGAGCTTGTGAAACAAACACATCATAAGAAAGAGCACAACGACATGCGGAGGCATGAGTCCCTTTAGCCAGCTGAAGTGTACCAGTTTGAGCACAAGCAGATAGGAACCAAACTAAAATTACCTCCTCATTGATCACAGTGGCGGACCTAAGAAGGGATTAGGGAATCACTTGACCCACCATAAAATGATCAAATACAAAATTTTAGTGTATATTTAGATGAATTTATAGAAAAAATTGATAAAATTTACATGTTGACACTCCTAAATTTATGTTTGCACCTCTAAATTTTCCTATATATATATTTTGACCCCAGTAAAAAAATCAATTCAACAAAAAGTTCATTCTGAGTACAAGCAGCAAGAATAGCATTCCATGAAGGAACACCACGCAATGGGTTGAACCATGAGACGAAAGATTCAGTCTATCTATAAAAAAGTAATGTTAGTTTCTATCTCTCAGTCTCTCTTTTCTCACACATACACACATATTTAGATTGTTTGTCAGTGAAATAAACACACACATTTAGATTGCTTGTCAATGAAGTAAATACACACATTTTGAAAGAGACTAACATACTCTGTCCTGATCAGGACTGGTACACTAAGGGGTGCTTAGTCCAAACAATCATTTCAGACTCAAGAAAATAGAGGTTGAAGATCTCAATTCTCAAGAGTGTTTATTTATTAGCCTTTTAACAACAACAAAAAAAACAAAAAAGAGTTGATTTATTCATTTTATATTTAGCATTTGTGGGAATTTTGTTTATGCTTCAGAACTTTTGTAGATAATTCATTAGTATTTGACAAATGTGACTTTGACAAAGGTATTTTGAAAACCAGGGGTTTTTTTTTGTTTTTTGTTTTCTATTTGGCTTTTGTATTTTAGTTGTCAAGTTACAACTTAACAAAGTTTTACTTAATCAATGACAATTGACAACTAATAGTGTTTCCTACAAAATCTTATAGTCAACGACTCAACATATTAAAGTCTACCCAAAAGAAACTAATGACACAGAGACGGTCGATGCGTAATTTGCCTTGATAGACTCTATAGGGCTTGGTGACCTCACTCGAATGACGCCTCATCTCTGCACTACATTAGCAAAGGAGTTATTTATCTCGGTTACCATGCACTTTGCAGATGTGCGGTACCCCAAGGCTAGTGAGGGTAGTATAAGTTTCTTTGCTCATGGAGCGCTGCATACGATGACCCTTTTTTAGCTTTGTGATGTGTCTGGCTTCTGACATAATCTGTTGGTTGATATGATCGATGAGGACGACGCAGCGGAGTTTTGGACTTTGATTGCATCTGAGCCTTATGTTTTGCGAAAGGCGAAACAGTCTTTGGTCCGACATCCAGTGATTCGCATCGCGACTCGGTTTATGAGCATTACATTGGGATTTAAGTCCGAGACCACTGCAGTAGACAAACAGAAGCTATGGTTGTTGCAGAAAGGTCTGCACAGTATGGCTATGACCAGACCTAGGTATCATAGGGTCAACATGGGCTACATCCTCGATGCAGCTCTTGCATCCGGATGACCGATGCCTTTTCATGGATAGGCAGTACTTGGGCAACTGCGGTATCTTGGTGCCCAACTTTTTGGTTGACTGTTTCCAGAACTGATAGACTATCTATTGTTTTATCTGACTACCCCAGGAAAAGCTCACCTCACTATCTTCTCGTGAGCATATAGAGTTCTTATCCCCAGCCGCAGTTTTGTGTGAGCATCCGCTTCAGCCCACTTAGCCCGCAGTATGATGCTTCACCAGTCAGCCTCTACCTTCAGGTGTGGCCCCTTCCGACTATGATCCAGACACACAGCATGTTGGACCACAAGCTTTGACTTCATCCCAGCCACGGACTTCCACATCCCCATTACTGCCACCCGATTTCATCGAGTTTGACCTTCCCGTGTTCCCAGGACAGCCTAGCACGGATTTTGAGAGGTTGAGGGTCGAGAGCACCAAGAGGCAGCACTCCATGATACAGAGGATTGGGGAGTTCTTTTCCAGGATCCGTCCTTGCTGTGCCGCCCCACCTGCAGTAGACGCCGACCAAGCAGGGCCCTTGGAACCGACGTTCTTTTCTGCAGACGAGCGTCTAGGCAGGATGAGGAGGAGTCCAGGTGGTTCGAGCTGCATCAGTTCTGAGGATTGATCATATCGGTTGTCTTTTTCCTTCTTATCTTTAAGACTTTTTATTTTTAGACTTTATCTATAATGTTGTATCGCAGCACCTTTTCCTTTGATTTTATTTCACAGTGGGATGTAGTGATCTAAGTCTGGGGGAAGGTTGTCTACTCTTGTGTTACTAACAATGTGTTTTCTTTTGTTTTTATTCCTTTGAGTCATTTTTATTGAGTCAAAACTTGAGAGTATTATTATGTTGTTCTTGGATTTTATCAGGTGCTGACTGATGATCTAACAGACTTTAAACAGTGATTGTGCTTAGTTCAGGAAGATTACGGTGGATCAACTTTATCAGAAGCACCCTATCTTTTGAAAATCTGAATGATCCAACGTTGACTCTATCTGTCAGGACCTTTAAGTTGGACTAATCTTCTCACTTAGGGGCTTGATATCGCATAAAGGATCACCACATTTGGAGTTCATAGCACCATTTTTCAACATTCTCTTCCGAACTTCGAATGGGCCAAGCTCACTTTTAGTTTGGTACCACACCCTTTCAACCATTTTTCTTTCAGACCACAAGCCTCTGTTACTTATCATCAGCATGTGCAACCAAGTGCAAAAATTACAGAGTATCGAGACCGGCATAACTTATTTTCTAAGGATCTTTGGTAAGACTTATGCTATTTGCTCTTCAATTATATTAGATTGAGTTATCTTTGGTGCAGTATTGTATGGTTAGAACTGGTTCCGATTTCCTCTTCTCGGAAAAAGAAAAGAGAAAAGTAAAAAAAAATCCTTTGAGATCGACCGATTCCATCATGGATCGACCGATCCCAAAGACGTATATAAAAAAATAAAAATAAATTAAAAACCGAGAAGGGAAAGAAGACAAAGAATGAACCAGAATAAAACCTTTGCTATGTTTCATGTTTATTCTTAGGCACCATAGCAACTCTATTAGGAATTAGGCAGAGCTTACCGAGATTCCAAAGTTCATGAGGTTGTGCACCAACATTTGGTTTTTGTCTCACTGTGAAAATGCGCATTGATTTGCACCGGAGTTCATCATCAGAGCTTAAACACTTCAACCACCACCAAATAGCCTTCCATTCCTAGCCCTTATTGCAATTGAGACTCTCGTTGTGAGACTACACCTAATACTTAATGAATGTTAAAGGGTCGACAATGGAGATTTCGGAGATTCCTTTGGATTCCGGGAGCTAGAGTACAGTAATGTTTGCTATGCTTATGGTAAAGTACATGTTGTACTGGCTGGTTCTTTGATCTGTTATAGGTTCTCTAAGGTTGGATGTTCAGCATGGTGAATTCTAAAGGAGTGCGTAAGTTCCCAGTTTCAAACTTTTCTTCTATATTTGATTCTTTTGTTTTGTTCTTACTTGAAGACAAGCAAGGATTCAAGTCTGGAGGAATTGATGTGTCATGATTTTAAGGGTTTTACACATTTGATTTCATATGTATTTTAAGTCCTTATCAAGTTTAGGATTAGGTTTTGTGTCTTTTTGTATCTTTTTAGTATTTTCTCAGGTTTACAAGTCAATGGAGCTAAATGGAGTAATTGGAGCTGCTTTGGACGTTCTTTACACTTCAAGTATCAACCAAGATGCATTTGGATCGACCGGACTCAAGGAGGATCAACCAGAATGAAGAATTAATGAAGTGATGCGTTTTTGAAGCAGAGATCGACCGATCCTCAAAGGATCGATTGATCCTCGACGCGGAGATTTTCCATATCTTTTTGCTCACTGACTTTGGAGGGTTTTACTATTTAAAGGGCTACTAGACCCAGAGTAGTTCCAAGATGTTCTTTACAATATTTTTCGTCCTTAGTTTCATAGCTTTTTGGTGAGATAGATCTACTCTTTCTAGTTGATTTTTGAACCCTTATTTCTTTGTTACTTTGAATTTCATTTTATGCAATCAATAGAATCATTCAGCATGTTCTATATTATCATGTCTGAGTAATCTCTCTGTTGGGTGTAGGGATTTATCCAAAGGGTTTTCAATGATTGATTAGGATGTTGTTATAGATTAGGGTTTATGAATTAGATCTCTATCTTATATGATCTTAATGCATGAGTTAGGTTGACGAATCTAGCAAATGATCTATAGATATATCTTCTGCAGGTAACATTGATTAGGTTATCAGAATAATATATTATAGGCTTAGTAATTGTTAGCTAACGAAAGTTGATGTTGGATTACTAAGTGAACTTATCGAACTTGATAAAATTACTAGCATATAATCTTACTAAGAGTTTATGTTAAGATAGTTATCGCATGCGAAAGTGTGGTTAGCTTGTTAATAGTGTTTGGAGTTCTAGAATATTCATTCATAGACTTTAGTCAGGTTAGATGTCCAATTGATCATTGAATCCCTGCGATTTCCCGAGCCCAACTATTTCTCTTTATTGTTTACAACTCCTTTAATTACTGCTTTTATTCGGTTTTAATCGTGACAACAAAAACCCCCATCATTTCGTCCTAGCTCCGTCCGAGCAATATATATTTACATTGCATTCTAGTCCTTGTGGATTCGATCGTATTTACTACCGCATATTTTACCGTGCACTTGCGGTTTAGTTAATCGGGTTAAAATTAACTCTAGACATCAGTCGTAAACTGGTTGTCAATATAACGATGGATTTACGACGATAAGGTAAATCGTCGTAAACTCCACACAACACATATGTTATGTTACGTCAAATTTACGATGAATCTTTAAGACATAAACTAGATTCGAACCCGCGATACACCGCATGTCAACTGTTTTAATATAAATGTGTTATTTTTTGTTTTTTACTAAATATTTATATTTTATTCTGGTATGTTAATTTACTAATTTTGTGTTTCTTTATGGTTTATAAATATTTTTATTTTTTTGTTCAACATATATTTATAGTATTTTATTGTTTTACGGTTTATACTATGCTTCAAACCTATGCCAAATTAATTATGTTATTATTCTCATTGAAATAATTTAGCGCAAATCCTACTGAATTAAATATTAAATTAATCTAAATAAAAAATCGTAATTAATGAAAACCAAAACATGTATCAACATCATCTATCAATACCAAACAAACAAAACATATACGGAGATTAATCACTTTTGGCGGTATCTTATAACTCATGATGTCATACAGTTACATCATTTTTACCATATCAGATTACTAATTAAAAAAAAAATTCATTATATTGATATATATATTATTTTAGTATATATAATATGATTAGTTATCCAATATTTGTCTTAAACATGTCTATTTTTTGATGGAAACATGTCATGTCTAGTACTCGTCCGAAACTTCTCATCCTATAACCAATTCCTGTTATATAATTATCCGTTTTGGATTGATAATTTTAATCTATTTGTATTAAAAATTAATTATTATAAATAGGTAGTTCTAGTATTATATATATATATATATATTAGTCAATATTATAAAATTAGTTATCTGTCTATTTTGGGACAAAAACTCATCATATCCTGTAACAGTCGGAAGCTTTACGTCTCGTAACCGATTTATTTAATATAATTTCATATTTTCGATTGATTATTTAAGTCTAACGGATAAGCAATTGAGTAAGAGGTTACAACAACATATATGTATAGTGATTTTGACAAACCCGTTGATCATTATGATGTTTTAGATTATTTTTAGTTTTATTTATATCCTTTGTAAAAAAAAACTTAGTATATCGTTAGTTGCATTTCATAATAACTAACACATATAAATTATCTTTTAAAATTTACTCCTCAAATAATAATATAGAAATTTCTTGATTTTTGAATCTATGTTGAATTGTTAACTTTTTTATATTTTTAATATATAAAACTAATTTCAAATTTTTATTTTTCATTTAAATAAACTTATTAATATATATTCAATATATTAATTATTTAAATCGAAGATCTTGATGACTTAATATTTAAACAAAAATATGTCTATGTAAATCAAATATTTAAGAGATTTATTTGCATTGAAAAGAAATAATTATTGTTAATGTAATGACTATGAAAAATATAAAAGGAAATACAAAATATTTTTGGTTCCTTAAACATCTTTGTACTATTTTTTAACAAACTTTTTGTTTAAAGACATATAATTTGGGTCAATTTCAAAGTTTTCTTTTAAATGGTTCTATTTTCTATATATTTTAAATTTTATAGAGTTTAAATATTATTAAATTTTTTAAACTTTCATAGAGTTTAAATATTATTATTTTTTTTTTTTTATAGAGTAAAATATTATTTATATTTTAAAATTTTTATAGAGTTTAAATATTTATATATCTTTAAAGTTTAAATTGGTTAAATTAAAACCGGATTAAACCGAATAAAAATTTTAAATTTGAACGCATGATAAGTGAAACTTATTGTTCATTTGTATTTGGAATCATTTTGGTATTTTTAATAATATGTCTTTGAACAATTGCCTAAATATTTTAGCCTATGTGGAACGTAGAACACATCTTTTATCTTCATCGATTGAGTAATATATGTCTGTTTAAAAAATTTTGAATCACAACATATGCAGAAAAAAATCTAAACTTTTTATTAATTATATGTATTATATAATCATTCAAAATAATTTAAAAATAAGATCAAACAAAAGTGATAGAAGAATCATAAGTGATAGTACTAGGTTTTGAACCCATGCTATGAATGGGTATTTTAATATATATATTTTGTAAAAATCATATATGAATGGGTATTTTAATATATATTATATATATGAGATGATAATAATATACATCTAGTATTTGAAAACAAATTGTATTGAATTTAATCCCTAAATTTTCAAAATATATTAAGTCTAATATTTCAATAAAAGTTACATAATTTAGAAAATTAAAGTAATGTAAATCTAGAAACTAAATTGATTATTATTAGTCAATTATCACAATTTGGTATATTTTTATGTTTATTTTTATTTTTTGTTAATTTTTTATACGTTTTTAATGTGTAAGTTTTAAAAATAAATCATTTTGTATTATTTATATATATAGTAAGATATTTTTCCAATTAGAAACATGATTTTGAGCAAAGATATTGTGTCATACTTTAAACCAAAACATTTTTCAAAATAATGTTTATAAATCTCTTTCCTAAAATTTATTATAGGAAGTATATATACGATACTTTATGCATTCAATATATTTTTATCATGCAATATTTTTTTATCTTATTAGTTTCTATTTTATAGGATTTTATTTTTTCATATTTTGAGTTTACTTTCCTTTTTTATTTTCTTTTTAAATTCTAAAAAACTTTATATGTGATTTTATTTTTTCCTATTTTTATTTAATATCTCTTTTATTTATTTTTCAATTTAAAGCTATGTACATAAGCGGGATTTTCTCTTCATTTATGTCCATAGCTAGGTTTTGAAAGTTTACATAGAGCAACTACATCATTTTTATGTTTCTTTTATTTTTATTTTGTTTTCAAACTTTTATAAAAAAAATTCCATTTTTCTTAAGCATCATATATTCCTCTGTTATTCTTATATATCTCTTTTTATTTGTAAATGACCATTCTGATAATTTTTTATTTATACTTCTTTTGTTTTTTGTTAATTTTAAAATAATTTTTAATTAATTTTTTACTTTTCAATTCTTTCAAATGTATATACATGTACATAAGATATGTTAGTATTTATTTGGTTGGTAATGATCTTTTTTTTAAGCTATCACTTATTCCTATAACAATTTAGTATTTTCTAGTTTTCCAAATTGATTTAGTATATTATTCTTTGAGAAATTAGTCTAATATAATAATATATATTTTTGTTTTGAATAGCTAGTATAACCTTTTTTTGCCTACATAACTTAGTTATTCTCTAACAAATTTCATAATTCCAAAATTGTCCTTTTGATTGCTTTCTTAAAACAAATTGGTGAATGAGTTTTTCAAAATTGATAATTCCATATCAGTTTTATCATAGATATATTTAAAATTTATGTAACTAAATTCTTTTAAACCTAAATAAATTATCATTTTAATTAATTATTCTTTTTGAATTCATATTTTTAATTAAAATGTCATTTTCAATATTTATTTTTACTTAAAATATTTGATTAAGTTAAAGAATAAAGTTTTAAAAAAACTTTAAAATCATTACAAAAGTCTGCCAAATATTAGCAAAGTTTGTCAGATATCCGCAAAGTCTACCATATGTTCGCAGAGTCTGCCAAATATTCACAGAGTTTGCCATATGTTCGTAGAGTTTGTCAAATGCTCGCAAAGTCTGTCAAATACTTGCAAAGTTTATGAAATGTTCACAGAATCTGTCAAATGTTTGCGGACTCTGCCAAATGCTCGCAGAGTCTGCCAAATGCTTGCACACTCTGCCAAATGCTTGCAGACTAAAATGCTTGCAGACTCTGTCAAGCCGCAGAGTCTGCCAATTATTTAGCAGATTCTGCCAAATATCCGCAGAGTCTGCAAATTATTCTGCAGAGTCTATCAAACTTCTATAGAGTCTGTCAAATATATGAAAAGTATGACAGTTATTATGCAGAATCTGCCAAATATCCACAAAGTCTGTAATATTCTTACAAAGTCTGCTAGTTACTCAGCATAGTCTGCTAGTTACTCAGCATAGTCTACTAATTACTATGCAGAGTCATCCAGTTACTTCACAAAATCTGCAAAATGTCTATAAAGTCTGCCAAATATGTGAAAAGTCAGCCAAATATCTTTGGTTTGCCAAATATTCGCAGTCTGCCAAATGCTCGCAGTGTCCGCCAAACATGTCATGAAGGGTACTTTTGAAAATTGTTGTATTTAAAACTTTAAATTTTTTGATAAATTATTTTGGTTATTTCAAAATCAAGTAGGTTATTGTGGCAAATCACCTTTTTTTTTTTTGATTAACATAGGGAACGTTTGAACAAATACAAATAGTTTCAGAATTTAATTTGTTGGCGATAATAGTTTTATAATTTGAAATAAGAACACACATTCATGATTGTATGCTAAAAAAGATTTCAAGTATGCAATTATTACGAAATTGAATATACTTAAACACAGTCTTAATGGTGTTAATGATTTATGTTTATATAATAATTAAATCAAGTTAATTTTCCTACTAGTCTAGCTGCGACATGGACTCATTTTATTTTTTTGAAATGCTCATGACTTTAGCATTCCCTTTCCGGTATGCAAACTCTTCCAAGACTTTTGAGCATCCTTACAATTCTTGACACCAACTTAGAGAAACATTGGTTCAATGGTTCAAAAGATTTAGAGAATAGTTGATTTTACTTTTACACATCTATAACATAATAATACATCATTCAAAAAGTTTACTGTTTAATTTTTATCCAGCAACATAATAATACATGGGTTCAACAACTGTCCAACATCATTCAAAAAAGTTTACTGTTTAATTTTTTTTCAGCTCCATGGTAGCTACAAGAAGAATAGTTGAACTCAAACATGATCATTCTTGATATTATTGAGTTCTTTCTTCTAAACTGTATAATATGCTCACCATAATGGGTTTTATCTATTCAAGTTGTTGGAGATTAATTTCTTAGATTAGTCTTTTCTATTTTCGAAAATAGCTAAATCTCATTGAGAATTAATTACACTTGCAATAATCATCTTTTTTTAGCAAAACTTTATACTATATAAATAAGAATTCAGAAATATTATGCGACCAATTGCCTTTATTTTAAAGGACAGTATTTTTTAATATTAAGTAATTTTTTAAATAATTATTAAAAAAAATATGAAGTTATGAAAAATAAAATGTATTTTTTAAAAAATATTCAATAATAAGAAATTAAGGCATAATTTCCTTATATAATAAATTCATTATTTGGAGTAATTTATATTATGTTGCTTATTTTGGTGATAAATTTACTTTTAAGTTCTTGCCAGATCTCAATTTTTTTTTTTGGCAGCTTATCATCAAAATATATGTTAAAATTGACGTGGACCAATAGGAACTGGCTTTTTAAATACTATGTGGACAACCTCTTAAGCTTATAGCTTCAACTTTTATATAGTATAGATTAAATTACAATATTAGATAAGGAAATAATTGTGTTTGGTTGTAAGGATTTGTAAAATTAGATAAAGAAATAAATATGCAGAGCTGAAAATATTTCATTTAAGTACTCTTGAAAATGTATTTGGCAATAGGTCCAAGAGTACCTTTTTAATAGTATAGAGATTTACGAAAATTTAAAGATGATTTTTTATTCGTCGTTAAATCGTCGTAATTTTTTTTCCCATTTACGACGACATATTTTTGATGTAAAATTTTGTCGCTACTGACAAGTTTTCTTGTAGAAAAATACGTGAGTTTGAAATACTATTTAGTCGGAAATACTAGAGTCGGAATTTAGTTGGAAATGTTCCGACCATATTCCGACCGAATCCCGACGAGTGGAAAAGTTGTGATTAATCGGAAAATAGTCAGAGTTAGTCGGAACTTTCCGACCACATTTCTGACAATAGTCAGAACTTAGTCGGAATATTTTTGGAAAATTCCGACTAAAAGTATAACAGATTAGTCAGAATTTGATTGGGAAAAAACAATTTATTAAACAAATATATTAAATAGTTCAAAAATATTAAAAATTATAGAAAATAATTATAAAACATTAATAATTCTGAAAAGTCTTACAAAAAAAAGACAATTACTAAAAACAATAATTATACAAACAAAAGAATAAAATACTTAAGGAGGAGGGATAGTGAAATCATCATCCATTGATGTTTCCATCTGGATTAAAAGGTCTCCGGGGTGGTGGAATGGAATTGGGGTGTAAACTTTGCATGAGCTGATTCTAATATAGGACATCACTTTGAGCTGCTCATATCTCATTTAATTTATCTTTTCTTGCTGCAGTTTCCGATTTTCGGCAGCCATCTGCTCCTTTTGTGATGCTAACTCGAACTGCAATTCATTGATCTTTGATGATTGCCTCTATTGCATCCCATCTCCATATTCACTGTAAGGAATTTATCCATATCCAAACCTTGATCCCTTATCTTTTGAGATCTCCTAAAAAAGAATTGATAATATGAATATAATTTATTCAAAAAAATATTATTGTAAGGGAAACAAAATAAACCAAATTATTATCTCGCGATAAATATTGTTTTTATCAGTTTGTGTGTGTAAGACGTCTTCGGGATTCTCCGATTCTTGTTTCATTTGAGTCAACAGATTTTTCTCACGCTCTCTACATTTTTGAACAATGGCCTCAGCTTTCTTGTCGACAAAAGTTCCATCAGCCCGGGTATGAGTTGCTTCCATAAACGACACCATATCAGCTTTCTGTTTGAGGTGGTGTAGTACCTATTTGACCATTCTATAGTGAGTTACAAACAGATTTCGAAAAGCCCAGAAGAAGGAATACTCTTTTACCGCATCATAAAGGGGTCCCGGGCCCTGCCATGGATGAACACCCGCCTCTGTCGCTTGTTATTTGCTTCCCTGTGAATGAACGATTTAAGATGCAGCGACCATGGCACCAGTTATGGGATCACGCTTATTGATCTAAAATTTTTTTTATTAATATAAAGTTAATAATTAAAAGTCAAAGTAGATTCTTATATAATGAAATAGAATCAAAATACCATTTTAATCCGTTTGCGGATATAAGGCATTAACCCACAAGTGTGTTTTGTAGTATTGAATCCTTCTCGCTTGCTTTTACACTCCGCTCGTTCTCCCAAAACGAAACAAGACAGAGCCAAGCAGAACTTTTAAGCCAATGAGGGGGATCAATTTTATTTTTCCATTTTTTCTTCAATTCGTACACCAAATCTTTCAAACGTATTCCCTCAACTTCGTCAAATTCATCACGGACTCGTTGGGTTATTTCATAATCCCAATCGTATTTTTGCTACAAAATAATTTACAGTTTTTATTCAAATATATTTAAAATTATTGAAAGTGCGAATAAAAATAAATTTTAAAAGTTTACCGCGGAAGCTTTGAACTAACCCTCTTTTCTTTCGGGTTCCGCACTGCTCCAATTCGGAATTATATCAAGATCCGCAAAAATGATTTTCATAATCACCTTAGTGATCTCATTTCTCACTTTGAACCTTGTAGAAAATCAATTAAATCTTAGTTATGAAAGTTATAAATTAAAATATAAAAACAATAAATATTTGAGCAGTAATTACCATTTCTCTATTTTTTCTGGATAGGGATCCGGCTCCAGAAGAAGCTTATCCAAACCTCCACGATGAGGACCTCATAGTACTTGCTCCAACGTCAGCATATCTACTGCTCTAACTTCGGCTTGAAAGTCAGGAACCGGCAGGAAGTCGTCTAAATTTATGTCGAAATTCATATCCATTGGGTCGGCGGGAGGTTGAGTCTCCGACTCCGAAGCTCCAGGATGTTGATACCGGATCCAAACTGAGGATCCATTCTTTCTAATCATGACACGTGACAACCACTTTAGCAGGTCAAAGTAAAGGCTGTGTCAGTTCGGAGCAAGAAAGAATGGGCAAACTGTACAAGAGCTCAACGGAGCGAACTGGGGTCCGACCAGTGGTGTAGCCTCGTGAAGGGAAGGAGCAAGCGAAGCAAAGAGTGTCCGCGAAGCAAGGTGAACCTGTGAGCTGAAGGAGGAAATCATTCAAAAGTCAAGACGTTATGACATTAACGACCGAATCAAAACTGATGAATTAAAGGAGAATCATAGGATTAATTAGACTTTATTCATAGCATTTAGTCCTTAATTGTTGTCTAAATATAGATCCCATAGTCTTGTGAGGGGGTCGATCATTTTCTTACTCAAAATCAATATAGACAAATTCATACTTTTTACTTTGTAAATCTATTTCTATTTTCAAGTTTATTTCCACAAACAAATTCTACTTTACTTTAATAATAATTCGATATATTATTGGGTGTGAGATCATGTATCCACATTTTGTCGCCGCATGTGGAGAGAATCAGACTTTCAAGCTACAAATCTACCATTTCAGAACAGTTCTCCTCATCAAATTCATCATGGTTGGTGGTAATGGTGGAAACCAAACTGATATCAACAATGATCCTGCCGCTATCAACAATCACTCAGAGCATGACCGATCTGTCCACGAAACTTGGTACCATCGAAAGAGAGATGACCTCTTTCAAAAGCGGTCAGGTAAACTTGACCAACAATTAAGCGACTCTCTTTTCTCATTTGGATTCAATAAATGTTGGGCCTTCTTCTGGAAGTCGTAGTGCCCGTGTTCTTTATAGGACTGCAAGGATTTCCAACACTCGAACTCCTGCGAATCCTTCTCAAAATATCAACCTTCAGACGTCAATCAACCAAACAGCAGTGCTTCAAGCTGGAACTAATTCTAGTACAGCAGCGAATCAAGCCAATGACGTAGTTGGAGATGGAGTCGATCCTGTAGTTAAGGCATACGTGGTCAACAACAACAACAATGACATCCCATGTGAGATAGGAGACACTTGGAAACATGTAGTAATCTCAGACTTTAACCAAGTGAATCTTACTCTTGACGAGATAAAGCCAAAATTTTACAAAGCGAATAGTTGAGCTCCCGAAGTAGACGTAATGCCATAAACCATTTCGTAAAGCTGCCAGTGTGGTAGTGTGGGATATTTCTGGGATCTTGGACAAGATGTCCTTGAACTTGGTAATATGTTTTCTCAAAGGCTCCTGAGGACCCTGAGACAAATTCCAAAGGCCACTATCCATTTTACTTTTCTCCATGAGTGTTGAATATTGCATGATGAAGGTCACTATCCGTTCAAAGTTCAGATCTCCTTCCTTGAATACTTGGGTTCGCGATGATAATTCTTATTGTGACATCCACAGAGTCAATGGGCATAGTACCAAAGACTGCAGTGTCCTCAAAAAACACTTGGCTGAGCTGTGGTCCACTGGAGACCTCGCAAACTTTAAGATCAAAGAGTTCTTCGAGCAATATCATAAATATCGTGACGAGCAAAGCATAGAGCCATTGGCAAAGAAACCAAAAACTTCCGAGCATACTCCAACCAAACCTCCGAAAGGAAGAATATACTTAATCATTGGAGGGTCGAAGTTATGTCAAGACATAGTCCGTGCAATCAAAAAGCATAAGTGGGCTGCTGTTATGGAAGTGAGTAGAGAACGAAGGGAAATCAAAACTAATATGTTGATAACCTTTGAAGAGTTTGATATTCAACACCTTGCAAAACCTCATGATGATATATATTGGTAATAACTATTGATATCGCAAACTTTGAAGTTTCCAAAATCTTAATTGATACTGGAAGTTCAATTGACCTCATCTTCCTGAATACTCTACAAAGGATGGGAGTTAACATGACGAATATACTTAGCCCTCCAACCCCGCTCCTTGCTTTCACAAGCAAAACATTTATGTCATTTGGCACCATTAGATTACATGTGCTCACAGCATGAGTTTCAAAGATCGTCGAATTTACAGTTTTTGATCGACCGGTTGCGGACAACGTCATTTTGGGAACCCCTTGGATATACCAAATGAAAGCAGTACCTTCCACGTATCACCAGTGTGTGAATTTTCCAACTCCAAATGGAGTAAGGACAGTTAAGGGAGATCAAGAGATGTCTAAATCTTGCTACCTCACGAGTCACAGGGTAAAAATGCAATAGCAATTAACAATCCCCAAGGCATCAAAAGGTTCGGCATATCCTAGTGGAAAACAACCCACCTAGGTGTCCGTTGAGGTCGCCATCGATCAGAAACATCCGGATCGCATGGTAAAAATTGATTCGGGGCTCAACATAAAGTTGCACGAAGAACTAATTGAGTTCTTATCAAGGCACAAAAGTTATTTCGCTTGCTCTATCGAGGACATGCCTGGCATCAATCCTGCAATTATCTCTCATGAGTTACAAGTAGACAAAATCTTTAAGCCAATAAAACAAAAAAAGGAGAAAACTCGGTCCTGACCGAGCTAAACAGTAAATGACGAAGTAGATAGGCTTCTCAAAGCTGGTTTTATTCACAAATTCAAATATTCAGATTGGCTCGCCAATCCTGTGGTAGTTAAAAATAAAAAATGGAAAGTGGAGAGTTTGTGTTTTTTTCACTGATATCAACAAGGCTTGCCCAAAAGATAGTTTTTCTTTGCCACATATCGACCGCTTGGTCGAGTCAACTGCGGGGCATGAACTTTTAAGTTTTATGGATGTCTTTTCCGGCTACAATCAGATCCAAATGAATCCAGATGATCAAGAAAAAACTTCATTCATCACGGACAAAAGAATTTACTATTATGTAGTAATGCCCTTTGGATTGAAGAACGCCAGAGCAACTTATCAGTGCCTCATCAACAAGATGTTCGACGAGCAACTTGGGAAAATCATGGAAGTTTCATTGACGACATGTTGGTAAAATCCCTAAAAGAGTCCGAGCACATTCAACACCTCGATCAATGCTTCAAAATATTGAACGAGTATGGAATGAAGCTTAAACATGTGAAGTGCACCTTTGGTGAACTGTCCTGAGAGTTTCTTGGGTATATAGTGACACAGCGAGGCATTGAGGCAAATCCAAATCAAATCAATGAATTTATTCGTGGACATGCCTTTATCAAAACAAGGAGGTATGGTTAGAATCAGGCTCGAACAGTCAGTTAAGTTTCTTCCTGCTTCTAAACCAAGTACGAAGTACTCATTGGGCTTCGCCTCGCCGTTACGTATCGTTTCAAATATCAATCAAAAGGGGTTCAAACACTCAAAGTCTGGTTTCAGTAATAAGGCTTAAGTACCATTCACATTAGTATACTCTCTCACTCTTAAATCGTTAGCGAAGTGGCTAACTAGTTCGGCACGCGAGTTTTTTACTTGTCTTGTGTTTAATTTGTAGCTCTTGCTAAAATATATCATTGTATGAATTATGATTTGCCTTGATCCCAATACGGGTACAGTCTGATTATTCAGAAACAGTTTTTAAAATTTATATGAGATTTTATTGCATATTTATTTAAAATAAATATTATTAAGAAACACAGGGGCTGATTGGTTAGGACTGTTACTTTAGGTTTTCGTTGTTGACTTTTGGCTGTATAAACTTTGACTGTAGAGACTTTGGTTGTAGAAGATGTTACTAAATAAAAGTTTGTTTGATAACAAAAGTTGTAAATATGACGACCACATTTTTTTTAACATGCAATTAATGAAAATTAATTGCCCATACAAATAATATTCCATCAGTTAATTAACATTCAACAAACAACAACGACCACGCATGGTCAACAATTCTACCGGCTCTAGTAATCCTACGAAAGCTACAAAAACCACAAAACTACCGGGTCTTAATCATCCCTTCCTCACCGCCTCGATTCCACGATCACGCCTTATCTTTACCTACATCGACAAAAGTGATGCATCAACATTTGGTAAACCAAACGCTGAGTGAGATTGATCCTCCCAACAACAGGTTATATGAAAGCACCACGTAAATCAAACAACCACAACAACATGAAATAATAACACCACATATTACTTCAACCAATCAGCTAACCATGCAAAACTCATGAAAAGCTAATTAAACAGAGCCATGACTAACCACCTAGCAATTTCAAACCTCAAAAAATGCTAAAAACACAAGTCTGCTTCACAAAACTCAATTCAGCTCAAGTGTGCTTCACAAACACATAAGTCTGCTTCACAAAACTCAAGTCTGCTCAAGTCTGCTTCACAAACACACAAGTCTGCTTCACAAAACTCAAGTCTGCTCAAGTCTGCTTCACAAAACTCAAGTCTACTCAAGTCTGCTTCACAAACACACAAGTCTACTCAAGTCTATTCAAGTCTGCTTCACAAACACATAAGCTTCACAAAACTCAAGTCTATTCAAGTCTGCTTCACAAACATTCAAGCTTCACAAAACTCAAGTCTACTCAAGTCTGCTTCACAAACACACAAGCTTCACAAAACTCAAGTTTATTCAAGTCTGCTTCACAAACACACAAGTCTACTCAAGTCTATTCAAGTATGCTTCACAAACACACAAATCTACTCAAATCTGCTTCAGAAACACACAAGTCTGCTTCACAAACACACATCAACCAACAAGGGAAACACTTCCACAAGTCATGGAATCACCAAGAAACCACAACACACACACCTCACCAATCAAGCACAAGAACACAATTCAAGGATTAACAAGGCACAACAAGCAACAAACCATGCTTCTCTAACAACCACAAGCTTAGCAAACACTTACTAAAGCTCCATAATGACCCATGGAATTCACTAAGAACCCATGAAAATCACAACACCAAATCAAGCATAAAAACTCACAATCAAAGCTTAACAAGGCACAACAAGCACAAAACTATGGTTCCCTAACCACCACAAGCTTAGCAAACTCTAGCTAAAGCTTCCCACATAACCAAGAGGCTTCGAAGCATCCTAGCAACACTACAATGTCTATTACAACCCCACAAGCCCCCACACAAGGCTTAATATTAACCTTTGGTCATAAACTCACCTTAGCCAAGGATGAATCTAGCTCTAGACAACCTCCTAAAGCTCTAGAAAGATCTCTCCTTCCTCCCCAAGCTCTACGCCCAAAGCTGCTCCCCCAAGCCTTCCTTTTTCCAAGCTTCCCAAGCTTCACACACACAAGATCAAAAGGATCCAAGCTTCCCACAAACTCCACAAAACTCCTTTTCTCTCTTCTTCTCTTCAATCCCCAAGCTCTCAAGCTCAAAACTCCACTCTCTCTCCTTCAGCCACAAATGGCGTGACAAAGGAGAAGAATGAAGGAAGAAGAAGTCAATTTGGCTTTTGCCACTTCTTTGAGAAAAACCCTACAACTTTCAAATCGACTTATGACACCCCCAGAACAAATCTAAATTGATTATTTCTCGAGACTTGTCTAAGGTTCATAAACTCAAAAGAACTTCCAAATTAATTAAATTAATTAATTTAAAGAACACAGGCGTTAGAATTCTCCTCCACTAACATAGATTCGTCTTCGAATCTAACGCTATCGTTCATCTCCAATGAACCGTAATCATCGCAATGATTTACATAACCTTTGACCCAACCGGCCAACACATTCATGTACACGCACGTACAACCGAGGCCCACAACTAACCTCTGAGGTTTTCCATTCAATCACTATGCTTATGATACCGCAGCATCACATGTACTTATTGCTCACCCCAACGCTCAAGACACCGCAACATCTCTGAGCTCTTGCATCTGCCATACCCCGCAGGATATCTACCATACCTCACAATGTATCTACCATACCTCAGTACCCAAGACACCACAGCATCTCCGAGTTTTGGGTATTTGCCGTACCACTCCACTCGGGGCAATTTAACCTACATGAGTTCTTGATATCCCATACCTCTCAATTTTAGGCAATATAACCTACCTGAGTTTCCAATATACCTCTACCACTCAATTCTGGGCAATAGAGTCAATAGTTCAACATTTAGGCTGTAACATTTAGCAACAAAAAAAGTCTTTAACCCAACAATAACTTACATCTAGGTTATACACCTAATGAATCCATGGTATCGCATATTACTCTCGGTTATATACCTTACGAATCCACGGTATCCCATATCACTCTAGGCTATACTCCACACGAGTCTGGATACATTGCCAGTTACACTCTTAGGCCCGCAGTCCTTCGAGCTAATGGCACTAGAGGAACTAGTCCTCTCATCGAGCAATAAGTCACATATCACTAAGCATCTCCGACTAAAACTACCTCTCTTGATTGGCATAAACCTCGCAAGGTAATACCAGAATCACTCATATTCTATCCTCGGAATATCTGTCATGCATAACCAACACCCAGGCTATCGCACCTATACCCAGTCACTTCGGGTACCCATAACAACACCCTGCGAACTCCCCAGTGTTAGCTTGCTTTAGAGAAACTTATCCAGTGAACTAACTAGACCAGCTTTACCACTTTACCAATCGGCGTAGTATATCATCAATACGAACGTAATAAAATAAACATGTACCATACAGCCGTACTTTCCGATCCACTACATTTAACAGCTCCATGGGTCACCCGATCCTGTCGCTTGACTCGTTTCCCCGAACAAGCCTAACTGGAACCGCATCAACATCAAACATGAGGCTATCACTAAGCCCCTCATGTCCATACAGAACATCCCTACCACTCAGGGTGTCTGCTGATCCGCATACGATATCACGATGTCCACGAACCACTCAAGTTTTTAAATCTTCATAAAAAATTTTCCATGACACGTGCCATCAGCAATAAGAACTACCATCTTATTATTCACATGCATTATCGCTTTTTAACACCAAAACGAAATACATAACCATGACTCTCAAAGTCATCAATAATAAGAAATACTCATCTTATTAAACACTCATAATGTAACATCGTTCTACACAACGGAAATACAAAATGAAACATATAGCATACAGCTACACACTGAAACTGGAACCTCTCGATGGAACTCAAGCCGCAGCTGGTTTCTAGAACCACTTCCGGAACCTCGTTTCCATCCTAGCCTCTGGCTCCCAAGTTTCCTCTTGTACCCCGTCACAGTCCCACAGAACTCGCATCTTCGAAATCCTCTTCCGACGAAGCTCCTTGACCCTCCGCTCGAGAACTCTCAAAGGTCTTGCCTCAACGGTCATATTGGGCTGGAGATCTGACGGAATCTCAGCCAATACCTCATCACCCCTATGCAAACACTTCTTCAGCATCGACACATGGAAGACCTTATGAAATGCCTGCATAATCTTGGGTAACTCCAACCGATACTCTATCGGTCCAACACGCTCTACAATCCGGAACGGCCCCATATACCTCGGACTTAACTTAGTCGCAGTAATGGACCTGTTCGGACCTCTCAGCAAAGCCATCTTGAGATACACTCTATCTCCCACCTCAAACACAAGCTCTTTCTGCCTTTTATCGGCATAACTCTTTTGCCGATCCTAGGCCTCATTCATGTTCAGCTTCAAAACCCGGTTCCTCTCTGTGGTTTCCTGAACAAAACTCGCACCCAATGTGCTCCTCTCCCCCACTTGAGTCCAACACAAAGGTGTACGACATGGCCTCCCATAAAGAGCTTCGTATGGACCCATCCCAATACTCGCCTGGTAGTTATTGTTATACGAAAACTCTACCAAACTCAAGTGATCTACCCAATGACCACTCCAATCCAGTACGCACATCCTCAACAAATCTAAGGTTCATAAACTCGAAAGAACTTCCTAATTAATTAAATTAATTAATTTCCAGAACACGGACGTTACAGTAAAAATTGTGATTTTAAATATTTTAAATAATAAATAATAAAATATTTTGAATAGTAAATAATAAATTATTTTTATGTATGATTTTTCGTTTATTTTTTTGTATGTGTGATTTTTTTTATCAGATCTTCGGCATAAATTTAATTAATTAACAAAACAAAAAAAAATTTATTTGAACAATTGTTACATAACAATTACATGCTAATAACAATTACATGATGTAGTTAATTATAAAATTTATTATTTATTTTGAATTTTTTTTTTAATTTTATTAAAAGAATTCAAAGAATTGGCTGTATTATTTATTATTAAGGATTGTTATGTTAATTTCCAAATGTAACTTAAAATAATTAAAAGAATTGGATGTTTTATTATTAATTAATGATACATTAATCATTTATTTATTTTGAATTTTAATTATTTTTGCTTAATTAACAAAACAAAAAGAAGTTATTTGAAACTTGTTACCTAACTTTAGTTTTTCTAGAGACTTAAAAGTCTCATTTTTGAGACTTTTAAAATTTATACTACAAACTTTAAAAGAGACTTTGAAAAGAGCAGTTGGGCTTTTAAAACTTTAAAAAAAGAAAAAAAAATCTAAAGTCTGATTGGTTAAAAAATAACTGTGAAGACTTTAAAATGTTCTAAAGTTCTTAAAGTTTACAACCAATCACCCTCAGAGCCAATGAGTTCGCGTACGTAAACAAAACACATTCTAAGCACTCATCAAACTAGGCGTCTTAGTAGAATATGTTACTCCCACTCTCTATTTGCTTTATCATCTTCCGAACACAATACAGAATATGATAGTCGAACTCTTCAGACTCTAGAACAAGCCAAGCGTGTGGAGAGGCTTCCAGGATACCGATTTCATGAGTAATCTGACGAATTTGTCCCTCAAGGTCACCCATTCTTGAGCAAAGAACTTCCCTTTCGTTCTTCAGCACTGCATGCTTCGCAATAATCTGACAAAACCTTTTTTAGATAATGATGATATCACAGATTTATTCTAAAACCACAGTAATAAACGATTGGCAAGTTACCTTCTCTATAAATTGTATAGCAATATCTCGATCGTGTGGTGCCAGTCTCTTAATCAGCCAACAAGGGACAGTCACCGGTGAAATCTGACAGAAAGATTGAAGGCCGAGGTAAACACCTATGTTGAGAGATCGGCACGGGTTCGGGTGAGAGAAGATTGCCATGTTTTTTGATGAACCTGCCGAAGAATTTCCACTATGATGAGGATTCGTTGCCATTTTAAGACAAGTATGACGACACAATGTCTGACAGACATATGAAGATGATGAGTTAAAATTTTATAAAGAGAAGGGTTTCGACTGTCAAAATCCAATTAAATATTGATTTATGATCTTACCTGATTTTTCGAATTTCGAGATTGACGAAAATCAAGTTTCCAGATACATCTTTATGATTTTTTTTTTAAAACTAACAGTAAAAAATTTAAATTTAGATGGGCTACCAAAAGTCCATTAATTAAGTAAGCACAATATTTAAGGATTGGGCTCAGGAACAATTTCCTTCATTGCGTCGGAGTCATCAGGTCTTTCCCGCGTTTTGGCTTCTAGAAATTCGGCTCGCAGACTATCTTCTTCTTCGTCTCGCGCCTTTGTTTCGACTAATTGACATTTTCGTAGCTTTCTCATATAGTTACGGATACAGCGTGGGATAGGAGCGACTTTGTCAAGACCTTTCCTCTCCCAGTCAATAAAGTTACATTCATAGCAACGAATTTGCCTTTCACATCGGGCGATCCGCTCTTCAAGAATATTCCTTTTCTCTCCAAGCAGTTGATGTTTTCCACATTCTAAGCAATGTCGGACGGCGAGCTGTAGGGAAGTAAAAAATAAAAGGAGATACCTCAGAATGTATATATTCTCATGATAACAAGCACGTTTAAAATTTACCTTATGAAGGAAATATCTAGCGTCTTCGCCATCTTTTCCGGAAAAAGTAAGCATGTAATCAGACAGCTTAACCTTATAAGTCTCGAATCTGTCCCCAGTGGCAGAATCAGGACTAGAAGGATCGTTAGAACCAGTCCGGCGGGTAGGAAAGTCAGAGCAATCCGCCATAGGTTCCATCGAGGATTCCATCTCCAGGAACATTCTTCCTTTAACAAGAACAAATTTTCTATTTCTTAAGTAAAGAGGAGGAAATTAAAGAAATACTCCCACCACGGGATTTATATAATCGTTAAGGGAGTAACAAAAGGCATGTAATTATTACACCCATGACGTGTGGACATAAATTTACTTTTTCTCATAATTCAAGGAAAATACACGCACACGTATCTGATAATTAATACCTAAGAGGTTTATAGACTCTAGGTCTACTAATTAGTAGGCCCAAAGGTTATTCAAGGGTCAAATTCAACCTTCGGAAAGGATCATCGGCTCGATCTTTGAACTGCAATGACGTTCGCCAGGTCATATTAACTGACATATTGGTCATCTTAAAGTTATATAATCTCTTATGTCATTATGGGCTGCATGCTAATTTATGGTTCGCAAGTTAAAGCTCAGACAGTTAAATAGAATGTCAATCCAAAAGTTGAGCACAGCCTTACATTACTCAAAGCCGAGCACAGTCTCACATTATTTAAGCCGAGCACTAGTCTCGCATTACCAAAGCCGAGCACAGCCTCGCATCAGTTAAGCCGAGTTCAATTCTCGCATCACGATTCTATAAACGAACTGACGAGTTCAGATTAAAAACAGAATCAGTCCCCTTGGACATTTCATAAGCCGAGCTCTATCCTCACATAAAATTACCAAGGATCACTTGACATAGTTTTCCTTTAAGAATGGTAAGGGCATGCTAGTTTAGAAACCGAGTTCAATCCTCGCATTTTACCGAGGATAACTGGATATAGTCTTCCTTTAAAAAGAGTAAGGGCCTGATCAACCCATATTTCTCTTGAAAACGACTCGCCCCAGAGTCTGAACGAATAAGTTGGACTTTGCAAACCCAACACAGTTGGTTCAAAGAGAATCTAAACTACAATAGTAACTCTCATCTTCTATACAAGCCCCAATGGGAGAAGTTATCTAAACAAACATGTTTAGGATACAAAAGGGAAAATCCCAACGTAAGTGGTCATAACTACTATATCTTTACACAAATACGAAACTATTAAAAAGCATCCTAGCTAAAAATAGTCTTCGGGATAACCATCAATAAGGTCGATCCAAAGATTCACAGGCTAAGTTTCCATCTTTGGACAAAGTCTGAATAATGTCAAATCTAAGTTTAGTCACATGTTTGGAACTCATGATTGAAAAATTATAGCCAAATTGATTAAAATGTACCTCCCCCAGGAGAGAAGACAGTTTTCTAGTAATTCCAGTAGAAGTTTGACCATGAATCACTTCGGATGGAATAGAAAGAGGATCATCATAAGATAGCAGGTCAGCAAGAAGTGAACTGTATCGTTCAATGTCTGGCTCAGAAGATTAAAGCACTCGCAACTGAGCTTCCACCTCGGCCAAGGAGTTCTTCACTTCTTTTTTCTCTTTGATCACATCAAAATCACTCCTTCCAAAAAGGGCTAGAAGAGATTGATTACTCTTTAGCTCGTTAACATCATATTGAAGCTGCATCTTTTTCTTCAAAGAATCAAAATGTCTAGCTATTTCTTCAATCATTCCACAACAACGATCCTTCACATTATTCCAATCCATACTACCCGGACACTTGGTATTTGTCTCACGGAGCTTCGAAAGAGCATCATATTTCCGCTTTAGTCCATCTGAATCCTTCGAGAGAAGAGCATTCTGTTTCTGAAGCGAAGACGATGTAGCTCGCATAGCGTCTAGTTCATGTACCAGCGTAGCTGCTTTTTCTTGCAACAGCCTAAGAGAATCAAGGAAATTATCCTGTTCTTTCTCCAGCTGATGAACCTTGTCAACTTTGACAGTGTCATTCTTAATCTTCGATTCAAGGTCAAAAATCATCTTCTTAGCCACAACGAGCTCTTCCGACATGAATTTCTTTCTAATGGCCAATTCATAGAAGTGAACCATGTCATTATGATCAGCAGCAAGCTGCAAATATTCTAGAAAAATCAGGAAGAAAGTATACAGGAAGATACCATGTAAGCAAAATAAGGTTACATACCTTAGCCATTTGGATATAGTTCCTAACATAAAGGTTCAGCGCCTCTTTGTCCCACTATTCGAAGGGAGAAAGGGGTTTTACCCCACTAGATGTAAATTCCCTGAAAGTCTCTGCGATCACCATTCTATTCTTATGCGCAACTACAAAGAGGAATCATTAGTAAGCAGGGAAAACTTACAAAAATATATATACTAATGATCGGCACATACCTGTAACGTGGTGATCGGCAGCCGAAGCATTTTCGAAGGAAGAGGAGTCGTCACTTCGAGCTGTTTTCTTCCTATTCTCAAAAAATCTTCTGAAATAGTAGGTTTTGGGGAAGGAGCTGCAAGAAGCAAACCAAATAATCATAAAATATTCTGGAGTCTAAAGACAAAGTTGAAATACGGTCTACGACATACCAAGCGTATCAGTCCAGTCTCGATACAACATATCGGCAAGATCGCTAGCAGAAGAGAAATCGACCTTGACAAAGAACTAGTATTCCCTCCAACGATCTTCATCTTCAGGAAGACCAAAGATCAAGGTTATGTTGGTACGAGGGTAGGTACTATATGTACCCTTACTATCAGTTCAAATGCCGAAAAGTTCAAAAAAGTCACTTGAACTCAACGATAAACCAGCCTCCACAGTGAGAGTTAACGAACACAGTATGTGGCAAAACATCTTCGGGCACATTTGTGGGAACGCCATTCCAAGGGGAAAAAAACATAATAAAAGTGCATCGGGATTGGAAAAAATAGGCCACAGCCGTAAAAATAAACCTCGTAAATGCACATATAACCATCGTGAATTAATTCCGTAGATTCATCAGGATTCGGAAGAATGAATTCGACTTCTGATGAGATTTGGCAGAATCGCGTGTAGAACACGACGGAAGTGAGGGCCGAATTGATCTTTGTGACCGGAACAGTTACCATACGAGGTTTTCTGGCGTTTTCCAGCAGAAGTAGTGAAATTTGTCAAAATTTTTGTCATAAGTGTTAAAATTATAGATTCAAGGAAAGAAGAGAATCACTTGGAATAAGCAAATTCAGGGGCGATGAAACAAAAGTATACAAAGAAACAAAAAGAAAATCGAGAGAAAAAGCGATCCGATCAGGTGAACAGAACCATCTCGATAATATTGGGAAGTGGAAAGATTTTCCGCTTGTTGATTTAGAAATCAATATTTAATAAAGACGCGTGTCAAGGCGTAAGGACTGCCAAAACCCGAAATTTAAGGGATTAGGAGGCAGAATGCAAGGAAAACACTTAAGTCCTCCGAGCCGGGCAGCAGCTCACTAGACTTGGGGCGCAAATGTTGATACTGGATCTGAACCGAGGATCCACTCTCTCCAATCATGACACATGTCAACCACTTCAGCAGGTCAAAGTAAAGGCTGGGTCCGTTCGGAGCAAGAAAGGATGGGCAAACCGTACAAGAGCTCAACGGAGCGAACTGGGGTCCGAGCAGTGGTGAAGCCTCGCGAAGGGAAGGACCAAGCGAAGCGAGGAGTGTCCGTAAAGCGAGGAGAACCTGCAAGCTGAATGAGAAAATCATTCAAAAGTCAAGACGTTACGACATTAAAAACCGTATCAAAACCGACGAATTAAAAGAGAATCATAAGATTAATTAGACTTTATTCGTAGCATTTAGTCCTTAATTATTGTATAAATATAGACCCCCATAGTCTTGTGAGGGGATCGATCATTTTCTTACTCAAAATCAATATAGACAAATTCATACTTTTTAGTTTGCAAATCTATTTTTATTTTCAAGTTCATGTCCACAAACAAATTCTACTTTACTTTAATAATAATTCGATATATTATTGGGTGTGAGATCTTGTATCCACACAGGAGTAAATTTCTGTTATGGTTGATCTCTAGTTCGTTCTCCAGGCCATGTCGTAAAACTGGTCTATATGAGAGGATAATCATCCATAATGTACCTGAAAAAAATTAAAAAAATTATTAGTACTTAGTAACAATATGAAATAATAAATATAACTTTAGCCATGAAATAAAAAAATTTAAAGCTATTGCTTCTACCTAATATTTAAACTTTGGGTTCACATGAACACCATGTAGTTTATAATGATTTTATTTTCCAGTATACATTTTTAAAGTATTGCTTTTAAACCTTTTTTTGTTAAAGATATTGCTTTTAATTTTAAACCTTGGGTTCACATGATAAACCATGCAGTTTAAATGATTTTTCTTTTCAAGTAACGTTAACTATTATTTTCAAAAAAAAAAAAGTAACGCTAACTATTTTCAGTATTCCCACTAGAACCGCAATTAAATTAAAGGTAAGGTAAAAGAGACAAAAAAAAAAAAAACAATGAAGTTTTTGACTTGAAACGTGAGAATATAATTATGTCATGCAAGTTGTGATCTCCTCTTATTAATGATCAAGATGACAAAAAAAAAAGTTGTGATTTCCTCGTGAATGCATAGACGTTGAACTTGGACTATATAAGTAAGTCATTGTTTTCTCCTATGATCATCGATTTTTACACTAAAAGATTTCAGCAATCTTTTTCCACATTCTCTCCACAAATACGTAAGTCTCAAAAGTATAACATAGAATTTTAGTTTGAAGATTCTGTCATTCAAGTGTAATGAATACGGTTTTTCCATGGTTGTATCCTATGATTTTAAATCGTAAAAAGCTGTCACATTACAGGCAATTTTAAAAACATTAAGGAAAGAGATATTTTTTCGACTCCAAGTTATTTTGTTTTCTCATATCGTTTTCATCTCGAATTTTCTTTTCGTGATTCATTTATTTATTCGCAGAATTCTTTCTGGATTTTCGCGTCCTACATGAAGTATAGTAGTTTCGAGGTTTGATAATAGTCTTTAAGATTACTATTTCAACTCTACTTGGGAGCAGTGATTTACGTCTTAAACGTTGTATTATTAACGGTTGGCTCCGGACACCGATCAAAAGATCAAAAACCTAGAACTCCATACGGTTTATCAAAAAAACAATTTGCCGGTTGGGTTTTTTTTCTTTTGCCTGAAACCATATTTTTTTTGTTTGGTCAACTCGGAAACTTATTCTTTTAAAGTCTCTTTTCTTGCCTGAAATGAATTCTAGTGCTTGGAAGATTTGGTCAAGAATGTCTAAGGCATGGAAACTGAAGTTGTTTCTTCTACTTCAACTGCTCTTCCCTCAATATAATGTTGATTCAGCCTCTGTGATTAGTTATATTCCTGGTTTTGAAGGTCCTCTTCCATTCCACCTTGAAACTGGGTTTGTTTCTTCTTCTTCTTCTTCCTCTGTTTTTCAATATTCATAACGATCAATAACACTACCCAAATAACTTAAATCTTTCTTATGAAAAGTTACATTGGCGTTGGTGAAGGAGAGAAAGTTCAGCTTTTCTACTACTTCATCAAATCAGAGAACAATCCTAAAAAAGACCCTCTTATTCTCTGGTTAACTGGAGGACCTGCTTGCACTACTCTCTCTGCCCTTGCTTTTGAGATTGGTAATTTCAAGAAAAAAAAAAAGATTTGATGACCTTTAATTGATTCTCTAAATAGAATCTTATTTTTGCAGGTCCGTTGACTTTCAAGACTGAGGGATATAATGGAAGTTTGCCTTCTCTTATCTCCACTTCATATTCTTGGACAAAGGTGACTCCTTCAAACATTGATCATGACAGAACAGAGTTAGGCTTGTGTTGCTTTTTTTGGTTTTATCGGGTTTCAAGATTTTAGGATTTCTTAGGTAGCTAGCATAATATTCTTGGATCAGCCTGTTGGGACTGGCTTCTCCTACACAACAACTCCTCTTGCTCAGAAGCCTAGTGACACAGGAGAAGCAAAACAGACCTATGAGTTTCTTCAAAAGGTCTTTGTTTTCTTGAAGCATTTTCATAAGTATATGTAGCATATAATATTTTTGAATTATTGGTGTTTGCTGTTGCAGTGGCTAGTAGAGTATCCAGAGTTTCTCTCAAATCCTCTCTATGTCGGTGGAGATTCTTATGCCGGTATAGTTGTTCCAGCCATTTTTCAGCAGATCTCTCTAGGTTTGTTTCTTATCTAACTATCTTAGAATCAATTCCCCAAAAATCCATTTTCTCTGGATTTGGTTTTACTTGGCAACTTTATTACACTCTTACACATTACCATTACGCAGGGAATGACCATGGCTACAACCCTCAAATAAATCTTAAGGTTCATTAATATCTTCACTCATATATACTGTATGACTTTATATATGTGTTATGAACCAAAAGGTTTTAGGCAAAGCTCCACTTTTAACCCAAGTCTCTCTTAGAAAATTAGATAAATTGTTGGGAGTTACTTTTGATTCATGTTTAGAGGCTCCTTTTATAGAGACCCCTTACAACCGACCTAAAACATAATTAAGTAAAAATACCAAAACTATAATTAAATCTAAAAAGAAAAACATAAGAAATCGGAAGTTTAAGAAGCTTCTCAAGTCTTCGACTCCCCTTCTCCTAACCGTAATCCCATATTCTTGTATCAATATCTTAAAGTTTCAAACAAGATTGATATATCTTGTTTGAAACCATGATTTATATCAACAGGGTTATGTTCTTGGGAACCCTGCAACAGATCTTGATAGTGATAATAACTACAAGATTCCGTTTGCTCATGGAGTGGGACTTATCTCTGACGAACTCTTTGAGGTATATAACTCTTATTAGGCTTCTTCTCCACCAAAGTGAAGTATTTTTATTGAAGTAGCGTTTTAAATTCTTGTTTGTAGTCGCTTAAGAGAAGCTGCCGAGGAAATTATGTAAAAGTGGATTCTACTAATACACAATGCTTGAAATTTGTGGATGACTACCAAAAGGTTAAACACAAGTTTACTTACTTTTGCATTGTGAATAGCAATTTTTCTAAGGGAGATAAACAAAAGATTAATTTTTTAGACTTTGTGGTTGACGATGATGATGATGACAGTGTGTTTCAAGGATAAATGAAGGATATATTCTGATACCATGGTGTGATCTTTCTTTTCCATCTCCTGATTGCTATGTAAGCAAAAAAACATAAGTCCATACATCTTGCTTTAGCTAAAACAAATGGAAATCATTTAGTTATTAAATGCAGATGTATCGGTATCTGCTAGCAACGCATTGGGCTAATGATGAAGATGTACGCAAAGCACTTCATGTGGTGAAAGTATGTCATATTACATACATACCATAATCTGTTACGTGTTTATAAAGCAACAAATAATTTAAGAAAGCGTGAAACCTGCAGGGAAGTATAGGGGAGTGGGTGAGATGCAATTGGGATTTGCCTTATGAGAAAGACATAAAGAGCAGTCTACCATACCACCGAAACATTAGCATCAAAGGGAATTATCGGTCGTTGGTTTATAGTGGTGATCACGACTTGATGGTGCCATTTGTTGGAACTCAAGCTTGGATTAAATCTCTAAACTACTCAATAATTGATGATTGGAGACCTTGGCTTGTTAACAATCAAGTTATTGGATATACAAGGACTTACGCCAACTATATGACATTTGCCACCATCAAAGCAAGTCCCTTTTGATTTTTGAGTTTTTTTTTTCCGTTGTTACATTTTACAATCGATAAAAGGTTTTCCTTTATTCAATTTTGTAGGGATGTTAAATATTATAGAATGAAATATATTATTGAGTTGTTTTGATACAAGACCATAAGACACATATATATAGTGATTAACATTAACATATTACTAACACCAAATAATGTAAATCTTCCTAATCCTTATCTAACACATAAAGGAAATATACTTGCACGACAAGTAAATATAGAGATCTAGAAAATATTCGTCTTCGGGCTTCACGGGCTTCACTTGTTAAGTGGCCTTTGATGGCCTACAATACTTGATTCGCAAGATACACATCTTGCTCTCCAAGTTATCTCTAATACTCCCCCGCACGACAAATGTGGTACGCGAAACGCAAACTCTGCAATCACTAAGCGGAACACGTATGTCGTGGACATCTTGTCGAAGACGGACAAAACAGATCAACAGACTCCTCCGGATATGGCTAGATGATAACCAAAAAAAAAATATGGGGCAGGATCGGAGACCACTCTTCGACAATCCCGTATGAACTTCAATTTTGAAAAAAGGAGTGGAACTTCAGCTCGTTTTTAGTTTTGATAAAAGGAATAACAACATCCCGTGGATGCAAATCATGCAACACCACAAACAATTGTCCTTGTCTCGGACAGTCCACAAACTGGACTAAAAATAATCTTAAAATATGAGCGTTCCAATAAAATTCCTCGTAATGGTTAAACTATAACCAGACTATAATCAAACTCCCCCAAAATAAAAGAAACCCAAAACATAGATTAAAAAAATAAACTTTAAGATATTCTTAACTTAAAAAAAAAATCTCAGAAAATTGTGATAACCCAAGCCCTTAACCATGATCGCGTCATAAGAATCTCCCATTACTAACCCTTGCAGTATGAAAAAATAAGACCTTATTTAAAAAAAAATACCAACGTAAATATAAAAAAAAATCAAAAAACCTAATTAAACTAAGATAAAAACCAAAACCATTAACTTTTATTAAACTCCAACGTGGGTGCACTAAAACCTACACGATGTCTTCATCATCTGGATCATCTTCGGATCCTTCTTCACCGTCTTCAACGTCGATGGTCACCATCTCCATTGATCTCTTAATCACTAGACTATTATTGCGGAAATATTAATTTCAATCCACAAGAATCGTCTGCTCTGATACCATGTTAAATATTATAGAATGAAATATATTATTGAGTTGTTTTGATACAAGACCATAAGACACATATATATAGTGATTAACATTAACATATTACTAACACCAAATAATGTAAATCTTCCTAATCCTTATCTAACACATAAAGGAAATATACTTGCACGACAAGTAAATATAGAGATCTAGAAAATATTCGTCTTCGGGCTTCACGGGCTTCACTTGTTAAGTGGCCTTTGATGGCCTACAATACTTGATTCGCAAGATACACATCTTGCTCTCCAAGTTATCTCTAATAAGGGAGGAGGGCACACTGCAGAGTATAAACCAGATGAAAGCTTCATGATGTTCCAAAGGTGGATAAGTGGCCAACCTCTCTAACTCTAACCGGAGAGGCGTTATAAACCGTACGGTATATGGGTATTAGCGGTGTGGACATTCTAGAATCGTGATAGTACTGTAGTTTCCTATAGGTTAATAGGATTTATGGTAATAATTTTGCTTTCAAATTATTAATTTCTAAGACTAATTAAAGTATTTAATCAAGATCAAGTATCTAAGTGAGCCATGTGTGAGAGTGAGGCCGGTATCGAAGAATACATAGCCGTAACATGCAGGCTCTAATGATGAACGTAATATCTTACCTAAGTCGGTATAATTGCTTATTGAATATGTACCAACATTTGGTTGTTCCGGCAATCTGAAATGGTATCACTTAGCTGCATCGTCCCCACGGCCGGTAATGAATCGAGAGACATAGAAACTGACATGCCATGAAATTGTATCTCTATAACTTCCAAGAAGATCAATGAAAATTAGAGTTACATGGCTGAACGTATCAGAGCTGGAATGCAAAAGCTGAAAGCGTTATAAGGATCCTAAGTTAGTAAAGCAAATAGGATAGGACTAGCAAGCATAATCCTTTGCATAATAAGAATCAATCCGTAGAGCACGACATGAAAGCAATCCCACAAGTTATCTACGAGAAGCCCCAACTTCTACAGACATGAACATACATCATGTAAAACCGTATATATTACAATGAGGCAAACTAATTTATGTAATTAAAATACATAACAAATATGTTAATTCCATTATCACATGATGTCTATTTGATACTAATTGTGTTCATTACAATGCAAGAAGATGTCATTTTCATTTCTTTTAAGGTTGTTCTTATGTGGTGAACAGTGGTGGAGCTAGCCACTAATCTTAGAGGTGTCAAAATGTATTTTCAACATTTTTATAGGGCTCAAAAAGAAAATTTGTACTTATTTTAATCAATTATTTGCTTAAAGTACAAAGAAATAAGTTATTTTTTACATAAATTCATAGGGGTCAATTGACCCCCTTCTTGCCCATCTCCCTCCACCACGGGTGGTGAAGAGCCCGAAGTCTATCAAGTAAACTACAATTCGCACATGGTGTATGGCTCTTAATGACTTAAATGTAAATCAAATTGGTTCTACCTGTTCTGAATCATCATAGTAGTAATTAACTTGTAACTATATTTGTTTAAAGTATTTGCTTGGATATTTTAAATGTTTCTGTTATGTTATGATGGATTCTAATTAATGTAATTGAAATCTGTTCATGCATTTGAATCATAGTATGCTCTTTTATAACAACTACGTAGTTGAGGTTATAAAATCTGGTCATAGTAGTGATTTTTTTTCTTTGATAAAAAAATATAATAGTGGAATACACGTCGGAATAACTCAATAAAATTGTCGCCGTAATTTCTCTCCCATGCATGCAGCCCAAGACAGCCCCCAAAGCTTTCTTTTCCAGAATAGATCAACGGTTGTTCTCCTATGCCGGCCCTTGAAGACAAAGCCTCAAAGTCACATCTCCTTCGCCGGACCAGCCTCACACTCTCGCTTTCACCACCATTCATGCCTCTGGTGACCCGTTTTATTCTATCGGTGGTCTCCACCCTCAGAGCGTGCCTTAGTGTAACAAAATAAGGCATTTGCCTAGGGCTCCAAATTTTTAATTTTTGTACATATCTTAGTAAAATATATATTTTAATGATATTTTAGTCTATAATACTATTTCACATATTAAAATATAGTATTAAATATTTATAATATTTTATAAAAGTATTTTAAATTTTAGATTATAGATTAAAACAATGTTAACTAACAAATAGTATAATATTATTTTTTTTATAGTTAAAAAATAGTATAAAATTATTTTAATAAATTATGAAATAATGTTAGTTATCTCTAATTTAGTACTTCTTCTGTTTCAATTTAGTTGTAGTTTAAAAATTTTGCACACTAATTAAAAAATGAATTTGTCTATTTTCTATCTCATAAATATACTATACATTTTTTCATTGATCATTTCATTAAAATAATATAGATAGTAATAAATATTTTGCCAAAATAATATATTAAAAATATAAAACAACACTGATGAAACAAATTTTAAACTTTAAAACTGCATTTAATATGAAATAAAATGAGTATAAGAAAAAAAGTAAAAAATTTCGTTATACATATTTATGAAAAATGTATTAAATTTTTTTTTTGCTTTGGACCTCTAAATTTATAGGTACGGCTCTCTACACCCTGCCGGAGCTGCCTAATCTACTCGTAACAAGAGAAAGCCCAAAGGTTTCCGAAATTAAGAAGCAAAAACCAAATCATGTAAACTGCACATAGAATATGGATACCATATATGCGATGGCCTTAATAATGATGCGACAAATTTCCCAAGAAAAAAAAAATCAAATGGGGAAAACTTTCCTTTAAACGGCAAAACAAAAAATCGATCTTTCCCCAAATACCAACCACCTCTCATTTTTTAATTTCCTTTCTTTTCATTCGTGTGGAATTGGAACATTATTTTAAAGATATAAATTTTAGTTTGCTCCTTTTTGTTGGTCTCTTTAGACTTTTGAGTTATTATTGTGAACATCAAAAATTTGTGCTTCTTTCTTTCCTTTAAACGTTTCCTGCCCAATATGGCCTTTTCAATGGTGGAGTTGAAGCGGAAAAAATGGCAGTCGAAGCTCCAACATACCAAGAAGCAGGTTTTACGCCGATGTTTAGCAATTTTTAGAAAAGTTTTGAGTTGCCGTGAGAAGCAAAAAAGGAACGAAAAAAAACCCTAGATGTAGCGAAACCACGCTTCCAGTTGTTGTTCAGCCGACATCTAGTGAAAACCCTAATTTTGCAATTGAGATACCTGAGATCCAGGATCTCGTTGAAGAGATTCTTCATCGCCTTCCGGTGAAAACATTGGTAAGATTGAAATCAGTATCAAAAGAATGGAAATCATTGATGGAATCCAACCATCTAGCAGTGAAACACCTCCGTCTCCTCGAGAAAAGATGAAAATCACTGTTGAGTGGTCCACATCGAGAAACATATGTATCAAGTTTTTCTCAAAATCCGGTGGAATGACATCAAGCTACATAAATAAAGAAGGGCCTCTTCAAGTTGCTGGTTCTTGTGATGGTTTGGTCTGCATCTACCAGTTGGATCATCTCTACGTTTATGTATTCAACCCTATGACTGGTGTGACCCGAACACTTACTCCTCCACGAGGTAAAAAACTTTCAGTTGGATTTGGAAGAGATGTTGTGACAGGAACATACAAAGTGGTGGTTTTGTACAGTTTCGACAGAGTGGAAACTTTGGTTTTCGATCTCGACACTGGCATGTGGAGGAGGAGATACAAAACCGCTGGTCCAATGCCACTTTCTTGCACTCCAAACCCTAAAACAAAAACCCAGTCTTTGTAAACGGCTCACTCTTCTGGTTAATGGCAAGTGACTTTTCGAAGATACTAGTCTTGGATCTTCACACTGAAGAGTTCCGTACCGTGTCGCAACCCAACGAAAATATTGTGTCCCTTGCTGCCATTTACATGTGGAGTCTCGAGGACCGTCTCTGTGTCAATAATTTCAGAAATTCTATATATTCAGACGTGTGGGTTCTTATGCAGAACAAGCTAATTAGTGAGAGGTGGAAGAGAACTAGATTTGATCTCTTACGTGTCTTTCCTCCATTACCGTTGTATTCCGCTTGGTTTTCACAGACCTTGGTTTCTCCTTACCAGTCGTTTTCAACACGTTTCAGTTCTAGACAAAGACAGAGTAGTACCTCTGTACAATGTCAGTGACTTCTCCCCCTCTCCCTCTTTCTCATTTAGATTTCTTCTCAGACAAGTAAAGAAAAGTATTTCAAGATTTGGATTCATTATAGTATTTTTTTCTTCTTCATAGTTTCAGGAAATGGAGATACCAAAATCATAGACGCACCGATCGAGCTGCATCTGTTTCTACACCAGTGATGCAACTCTAACGTAATGGTCCATTGTGTCAAACAAATGTTTTCTTGATTAGTTTCTTCTGGGTAGACGGACTATAATATGTTGACTTATAGTATGCAGTAAACATATACACTCGTGCTTGTGCTTTAGTTTGTGTCCTATCTGCTTGTGCTCAAACTGGTACACTTCAGCTGGCTATAAAGGGATTCATGCCTACGCATATTTTCTTCTGATTTGGTTGACTTGTATTGAAAATGTGGTAACTTGGAGGAAGCAAGCTCTGTTTTCGTATAGATTGTAGAGTCTTTGAGCTTGGTCTACAAGAATTAAGACAATATCTATTGAAATGATAATTCTGGCCAATTGAAAAATACTGGTATATCGGTTTGATATGATATGAGTTTTTGAGCACACACACACAATCAAAAGGTAAAACAAAACAAACATTGTTTAACCCTATTCGTCTTATATGCAATTTCCAAATCTATCCGTGGGAGAACCAGTCCTGAGGTGGCGGAGGTGGGAGAAAGTGGAGGTGGAGGTGGAGGTGGGAGAACCAGTCCTGAAGTATTTCAAGCCCATGCAAATTTGGTCCAGTTTCGGTTTTGCAAAAGACCATTATAAAATTTTATTTCATTTTCATTCGGTTCGGTTTAAAATTGTAGAACCGTTCAGATTATTTGGATTTTTAAATTTTTTTATATATGATTAGATAAATACTTGGGTTACTTAGTTTTAAGTAAATGTTAAAAATATATCTTAGAAATGTTTGCACAAGAAATATTAAAAAAGAAAGATAAAAAAAAACTCTAGATATATAAGCATCTTATATATAATTTAAGGTTTTAGATCATTTATTTATTTTTTACTAGATTTTCATCAACTTGTATTTGCAAACCGCATCACTAGACTTCTATTTTTTAAGCTTCTACTAGAATCGATTTTGAGTTCTAACTTTTCAATTGTTCGACTTTTAGTTTTTACATTTTATAAATACAAATACAATTACAAACTCAATATTTTGAAGTTGAGTTTTTAATAAGGGCCATTGTCTAAAATTGACCATTTCAGAAATTTATTTCCAAATAAAATCTTATGGGAAGAATTTTTCAACTAGATGGAACCCTGTTTCGAAATAAATTTCTGAAATGGTTTATTTTCGAGTATTTTCTCTTTTAAAAATTAATTTTTATAAAATTATGAAATCATCTACCAAAACTAAAACCAAACCAAACCGAACCAAAAAAAATCAAACTGTACCAAAAACATATTTCAAACGGTTTCTAAACGGTTACCAAAAACCGTAAAACCAAAAAAATAATATTTTCTATTATATTATGTCCATTATATTATTATCTTATAAAAATTGCATACCTTGAGGCAGATCTGGTGGAGTATTTTGCGGAGGAGGAGAGGGTGCTGCAAAAGGTTGTTCTGGGCTTTGTTGAGACCTTTGGTCATCTGACTTGCGGAAAAGCTCTGCTGATGCAAAACCTTTGACACGAGCTCGGTTTCTAATTGTATTCACCAAGATTGGACTTGTCAACCGCCGTCCATCTTGAGGAAGGATATTAGGATAAAGATATATCTCTCACTCTAGAACCTTCTAACCTCTTCTCCAAGCTACAAGATATCTGCATCTACTGAATATTCTCTTGTGTACATATATAAATATGTTGTAACCCTTCTCAATATTATATATCGAATCATACAGCTCTCTAGCTAGAAAAGACTGAACCGAGTCTGAAACAAGAAAACTATTTGTTTAAAAATCAAAAAAATTCGAGGCACAAACAAATTGAAAAAATAACAACTCAATACATGTGGTCAAGTCCGCAAGAAACTGCCCGTAAAGTGGAGGAAGCGGAGAACCGGGAGTTCTGAAATATTTCAAACCCATGCAAATTTTTATTATATATATATATATAAGAAAAGTGTATTTTCAAAAAAAATAAACTAATGGAAAAAATAATAATGTTTTAACATGAATTATATAAATGATCTTTTAGTTTAATCTACAAATCATATAAAATATATAAATATTTTAAATGTTATTTTCTCATTTTTAGTTATCTATAGTAGTAACATTAACATATATATCTTATTATATAAACTTGGATTACACTTATGAGAGATCGACACATGTCAAAATTATACTTCATGCGATCACGACACATCATACAAATAATTCAGATCTTGTCACATGTCAAATTCATAAATACAATTATTACAAAACAGATATACAGAAAAAAAAATTCAACAATTTTTTAATTTATCTAATCAATAATTAAAATTAAGAAATAATTTTTAAAAAAATCCATAAACGAAAATAAAAGCAAAAAGTTTTAAAGAAAAAAATAAAACTAAGAATTTGTTAATTTATCTAATCATTAATTAAAATTAAGAAATAATTTTTAAAAAATCTAAAAACGAAAATAAAACTAATTAAAATATAGAAATAATTTTAAAAGGAAAAAAAGAAACCAAAAATTCGTTTACTTATCTAATCAATAATTAAAATTAAGAAATAATTTTAAAAGGAAAAAATAAAACCAAGAATTTGTTTATTTATCTAATCAATAATTAAAATCAAAAAATAATTTTAAAACAAATACAAAAATGAAAATAAAACCTAAAACCCTATCTTAAGAAAAAAAATTGATTTAATATAATCCAATCTAATTCATTTTTCTAATTGGTTAAGTGTTAAAAAAATTTAAGAGATGATCTAATATGCAAAATGTTAGGAGTACTAAATAATATTCAAGACCGAATGGTAAACAGTTTTGTCAGATTTATCAACAAGAGTTACATATAATTGACATAAGATAAAAAAAATTGGTTAGAAAAATGCATGATATTCTCGGTTTACGAAACGAAGAAACGAAGAAACAAAACCTCTCTTGGATATAAAAATTGAAGGAAATGTTTTCTCCATAGAGGAGAAAAAGTTTGTAAATGATTTTTCCCAAAAGAAGAAAGCAAAATTGTTCTCTCATAAATAAAATAAGTCCAAAACGAAGCGGAAATATATTTTGAGAGAGTTGCTCGTGCGGAGCTAATTCTCATACACTTATCTGGATCTATCTAGAGGAGGGAGCAAGTTGGTGAGACTTCTGTTAGAGATTGAAAATGATGGTGGATAAGAATCCGACAACGAAAAAGAAAGAAAGCCGTGAAAACCAAACATCTTATGGTATAAGGCCCGAGATAAAAATAAAATTAAGAAATGGTGATGGAAGGGTGGAGCTAGAAGATGTTGTCAGAAAACACCATGAGACAAAGAATAGTGAAAGATTCGAGCAAAGTGAAACTGCGAAAGGGAAAAGATTTTGTGTTGGGAACCGAGATACGATCTCAACAAGATCAGATTGGACAATTAAGATCTTGCAAGAATAACATCTCACCTAGATATGAGTGAGAACATAGCCACCGGTCACTGGATCTTTTTTTATATCTCATACTAGGTATGAGCGTTAGGGTTGGTTCATGTCTCTCGGATTTATATAATATTAATGGTTTTGGATATATAGTTGTATTTCAAATATTTCAGGTATCCATTCAGTTTTCAGTTTAGCTTGGGTTTGGTTCTTCGGATAGAGAAGTTTAAGATCCTTTCAGGTTTTTGTCGGGTCGGATTTGGTTTGATTTTTTGGTTTCTGATATTTTTAAAATACATATCTCATACGGTGACGAAGCAAACAAATGATAAGAAGGAACAAACTAATAGATGTGGTATATATATTTAATATGTTAATAATAAAATTATAATATAGAAATTAATTTATTCATGTAAAATATGTTAATAACCAAACTCATTACTTTAACGAAATATAATTTCTATTTTTTTCCCAAACATTTATTTTAAGATAAATCATGAAACACACATATTTACTTTAATATTTAATTTTACTTAAATTTAATTTATTTAAAAATTAAAAAACTCGCCCATCGAGCGGGCCCTAATCCAATTATTTTATAAAAGAAAATTAAAAATAATCACATGGAAATATTTCATACCTACCGTGATAAACAAGTCGTCCTCGTCTGAATCAAAAGACAACGGATGCAAGCTTTCCGGAGGCGCTAGAAACACGTCCAAGTATGATTCTTGATGCAATGTCTCCTCCACGTTATTGTTCTCATTGGTCTCGAAAAGTGTGACAAAGTGTGATGGCCGCTTCGTCCACGGAACTCATATTCTTCGAAACGTTTCATTTTCTATGATTGATTATCGAGCTTAGCCCTCGGTTTATCCACGTTGAAACCCCTAGAAAAAAAAAAAAGAGAAACAAAAACATAATCAGAAACATAAATAGAAATAGGACCAATGATCATGTCATACAACAGCTTCCATAAACAGTCAAATTCACACAAGAGATAGAGATGATTCCATACTAATCAGAGATCTCATACAAATTCAACATAATGTCATTGGTGCAACATTAGCAAAAAAAATATATTAAAATTCAGCATAATGACACGAATATAAAATGATATGCATCTGACATTAGCAAACAATTAATTGCAACATAATGTCATTGGTGCAACATTTGTTCATGCGATATATTATTTTGATTAAGTTATTTCTGAAAACAATATTAAAATTGTGAAGTTATAATTAACAATCTTCATTATCGTAAAAATTGGTAAATATAAACTATACAAGCAAAAATGATATGTAATTTAAAAGATTAAAGCTTAGCAATATGTGAGGTACCCTTGTGCCTAAGATAAAACAAAAACAAAAACACATTTGATAAGCAACAAAACTCTTTTCACTCAAGTTCCACACCATATAATGATCAAAAGCTCAGTGCATCGCTCAGGGGAGGGAGAAATGAACAATAGTTCAACACCCAACCTTATAAACATCCCAACTTTTTTTTGGTTGAGCCCCATCAATATCCTTTTCCAACTTCACCTTACCCACGATCTTTGCTTCATCAATGTGCTTCAAATGAACCTCGTGGATGGATATGTCTTTTATTGATTTTTTTTTCAACACACTAATAAGTTGTTTCTCATTACAATCCTTCCTCATTCAATTCATCATACAGATTTAATGTGAAGATGAATATCATCTTTTCAGCGCTGACCTAATTGGTAGCAACATAATCCCAACAAAATAGATGGTATTGCTGGTATATGATACAACCTAAATTGTCGTATCATGATTTTTTACAAAATTGATACTCAGAAAAAATTGTTTGTCTAACAAGGACATCTATAAACCCACAAAAAGATGTGAAATAATCACCAGCCGACAAAGAAACCCAAAGTTCGAAAAATTATACAACAAAACTATTTGATAAAATAAAATACTAGAAGAAAATTTCAACTAAAACTAAGTAAAAACAAATCTATAGTAGAATAATATACAAGTAAACTGTATTTGTAATATATATATATATATATATATATATATATATATTTGTAATACATAATTGTGGATATTCGTAACTCAACTTTGCAGATTTGTAACTTTGGGGTTTCTTTTCTCCAAACCATCATGAATTTTCTAATTAATAAAAAAAATCATGAATTTTCTAATTAATAAAAAAATCATGAATTTACGGTTACCTATTGATTTGTTTTTTACTAAATCATGAATTTGAAGTATGCCGAGCCCATCAATTTTGTTTTTTTAGCCCATCAGTTTTGAATCAAACATATCATTCCATCTACATTACAGCGTTTTTCGTTTCAGTTTCAAACTCTCTTGGTTTGATAAAAGCACAACATGAGTCAAATAGATAATTGTAAAACTTTGACCCATTTAATGTAGTCACTAAAAACATTTATATCGGATATATGATACGTGATAAGATTTAAGTGTTTTAGTTTTATTTGGTTTAATAGTTTTTCTTTTAATATTAGATTTAAGGTTTTGATAATTTTCCTTTTAGTTATGGTTTTAGGTCGGTTGTAAAAAGATATCTAAACATCAATAATAATTAACTTCCAAGAATTAACTTTAAGGGTTAAGAGGAAGCTTGCTTTTAAGTTTTTCATCTTTTCTTTCATCAATCACGGCGCCTATCACTAGAAATCAAGCTAAAGCTTTGGCTCATATCAACTTGGTATCAGAGCAAGACGATTCAATGGGAGAGACAGAATCTGCTCAAGGACAGTTTGCAAAACTTTTGGAGGCGTTTGAGTCTATGCGAGCTGAGGTCAAAGCGGAGATCAATGGAATCCACGAGATAAAGGCTGACATCAAGCTTCTTCAAGAAACTGCAGCGGCTCAACAGGTGCATCTGGAAGACATCGTTACGGCTCAGCAAGAGGAGCGCGAGCAGACCAAATCCATGGTTGAAGAGCTTCGCACAGAACATGAGAGGTTGAAGGAAAACTGGGCAGTGGAACAAAAAGAAGTCGAGAACAGATTGAAAACTCTGGCTGTAGCAATGGAAAACGGGGTAAGGAAGGCGGAAAAGGAAACTGGCTCCATAGCCAAGGTAAAACAGAGCAGCGGAGGTTGTGTCAGCGGAGGAGAGTTGAAACAGGATCATTCAAGAGGTCTGTGGATGAAACCTAGGGTTGGCATGGAGAGAAGCCACCGTCTAACTGACGGAGGTGGTGACTGGCCAGTGAGATCGATTAGATAATTTTGGAGGAATAAAACTCTTGTTACATATCAGGGGACCTCCGAGAAAACAAAAAGATGGGAAGGAGAAGTGGCTCTGACGGAAACAGGGTGGGAGGAAGAGACAATGAGGCATTTGTGGGAAACCCAGCTAAGATGGAATTTTCACAATACGATGGAACGACAAATGCTATTGAATGGTTACAGAAGTGTGAAGATTACTTTGAAGACCAAGGTGTGTTCAATGATGATGCAAGGGTACGGCAAGCGACGTTTGTATTGACAGGACAAGCGTATCATTGGAATCATAACTTGCGGAGATTGATCACACATCGACTTGGGTGGGCTGAATTTAAAAGAATCTGTAAAAGCAGGTTCGGAAAAGCTGATGTAGTAAATCCTGTGGGTGAGTTGAACAACTTACGACACACCGGAATAGTAGACGAATATTGTAATCAGTTTGAAGAATGTCTTGGAAGACAAACAAGGTTAACAGGCGACCATCAACTGTGGCAATTTTGTGCAGGCTTGACCGATAGTTTACAGAAGGAAGTTGAGTATTTGAGGCCCGAAACAAGTTTTGAAGCTATGGAGTACAAACGGGTTCGCACGCTCGGAGGACATACAGCCCTAACATTATGCTATTCAACTCCGATCTCCAGGTCAATGATGACAGAAAACCGCGGGAACCAAGGTGGCCAAAATGAGGAAGCACCGTTGACTCAAAACACGGAAGCACAACAAGATCCTCAAAAGCAGTTTTGGAAGAAGTTGACTAGTGCAGAGATGGCGGAACGACGAGCGAAAGGTCAATGTTTCAACTATGATGAGTACTTCACAACAGGGCATGTGTGCAAACCAGTCCTTTTTTACATCAGCACAGTCAATGACGGAGATGATCAAGAGGATGAACCAATTGAAGAGAAGGATCTGGTGGAATATGTGGGAGGAAATGGAGCTTGAGGACAAGCTCCTAGTCGAGAAGGGATGTAATGATACGTGATAAGAGTTTAAGTGTTTTGGTTTTATTTGGTTTAATGGTTTTTCTTTTAATATTAGATTAAGGTTTTGATAATTTGTCTTTTAGTTATGGTTTTAGGTCGGTTATAAAAAGATCTATAAAAAGATCTCTAAATATCAATAATAATTAACTTCCAAGAATTAACCTTAATCTCCAAAAGAGAATTAGGGTTAAGAGGAAGCTTGCTTTTAAGTTCTTCATCTTTTCTTTCATCAATCACGGCGCCTATCACTAGAAATCAAGCTAAAGCTTTGGCTCATATCAATATACAAGTGTAGATAATCCATCTATACTCACTTGTACTCATTTTGAAGTTGTAAAATATTGACCTTAAGGCTTTAGGAAATAAAATATCAGGCATATGATTTCCTAGGTAACAAGGAACAACTTCACTTGTCAAGCTTTTTGTAATTATTTACAAACCATCTCGTTTTTAATGAAATTCAAATTCATATAAAAAACAAAATTTATGAAGTCAAAATTTCCGAAATCAAATAGCATGCAATAACCAAATCATGTAAGCTGCACATATAATATGGATATCATATCCAGGATATGTGATGGCCATAATAATGAACTTCACAGTCTTCTTGATCGAGTTATTACTGTGAACTTCCTCAAAAAATCTGTGCTTCTTCTTTTCTTTAAACGTTTACCTGCCCAATATGCCTTTATCAATGGTGGCAGCCGAAGCTCCAACATACCAAGAGGCAGGTTTTACGACGATGTTTAGCATAATTTAGAAGAGTTTTGAGTTGTCTTAAGAAGCAAGAAAGGAGCAGAGAAAACCCTAGTTGTAAACAAATGTTTTCTTGATTAATTTCTTCTAGGTAGACTATAGTATGAGTAACCTTCATATTGTCAGAATGTCAGATAATAATGAATTATCTACAAAAGTTCTGAAGCATAAAAGAAAGGGAACTAAAAGAAAATCCCACAAATGCTAAAAATAAAAAAGCACTATTTGAGACGCTCAACCTCTGTTTTGTTGAGCCTGTAGTGTACCAATCCAGGCCGGTGGCTGCATTCCGGTCTGCTCATAAACCGTATCAAGAATCGGTGGCAACATCTTGTATAGTCCAGCAATATCATTCATAGGATTACCAATACCATTAACACCACCATTCATCCCTTGATCAGCACCACCATGGTTCCAGACACTGATTTTAGGCTTTAGGTCTCTGATTACAACTGCGTTGGTCTCGGTGATATCCTGATAAACGCCATTGTTGATCATCAAGAAGTCTCTCATGGATGAGTAGTCATTGTTAACTGCGTCTAAGAGGGTCCTTAGATAAGTCCCTTGAGCATTAGCCATAGCAACAAGTCCCTCTGCTTCTCTCTGTTTCGAATAGAAAGAAGCATCAGCTGCAGCTTTTATCGCCTCCGCTTGCTTCTCCTTCTCGTAAAGAACTGCTTCTGCTTGCTTTTGCTTATTGTATAGCTCCCAGTTTGCTTCTTGTACCTATGTGTATAAACAAAAATGGTCGTGATCCAAAAGACAGAAAATCCAAGAAATTAATGCTTAAAGATTGAGATATGTCATTACCTTAGTTTCATACTTAACACTAGCTTTTCTTAGGAACTCGGCTTTAAGCTTCTCTGTCTGAGTCAATGCATTCATTTTCTCAACTTTAGTCTGAAGCTCAGCTTCCCTTAAAGCAACTGCCTTGGCTGCTTCAACCTCAGCCACACGAGAATCCTTAGACAAAGTAGCTTTCTGAATCGCTAGTGCCGCATCAGCCTGAACAACAAGAGCCTCTTTCTCATTCTCAAACACTTTGACCTCAGACTTCACCTTGATCTCCTCCTTTGTCCCTTGTCCTAGCCTCTGAGTGGATATGACCTTTGACTCAGCATCAATCTTTGCTGCATTCTGAATTGTGAGCCCTATTCGTTCTTCGTCACCAATCTCTCCCTTCATCTTTGCCTCTGCTACATCGATCTTGGCTTGGTTTGCTGCTTCCATTTGAGTTTTCTGGCCCAAGTAAGAAAAGTACTCATATCCAGGCACATCAACGAGCTGCTTCACATTGGCGTTGTAGATCACAAGACCAAACTGGTTTAACTCTAGTTGAACCTTGTCAAACACTTCCTTCTTGAACTCCTTTGTTCCTACAATGCCACAATTGGATTGTGATACAAGCAACAAACAAAACAAAAAAAAATTGTTGAATCACGGATCAAGACATTACAGTAAAACAAACAGAAACCAAACGTCTATTTAACAAATCAAGCATGATTTAGAGAATAAGAAGATAATTAATTAAACGTGTATGTTTTCTTTACCTTTGAAGACCTCCTCCATGGTCATGGAGGCAGCAAGAACACGAGTCTCTCCTTCGATAACACCTTGAACAAGCTCATTAACGTGATTCGAGTGCTTATCGTGTTGAGACATAAGCATGGCGTACAGTAAGAGAGCATGAGGGTCATCAACGCGTGGACCGATAGTGAAAACAGCTGGGATAACAAAGGGGAGTTTCTCGGAACTCATAGCCTTAACATCGAAGGTATAGTTCACCGGAGAAACGTCGAAGACGGCAAGATTGCCATGGAAACACCCAAGACTTCTTGGCTAGCTTGATATCTTTGATCCCACCACCGGTGATCGCAAGATACTGCGACGCTCTAGCGACCTTGTAACTCATTCTTCAGTCTTCTTTGGATTTAGGGTTTTTTTTTTCTTTCTTTCTTAAGGTTTACGAAAGTTGAAGGAATTTTTTAAACGAGTTTGTTTCTGTGCTTATTTTATACAAGGAAAAGCAAATATTCTCTTGAGTTTCCTGGTAATTTACCTTTGCCTTTTTCTTTACGTATTTATCCCCAAGACTCTTTTTTTTTTTTTTTTTTTTGGATAAAACCTTTTCAAATTACTAGTCGGATTGGTTAAGGTTAAGCTGTAGCTCTATATTTTTGTTGCTGTATAATTTGTAGATTAATGTATTTATTGCCTAAAGTATAGAAAATAATTTATTTTGAATAAATAAGATTGTAAATTATAATATTTTGGATAAAATATAAATTAAATTTACAATAATTAATAAATTTAATAATTCTAGATAATGTACGCATAAGATTGTTTTCTATATCAATTATCGTAATGTATGTAAATTACAATAAATAGAATGTGTATAAACACATTATATATGTTTGTATATACTTCTAACAAAATATCAAAATAGCATAGAAAATAAATATATTTTAGAGAAAAATTGAAAATACCCTAATTTAGTTTTGTAATTTGAAAAATACCTTTCTTTTATTTCCTCTATTTTTTTATATAAAAGTAATGATATTGTTTTACTATAATACCCTTAAAACTGAATAATCATTTCTAGAAAAATCAATTAAAAATCAATTATATTTTATTGTTTGGGGAAAACACTAAGAAAATTTCTTAAAAATAATGATATGTTTCCTTTATATTTTGTATGCAAAGTTGAGATAAACTTTATAATATATAAATTTATCTTTTATTTTATTTCATTTTCTCTGGTTAATTTATATAGACTTATATATCTATAAGTGTATTTTAGTATATAAAATCAATAAAACATATTTAACTAAAAAGAAAATTAATATTTTAATAATAATTTTAGTTATTTAGAGAATTCGTTTATTTATTTAAATATAAATGACTTATAAATTAAATATGGACGAAATTTTCATATCATATATATGTATAATTGATTCAATTAAACTAAAAATGAAGGGGTTATTTTTTAAATTATGAAACATAAATGATATATCATGGTTTTTATGGATTTTTAGACCATGATATATGTATATAATTGAGTCATTTATGTTTATCTCGAGTCTTTATCGAGTCTTTGACATGTTTACATGCAATTGGGACTATTTAGACGTTTTGCGAGCTTTCATAGAGCACTATAGCTGAGAAGTCGAAGTTGTTGTTTTTGGAGTAAAGTGTATTGACCAATACAACTTACTGTATTGACCAATACAGTCCGATTTCTATTTTTCACATGAAGACAACAACTTAAGGAGATTTACAACTTTGCCCAGAAGTTTCCCTGTTTACACAAAAACTTGAGTTCGTGTATTAACATTATATTAGGTTTTTAGACTTTGTATTATCGATCTATCATTCATATTACGCTATAGAGAGTTTTTGGAAAGTTTTGGGGCTGATCTTACCTTGCAGCTTTGAGAGAAGATTTCAAACCTCTCTTATTAATTACTATGTTCTTTTATGATATCTATATTATTTATGTCTTTGTTTTTCATTATCATGTCTGAGTAGATTTCATAATTAGGTTTAGGGATTCTCATAAAGGATTTCATGGAATGATGTATTAATCAATTTGATAGAATTCAAACTTGTTAGTTTTTCACCTAGGATATGTTTGCCCTAGGGTTAGCTTTTGCTTGCTCTCAAACAATAAACAGGGTATTTTTTTATATTTTAATTGATTTATCACTTTACTCAACATGTGTTTATAAACATTTATTATTTAGCTTATGGTGAAAATAAAAGCGTTAGTTTTATTTTATTTTGCATTCATCTTAATCACTTAATGTTAATATGAAGATTGTTTAAATCAAATTATTTCATTAAAAACCAACAAAATTAACTTAATGACTTGACAACAACAAAAATTGAATGAGAAATTGTAGTATGACAAACAAATTAGATAGGTCATAAAAGAAACCGGGTTATATTATATTTCTTTAGTTTCATAAAATTTTACAATCTTAAGATATAAACATAAATTATTTATTTCATTATCAAAAACTAAACAAAAATATTAAATTATTTGCTTATAAACAAGTTCGATTTTTTGTTATTAAACTATGGCTCAAACATAAACAAAGAACAAAGCTCACATTATATTTATTAGCACACTGTATGTAAGGTGGGTGTGATAATAAACTGTGTTTGTAAAATAAATAAAAAATAGAGAAGTACAAAAAAGCTAAAATCTTCCTGATGCGATTATTTTTCGAAAAATTATCAAGTTATTATTCAATATAAATCATCTCATGTTTTTGTTTTTATAAAGTTTTTTGTTTGTTTGTTGTTGTTGTTTCGAGGCAACCCCTCCAAAATGATTCCTTGAATAGTCTTTTCCTTAACTAAATTACAACTTTAATACTAGAAGTGTTAAATTCAAGCATAAGTTATTCCACTTATTTAATCAGGCTAAGAGAAAGACTCCTACCTGGCCTTGTTCCTTAGACACTTTTAGCTTCTCCCTTAGAGTAGTAAACCAAAAAGCAAAAACTCAATTAAAGAAGCTATGAAACAAAGATAAATGATAGAGATGATTATCTGACCTAAAAGAATCAAGATCATATGAGAGACTGATTTCCTCCAAAAAAACTAAATAAGGATAAAAGACAAAACAATCATTTTGAACAGTTCAATTCGAATTGAAAAGGAAACAATTTCTTAGAGAAATTATTCAATTCAATTATATAAAATAGCTTATGAGTTAAAAAAAAATCTCCAACCATAGCTTATGTAATTGAAAAAACAAAACTTTCACGCGATTTTCATCGGCATATGTATCATAATAAATTTCACGCGCCTACATGGAAACAATCTTTCTAAACCGCTCGTCATAATCGAAACAGAAAAATCTCTCTACAAATTTTGGAGATAAGAAAAAGATATTAACATATTCCATAAACAACTCAAGTCAAATTTATAGAAAAAATACATAAACAACTTTCATAATTAAAAAAAAAACTCTTAATAAGATGAGAGACAAACTTAAATTGCACACAAGAACTCAAAAATATTTAGGCAGAACTAGAAAGAAAACAAACTAAATGTGATTATGTTGAAAATGCTTAAATCTTAATTTTGTGAGCAATTGAAATAGACAAGAGACAAAAAAAAATTCTATAATTAAAAAAAAAAGCTAATATTTAGTGAGATGAAAAATAGGAACGCAATTGTTAATTGCAAATGAGAACTCACAATTTTTCTCGTAGCTTTAGAAAAATAAATATTAATTGCGATGTTGTTGAAGAAGCAATCAAAATAGAAATAAAAACAAATTAAATATCAACGTTTGTGAGCGAGTGACAGTTTGTTTTGTAGGTATTTTTCCACTTATTACATGAACATGTTGAAGTCAATGTAGCACCGACAAATGTCTGACAAATTTTGATTTGAGATTGAAACATTAGTTAAGTTTTATAACAAAATTAATAATGGTTCAAACAAAAGATTCACGATGGAAGTTTGTTGGTTTGATCTTAGCAATCTCTTTAACAACCATCAATGATCGGCCATGGAATTCACGTAAGAACAATGATCTTTGAACCCCTAAACCATTTTCGATGATCAAATCTGGAACTCTGTATCATCATAACTGAAGTTTCTTTCTTCGGCTTCATCTTCAGCCTCTTGTTCAAAATATTCAATAAAACATGTCATTAAATGATTAAAGTTTTACATTGATTAAAATATAGTAATTTAATCACTAAAAATCAACGAAAATGTCATTTAAATCATTAAATTTTTTACATTTATTAAAATAAATCTACTCATTAAAAAAATCAACAAAATGGTCATTCAGATAAATTTTTATTAAAAACCGTAAAAAGTTTTCAAAATAAATAAATAATAACCATCAATATTGAAGTTTGAAATTTTTGATTGTTTCATTCCCACTAACAATGGACTTTCCTCTAGGTTTTCAGCCCACTGGCCCACTAAACCTTTAATAGGCCCATCTCATTTATATACGGCCGCCGATTCTCTCCGGCGAGTTTAACCTTGCGATTCTCACCGTCTTCGTGACATCTCTATTTGTTCATGTGAGAGAAGAGAAGAGAAGAATCATAATGAAGCTTTCTTTCTCTCTCCCTTCCAAATCCAAGCCCAAAGTCACAGCAACAGCCGACGGAAACAACGCTGTTGATGACGGCGGCAATAGTAAAGAGTTCGTCACCGAATTCGATCCTTCGAAAACCCTAGCTGATTCCACCCCCAAATACGTTATTCCTCCGATTGCGAATACATGGAGGCCGCAAAAGAAGATGAAGAATCTCGATCTCCCACTTCAATCCGCTAATACAGGTTCTGGTCTCGAATTCGAACCTGAGGCTCCTTTAGTCGATTCTCAGAGATCTGATAGCATCAGCTACGGTTTAAATGTTCGTCAAAAGATAAAGGAAGATTCTGTTGGTAGTGATGCGATTGAAGATCGGAGATTAGCTCCGGTGGAGCAGCTTATGTTACAAAGTTTGAGGAAAGATCTTGAGTCACTCGCTGATGATCCGACGTTGGAGGATTTTGAGAGTGTTCCTGTGGAAGGGTTTGGAGCTGCGTTGATGGCTGGATATGGATGGAAGCCTGGTAAAGGAATAGGTAAGAATGCTAAAGACGATGTTCAGATTAAGGAATATAAGAAATGGACTGCTAAGGAAGGATTAGGTTTTGATCTGAATAGTTCTAAGGTTGTGGATACGAAGGCTAAAGTGAAAGAAAGTGTGAAACTTGATAATAAGTTGAGAGATGTTAATGGTGGAGATGTGTTTTTTGTTGGGAAGGAGGTGAGGATTATTGGAGGAAGAGATATAGGATTAAAGGGTAAGATTGTAGAGAAATTGGGTAATGATTTGTTTGTTATGAAGCTCTCTGGAAGTGAAGAAGAAGTGAAAGTTGGTGTGAATGATGTAGCAGATTTGGGTTCTAAGGAAGAAGAAAAGTGTTTAAAGAAGTTGAGAGAGTTACAATTAAATGACAAGGAGAAAAATAAGAAAGCAAGTAAACGAAGTAAAGGAACAGAGAGAGGGAGTCGAAGTGAAGTTAGAGTCAGTGAGAAGCATGATAGAGCTGAAACAAGAGAGAGGGAAGTGAAGCCCTCATGGCTCAGGAGTCATATAAAGGTGCGAATAGTAAGTAAGGATTTGAAAGGTGGGAAATTGTATCTTAAGAAAGGAAAAGTTGTTGATGTTGTTGGACCAACGACTTGTGATATCACGATGGATGAGACACAAGAGTTGGTTCAAGGGGTGGATCAGGAGTTGCTTGAGACGGCATTGCCTAGGAGAGGAGGGCCGGTTTTGGTTTTATTGGGGAAGCATAAGGGTGTCTATGGAAATCTGGTTGAGAAAGATTTGGATAAAGAAACTGGTGTAGTTCGTGATTTAGATAACCACAAGATGCTTGATGTTAGACTTGACCAAGTTGCTGAGTATATGGGTGATATGGATGATATTGAATACTGAACTCTCTGTTGAATTTAAAGCTGCTAAGTTTCAGGTATTGCAACTACCTTACTTCCTACGTTAGTTTCCTTGCAAGTTTGAGTAGACCAGGCATTGGATAGAACAATAGTTTGGTATGTGTAATCTGCAAGATCTTAAACTGAAAAGGCTTGAAATTCTTCTCTTATGTGCTTCTATCATTATTTTGTTAGAAATTCAAGTTGGGGAAAGCTTTGTACAAGTTGGTTATTTCCATTTTATGATTCCTTTTTATTGATATATGCATGTGTGAACTTATATTTTGAAGTGAGTAGAATTCTGAATCAAATGCCAACAATTCTACCTTTTTTTTTTTTAAGTTTTCTTGTAAGTTTGAGCTGAGCAGTCTTTTGGGTAGACCAATAGTTTCCTTGTAATTTATTTGCACGCTGTTAAACAACAATACGAGCTTAAATTGTCTTCTGGTATGTGTTATTGGCATTAAATTTCTTAAAGAGTTCAAATTAGGGAGAGCTTTGGATAAGTTGGTAATTACCCATTTCTGATTTGCATACCGGTGGATGAACAAAACTTGAATTCCATGTTACTGGAATGCTATGCATGTGGATTAAATTCTACCCATATATGCTATGCATACGAAATCGTGAAGATAAGAAACAGAAGTTCGTTCAAAACTCTTATTGATCTTAAGATTCTGCTCTTAATGTAATGACAGATCAGGAGCAGCTTTCAGATTTATGAGGAATTGGTGAAATTATGGTTATGCTTCTGTTGAGTTAATCAGCAGTTACTGGAAGACACTAACGCCAATTCTCAACTGTCTATTGTCTGTTAAGTAACTCACTGTTCCATTTGTAAGACCACATACATAGTATTGTACTATCTCAAGCGTTCCATCTGTAACCTTTGTGGTCCGAATTAAAAAAAAAAATGATTTTTACGCAGAAGCTGAGCACAGTTTAAGGTCGAATAATATAATAGTATGTTGTTTGTTATAAAATATAAACAAACGTGGTGAAGAGTAAGAAGATTACATTTTATTTAAATCATAACACTCTCAATATCGAATTTCAACTTTATTTCTATGTATGATTTATAAGAGTGTAGTGACTATGGCCTAGACCTGGAGTGACTCATGTTGTCCTACTCAGGAAACAAAAGAAACCTGCACTTGATATTTCTTAAGTGTCTTTTAGTAAAGTGTAAGCCATTATATACTGCAACAAGACAACATGATAGTTGTATCTCTACAAGCTAAACGTTTAATCCATATTTAAAGAACTAGCACATAAAGCTTCATTTTGGGTTCGCGATTCAAATTTGATAGACCTCAGAAAGGTGTACACGAATAACTTTGGCCTAAGCTAGACCAACACTGTATTCCTCTCCACAATCACATTTAGTACTGCAAGAAATTCCCTGCAGCAAGTGGAGGTGGTCATGATCACAATAAGTGATGATAATCAAATTAAGCCTATATATCAATGTCACCTTCAGTTTCTCAGCCTGACTCTGCAGCGAACTTAGATAATCTGCCTCTCCAGACTCATCTGATAAGAGAGCTGCGTATTCCTCTTCTAGAACCTTAATATCCACCGACATTAACTCTGGCTGTATTGGTCACGAATTCAAAAAATTGTATAGTAGCATGTGCAGGAAACAATTATACATGACTGAACTCATGAAACATCACAAATCAAAGATTCCAGAGAGTGATTACCTTAAACTCATTAATCTTGTGCTTCACATGCTCAATTGATAGCTTGATCTGAAATGAAACTATATTATTCAGAAAAGCGACCACAGTGGCAAATCGTATACTCAAATTGTTTTTCATCCTATATGAGAATAAGGTTGATCTAAAGTAAGAAAAACATATCACAAATAGAAAGTGGCAGAACCAAAACCACCAATAGTAAAAAAGTCAATCTTAAGTAAATAACCTTCGAATTATCCTGAATAAGGTTGGATCTCAGCTGCTTTGCTTGATCAAGCTTTGCTCTAGCAGAATCTGATAGTTCCATCAGGTTTTTCCTTGTTTCTTCTTTCTAAAGTATCAATGATCGACAAGAAAGGGATAAGAAATCCTAACTCAGGTACTATGCAAATATTGGAAGTGTCTTGTAATGAAATAAGCATATAAGGATTCATAGGAGAACGAACCTGTCCTTGTTGACCAGTTTCATTGCTCATATGGGAAATAAACCAGCCCTGGCCAAAAATAGGGAAACAGAAAGATAACTGTATTGGTAAACAGCAAATGAGATCATATGACGAGGATGCAAATAACAAACCTTTTGCTCCTCTAGTTTGGTTCTAGCTTCTTTTGCCGTCTTGACATAGTTAAAACTGCACTTAGAAACAATGAAGCTGACAGTCTTCAGATGATTCCAGAACCACAATGCAGTTCTAGCAAGATGTTGAATTACCGTTTCGATACAAGTTTGGCAGATATACTATCTCGTTCTTGTAGAATAAGCTCCAAACTCTACAACACAGGATAACACAGTTCACCCAGTGTAAGCAAAACACAAAAAAAACAACTGTGTGACAAAGTAAGATGGAAACTTCTAAAGCATAATTAGACTTATATATGATATTAGCTTCATGCTTCTACAAGGCATATGCATATCCATGGCTTACATATAAGACTTTAAAAACCTGTGCAAGATTTACTGAATCAGAATCCATCGACGAAATTTTCCTCTGCTTTTCAAGTATATGTGAGCATATTTCGCCTTTTTTCCTCGTCTTCTGATCAGTCTCTTCTTTTAGCCTCTTTATCTCAGACAATGCTTCAAAATAGTGAATCGAAAAATATGAAAAGTCAGATAATATCTCATCGATCCAGAGTTGAACAAAGGCTCTGATACTCAATAGTTTGATCACAAAACAGCCAAACCAACATTCAAGAATGGTATTACAATTTTGAAACAAAGTGATGTGCATCGTCACAAAACAAAAAAATCCAAATCTGAGCAAAGACATTAATGATAGCCACACATGAAACAAAATTGAAAATACCAAACCAGTGGAAATCTAGTGAACCACAAGCTCGCAATCTATGGAATCCCAAACAAAATTAATTTCAATTAGCATAAATTTCCACGAAGATAAACAGAAGACACCCAAAACTGATGTGCGATCATAATTATTCGTTCCTTTTGAATCCGAAAACGTTGAAAGAGAGAAACTAACCATGATCGAGATCTTTCTCCAAGGTACTGATTGTAGTTATCCGCATCTGTTCCTCGACGGAGACCTTCGCCGCGTGATCCTCCACATCTAACCTCAAATCGAATCAATGGAAACAATCGCCGCATAAAATTTCAGGTAAAAAACGGGAAATCAAAAGCGAAGATGAAGATTATACCAGTCATTTGTGAGCGAAGCGTCTTCATATACTGTAGATACTCCTCCATCTCTTCTTCTTCTTCTCTTCACTCTCCGATTTCAATTCAAACCTAATCAATCAAATAAGATTCGAATCAGAGAAACATATGAAAATTTCAGAAGATTCTGAATCAGATCTTCGTACGAATTTGAAGATCAGAGAAAACTTTTCGCGAGCTCTCTCACCTTCAGGGAAATTTTCAAAAAGGCGATCAATTTTGAAACTAGCGAGGGAAAAAATGCTTCTAAACAAATGAAAATAGCATCTGTTAGGGATGAGATTTCAATCGGATCGACCCGGTTAAATAAATTGGACTTTAAGAAGCCCATTTAAAAATACAACGAAAGCCCATTATAACTGTTTTGACCCGTTTACCCGAACCGGACTCTGGTTTCGTGTAGCAGTGAACGAGAGAAGCCAATCTTGAGTTCTTCAGGTTTCTTCAGTGAAAAATTGAACAATTTTTTTGAAGAATCGTGATGGCGACTTCGAAAGTGAGATTGAAATCTTGGTTCGATAAGAAGATTAGCGAACCTGTTATCAAGATCTTGCGGAGGTTCTCTACTGTAACTCTCTTCATGTTTTCGTTTCAATTCGCCGTGAAATTATTCTATCTTGTTGTGATGAATCGTTCTTTACGTATATCATAAAGCTAGTTACTTGTTCATCGATGCAGTTTTAATCAATTTCCTATTTCTGGTAGAATCAAGTAGATAACTTGTGCTACTTCTTGACTGTGTTAATTTGCTCAGATTTTAGTTAGTTTTTTATTTGCACCACCAGTGACCAAATTGAATAGTTTTGTATATCCATGTAGCTTCTAAAGACTAGATCTTTTGCCATATTCTATTGTTGTGAAAGTGTTGATGTTGTAAGAAAGTAAAACAAGCTTTGATTTTGTTTCTACTTTAGAGGTGCTGAGCCAAAGCAGCTGGCTTTTTCTGCGGCATTGGGCATTACCATGGGAGTATTTCCAATCTGTGGTGCGTTCTTGTGTCACTTTTTGTTTCCTCAACTCAAAGCTTTTTGTTTTGTATTTGTTGTCGAAGAGTTGCTAATAGAACATTATTATAGTGTTTTTTTTATCTCTATAAGCATTTCACTCAAGTGGGATCTTTGTGGTTTTAATAGGTGTTACGGTGTTGCTATGTGGACTTGCTATTGCGTCGATTGGATCTCTTTGTCATGCTCCAACTGTGATGTTGGCTAATTTCATTGCTACTCCAATAGAACTAAGGTAATCATTTACTTTCCACTTCAGTTTTATCTAAAGTTACCGCTTTAAATCGATACAAAGAGACACACTCAAAAGCGTAATTGTTTAATTTTCAAGTATCAAATTGGTTCCTTTTGTGTAATTTTGGTTTTTGGCTATACGTTTTTCACATTGAAGTCTTGTGGTGCCTTTCTTACGGCTTGGCGAAAAAATAACCGGTGGACCTCATTTTCCTTTAACATCCGATGCCCTGAAGAAGGTTTTGACAGGCCAAGCTTCCCGAGATGTTTTCTTAAGCATTGGCAACGCGGTAAGGCTCTTCTGTGTTATTTTAATGGTGTAGATTTTGTAATTTCTATTTGATGCAAAGCTGCCCTAATCTTTTACAATCCTTTTAACTTCAATAACTTAAAAGTAGAATTTTAACTTATTAGTGTTCTCAAATCCGAAGCTAGTGTTAGTTTTCCTTGTCGGTATGTATATGCATTTCAGTTCAGGATTGTCGTATGAATCTTGCTTAAACATGAACTTATTTTTGCAGCTACTAGGGTGGCTCGTAGCGACTCCATTTGTGATCGTTGGACTATACATCATATTTCTCCCATGCTTCAAAATCCTTGTCCGCAAATTCAGCTCTGATTCTCCTCCAACCGCAAAGACACCGACAAAGGAAAGGGTCGCTTAAAATTCAACAGTTCTTGGTCGTTGGAGATTGTATGACCTTGTATTCTGCTATGTCGATGCGAGGTCTGTGAAAGGCCTCTTTGTAAATTACAGTGTTTGAGACTAAAACTGAAATAGTTTCAGGGGTATGTCAGTGAGAAATATAGAAGATAAATAAGTCATGTTCATTTCTGAATATAAGAAAGCAGATTAAAGAATAATCCTTAAACTAACCAAGTCCATAACAGAGTATATGCCAAATATGATGCAAGGATAAGGACTGTTCCAAATAGATAACTATTCAAATGCAAAATGTTATCAATCTAGGTCTGGCTTAATACGTGTCTCAATTTGGTTACAAAGCAGTATGTATAATCAAGTACCTGAGGTTGATGGTTTTAGCTAATATCCAAAAATGAAGAATTTTGTCGATTATATCATCGGTGTAACGTTTTGCATCCTCTTGTTTTCGGCCAGAATCTGAGGGAAAGTTAACTTACATTTCTTAATCAAAATTAATTTCATTATTAATATTTAATACTCCGTAACTTTTTATAATCTTATCTAATTTCCTATCTTAATTCCATATCACATTTTTTTTATTTTCCCCTTTATAAATATGAAGAAGGAAACAGACAGTTGCCCATCTACTGAAAGCTAAATGCTTCACCTGAAACACAATCTCTCTCTCAGACATTATTTCAATTATTGTTAAATCTCTAAACTCCGATCTTAAAATCTCGACGATCTTTGGTTTCTTCATTCAAAGGAAGCAGCTTTACTGGATTTTAGAGTTTGTTTGTTTACTGTGTTAACTGGGTCTGTGTGTAGTGATGTCTTATACCAGTTCAAACCCAGAAAATTACACTTCATCCACCGCTGCGAACTCGCCGGAGCTTAAACTATATCAAGCTTTCATCTTCTCTGTTCCAATCTGTTTCACATTCATTGTCCTTTTCTTGTTCTACTTAGTTTATCTCCGTCGTGATAGCTCCGAATTGTCTTCTCTCGGAATGCGAAGTACTTTTCTCACCGGAAACTCTCTTTCCACGGTAAACTTTTTTCATACTTCTTCCGTGACAATTATTTGACTTTTTTTTGTCCTTGATGGGTTTTTTCATGTGAAGATCTGTGCTTTTTCTCGTGAATCGTTTGTATTTGTTTTGTTTTTTTTGTTGATGGGTTTAGTTGTGTATTGATTTTTGGATTTTAAATATGAACAGGCTGAATTAGGGTTGAGTAAAGAGCTGAGAGAGATGCTCCCCATTGTCATCTTCAAAGAGAGCTTCGCCGTCAAAGATACACAGTGAGTTTTTAGTTTCTTCACCCTTCTCTAATTTAACCTCTTTTTTCATGGATTCACGACCATGAGTGAGATTTTCCCAAGGTTTTATTGCAGGAATTAGGAATAAGTGTAGTGATAGAAAGTTCAAAACAGTTGGGTTTGTGTTACATGAATAATGAATTAGATACTATGTTATACATTAGGGAAGTGAATAAAGATGGAGGTTCTAATCTTTCTCTATAGTGTGTGAAATATCTAATCTGTATTGGTTTAGAAATGTGATATAGTTTCAGTTTTGATCTAATAGAGGTCACATTGTTACTTGAATGGAGGTTATGGTGTGTAATTTGGAAGAGAGAGATCTCAAGATTTCATACTCCATGATAGTTATGAAAATATTTGGTATCCCAATTTGCATAATTTGGGAGTGTAGATCATTGGACTTAGTCCTTGTTACTGAGACACCAAAACTGTGTTAACTAGAATCAAGAATTATAAACTGATATGGACTTTTTGATTTACAGATGTTCAGTGTGCCTTGCGGACTATCAAGCAGATGATAAGCTTCAACTTATCCCAGTATGTGGACACACTTTTCATATGGAATGCATTGATCTTTGGCTCACATCACATACCACTTGCCCTCTTTGCCGTCTCACTCTTATCCCAACTCAATCCCATCAAGATCAAGAAGAAAATCCTGCTCCAAGTCTCTTAATCCCTGATGAAGGACTCTCAAGTCAAGCGGAATCTCAGCCAGTAGTAAACCCCGAAAATGATGGCCAAGAGCAACAGTGCAATACGACTGAGCGTGATCGAGATGAAGAGAGCGTTAAGGAAATGCAAGAGGATGAACGAAACAGCATCGGGACATCGAATGCTTGTCGTAATTGTAATACACCTGGTTAGGAAGATTACAGCTTTTGTTCAGTCCTCATGTAGCTATAAAGCTTGTAACTTGTATCGTTAGTTCCATTTGCTATGAGTGAAAAATAAGAGTTTGATTCATAGAAGAAACGAACACATTGGAAGGCAAATGTTTGTGATCGTATCAAAACTTTTGGGAAATTTTATCAAACTTTCTTGAGAAAGTCTTCTTCTTAGAGAAGTTTATTATCGTTTGAGTTTGCACGCGCGCAAAAACAAAAGGTCTCCTTTAAAATCAGCAGATAATCAAAAAGAGTTGATCTTAGTTAGCTGAATCAGCGATTTAGTAAAGATTACGCAATATGAAAGAGAAAAAGAAAAAGCAGAGTCAAAGCTCTCTCTGCTTTAATGCTTTCTCTTTCTCTCAAATTCGATCTCCTCCTCTTTGGTCATTTTCAAAATTCCTTTCGTTGTCTGTTGGCAAAGATAAGGATCTTTAAAACTCTTGTGATTTTCCCAGCTAACCAGAGAATTTCATAGCTTCCCTAATTGAAAAGTCTCGAAATGGGTTCAATCCAAAACACAGTTTACTACTGTTGTGTCTCAAGAGACAATCAGATTCTCTACGCTTACAACAATGGTGGAGACCAAGGCAACAACGAAAGCCTTGCTCTGTTATGCTTGGAAAAGACTCCGTCTTTTCACAAGTGGTACTTCGAAACAATAAATAAGAGAACTTTTGGGTTCTTGATTGAAGATGGGTTTGTTTATTTCGCCATTGTTGATGAAGTTTTCAGAAGATCTAGCGTTCTTGATTTTCTTGAGAAATTTAGGGATGAGTTAAAGAAAGCTAATAGGAAGAATTCAAGAGGAAGTTTCTCTGGGAGTAATAGTTTTAGCAATGTTCAAGATCAGCTTGTTAGAAGACTCATAGCTTCACTGGAGACTGATCTCACTTGTCTTCCATTATCATCACCTTCCATTGATGGTACTGAACAACAAAGCGATGCAGCTAATTCCACGAAAGCTCCGCTTTTGGGAAGATCAAACAAGCAAGAGAAGAAGAAAGGGAGAGATCATGTGAACTCACTGAGAGGCATTGAGTTAGAGGAACATAGGAAATCAAATGATAGAGGAAACGTTACAGAATGTTCTAGTGCCTCATCTGTGGCAACAACGTATGTTCAAAGAAGGGGACGATCTGGTGGTTCTCAGAGCATTGAGAGGAAGTGGCGGCGTCAACTGAAGATTGTTCTTGCTATTGATGCAGCTATTTGTTTAACACTACTTGGTGTTTGGTTGGTTATTTGTCAGGGCATTGAGTGTACACGTTCTTGATTAACAGATTCAACTTCTTCTACTCTCACTTTCATATAACTTATTCTCTTCTGCAATTCTATTGTAGAGACTCCAGTTTGATATACTCTATCTGTAGCAGTGTTCATTGTATATTAGGTATGAGAATCATGTTCCTACCTTGGTTTCTGTATGATATTTGATGATTGTATTCATATGATTTACATATAAAGCAGTCTTGAGTTATGAAGCAGCCTACATTTGTTGATGTGAATGGAAAAACAAATTGTGTCTTTTGTCAGAACTGTGTTCTCTGTTCTGTACTATTCTCAGGTCCTCTTCAGTCACATCAAGATAATGTGAGGAGACATTGTCATAACCATAAGAAAGGATTATATCAGATCAAAGTAAAATATTGCAATCACATTTTCATTTTCCAACCACCGTAGATGGAGAATGAAAGGTTTTGTTTTCTTACATAGAATCAGAATCACACAGCTTACAAGATATAACAACAAATTACATAAAAGAGTCTTGAGAGTTTTGTTTTTTAGTCTTGAAGAAACAGAGGAAAGAGTAAAAGAGAGATAAGAAGGTGATGAATACCTCTCACCTGAAATCCTAACCATGGTTGGTCAACTGGTTTAGTTGAGATGTTATGAGAAGAACCTAAAGGGAACCAAAATATCTCCCAAGAGGCAAAAAAACATGCAAATGCAATGACCCCACAATCCATTAGTGGGGTTGGTTGAGAAAGTAAATGAGCAATCTAAATCTTGAAATGATCTTAATCTAAAAGTTAGTTCAAGTGTGGCTATAACTCCAAAGCTTAGCCACCGAGAATATACATGGTTTCACTACTTCCTTTATCCTCAAAGGAAGTTTTATGAGGCTGGTTCTGTGCCTTTTCTTGATGTCAGAGAATTTATGTTCTAGCTTTCTACTATAAGACAATATTTGTAACAACATGGTCCTAGATCTAATAATCCTAAGACTGCACATTATAATGGATATTGCGCAAAGTGAAGTAGTGAGCACACCTTTGCACACACAACTTCAATCATTTCCAGGTGGTGGCAATTCAATTCTTGTACCTTTCCCGGGAAATCCTTATTTCCTTTCTTGTTGATCAGCCAATCCTAAGATTTTAAGTTTTTTTCTACAAAATTGCTTGCCTTTCTGGGGCACTGTGCAAGACACGGCAACTCTTTACTTCTACAGCTTGAACAGGCTATCTTGAACGAAACCTTCGTTCAGAAGCACATAATGCAATGTATGAAATGATGAGTAATGCGTATGACTATGGTCCAAGTTAAAACCCTATGTGAGAGTCAACTAGAACTTGCAAAGACGCCTAAACTCCAAATTATGGGTTCTTTGCCTAATGGGGTTAGAAGCACAAAGGGTAAAGGGCAACCATGGTTAGGCCACAGGTCTTGTGGAACTTCGAGGCATGTGGATAAAACTAGTAAACAACGCTTGCCTTAAGGATTTAAATGAACTGGCCTCTACATAGCATCATGGAATCAGAGGTGAACCATGAGCCTTCGTGGTCATGCCTGAGGAACTGCAAAGCACACTGCTGAGAACATCAGTACCTATGGGTTTCCAGGTTGTGTATGAATGAGTGGAAAACAAGATATAAATACACAAACCTGATGGTATGACTGGTGAAGGTGCAAGAGACACTGGTGAACCATGTGGGTAGTTTCCCCCGGTAGACGATGCAAGAGCGGAATAGTGAAACATGTGGTTGGGGTAGTGGAGAGGGGCATAACCAGTGACGGGTCCATTTCCTTCAGCAAACTGAAGATATGGATAGTATGCTGCTGCGGCTGCTACACCAGTCATTGGTCCACTGCTGTACATTGGATGCTGAGCAGTTGCCCCTCCATAGACATTGTAGTAGCTCTGCTATAAAAAGAAATGCAACAAGCGATATGAGATAAAAAGAGAGTAGGGAGAGACTCTCATAGTTATTTGAGAAAAGCACATTATACTTACCGTGGGGTAATTGTAATCCATTGAGTATGAAGAGAACCTAAGAAAGTTTAATGAGACCAAACAGAGGATTATCAAATCTATTCAGAGTAATATTTTTGGAAACGAAGTAAGAGATTAAACATGGAGTACCCAAAAGGATTAGTGTAAGGAAGTGTGTAGTGGGAGAATGGAAGTGGGGAAGGAAGAGCAGTGGCCGCCCCAAAGTGTGTCTTGAAAGGGCTAGTGACCTTCATACCTCTTCCTCCTGCATGTCCTACCAAAACACAAAACACCATGAGAATGTACTCTCACACATTTGCTCTCAGCAAAATCAAAAGACGACATCTTTAACCTAGAAAAGCTACCAAATGAAAAGCAATGTCTTCAGAAAACAGTAGAGAATCATAAGGAAACTGTTACAGTTTAAGGACAAGAAAATGGCCTTTAACAAGCTGGCTGGTTCAACCAACTTAGGAATCAAGATGAAGCTAAACCCTCAAACAATGAAGTAACACTGATTCATTAAGTATCTAAGTTTCTACTAATATGTGACACATGTGATTCATAACATACACTTTGAGCTTTTCTCTTAACTAATGGTAAGATCCATGGAAATACATAAAGGGTTTTCAAAAGATAAATAAAGAAACCTAAAATACCATGAATTGGAGAAGAAGGTTTGGATCTTTGAACACCAAAAGCCGCAAGATTACAATTAGCTCTTCTCCCATCAATAACAGGAGCTGGATCTACACAAGCTTTCTGAGCTGCTTCCGGATCACAAAAAGTCACCTTTAAAAAAAAAAACAGAATCGGTGAGCTTAAAGCTAAATCACCGAGGTAAAAAACCGAGAAGAGAACACTTACAAAGCCATAGCCTTTAGATCTGCCGCTAGATTTATCAGTGATAACGACAGCTTCAACAATGTCCCCAAACTGTTCGAAGTAATTCCTGAGAGAGATTTTGTGAGTTTCCCATGCTAATCCACCAACGAACACTTTAGTAAATGTCGTGTCTTCCATTTCTTTTTCTTGTGGCGATATTAGAAACACGGAAAATTCAACGAACCCGCGAAATAAAGTTTCCGATTTTGGGAACAAAAGAAGGAGAAAACGGTAGTTGAGAGAAGAGAGAGAGAGAGAGAAGAAGAAGCGAGGGAAGAAGATTCAAGGAAGAGAAAGAATTCGTGGACACACTCATTCAATTATTTATCTTCTTCACTTTTCACAAATCTCAATGACATTTGTTTTTGGTGTACGGTAACTGTACATGTACACCTTTTTTTTTGTTTGGTCGCATCCAGTCTTAAATAGATTTACAGTTGGAAATATATATTTTTTTCAGTTTACAGTTGGAAATATAGTATTTGGGGTATTACACCCATTTAAATTTGGTATTTTAAATTTATTTTTTACTTCAAGCATACCAACTTTCATTAAAAATACTAAAGAACGTACCTAAATTTGGTACTTTTATGGGTGGAAAAGTTCAAATTCTAATTCTATATGTTTTTTACTCCACCAAGAATGATTTAAAAATCAATATTTCTGTAGTTTTTTTGTTTCATTTTTATTTTTAGTCACATGTCCCTCTAAATAATTATCATTGAAATTTAATTTTAGCATTTTAAAATTTTATTAAAATTGGTAAATTACTTAATTTATTCAACCTTATATTATTTTATTATTTTTTTAAGAATCCATAAGTTGCGTGTTATAAGAATTATATCATACTTATGCATATAAATCTTCTTCATAGAGCATAACTTAATATGTTAACCAGCACAATGTGTGAATCGGATCAAATTTAATTTTGATTGAAAGTTCTCAAAATATTTCAAAATTTTAATAGTTGTAATATATATCCAAACATTCTAATTTTCTATGATCATATAAATTTAGTGACAATAACAAAACACTAGTTTAATAGTTTTTAAAGTTAATTTTATTTTATTCGTGTTTCATAGATTCCACTATTCTCTTTTTAATTTTATGCGATAATACACCTGATTTACATAATTTTCAACCATATCTTATTAAAATATCATCCGTAGAAAGAAGTAAACTCGAATTGATTATTAGGCCAACTTATGGTTTCATTTGGTAATATAATTAAAATATTTTTTATCAATTAAAATTAAATAAACCATCAATATTGTATAAACTTTTAATTTGCACAAAATATCTAATTTAATACAGAAATAAATTAAGATTAATAATACATAGTAAAGTTCAATTAAAACACTAAAAATATAAAATTGCAAAATTAAAACCAAATAAACATGAAAACTAAATACAACAAAATAAGTTGTAAGTACATAATATAAATTTAAAACAATAATAATAATAATTAGTATTTTTCAAACTACTAAAATAAAAAAAAAAGAAATCTTATATTTAATAATATTATAATAAAAATATGTTTTTTGTTGTGAGATTTGATGTTATGGTTGGAGATGAGAAAAAAAAAAGTAAAATACCAAAATACCAAATTTAGAGTTATTTAATCACCAAATTTGGTGTTATGGTTGGAGTTGCTATTAGTTACAACCAATGTTTCAAAAATCGTTAGGCGCTAGTCGGACGGCAAGGGTGGGCCTAGCCCCTAACCAATAAATTGGAGATTAAACGGGGATTAATCGAGGATTAGTTTTATAGTTTTAAGACTATTTTAATGTTTTTAAAATATATTAATCCATTATAATTAAATTTTTCTATAATATTGTTTTTAAAATTGCAGTAAACACATAAAAACATATTTTTAAAAAAAAATTTATGATTTTCATTAAAATTTTGAACATAAGTTATTGTAAAATATAACAAAATCTCAATCTAAATGTCTGAATAACAAAAAAAAAAATTAACTAGCGGTGAAGGTGAGCCTAGCGATTAGACGCTAGTCGGGCAGCGAGGGTGGACCTAAAGACTAAACGGGGAGTAATCGGAGATAGGTGGGGATTTTTAGAACATGGGTTACAACACTTATGTCCGGAATTCTCATGAGATCTCACAACAACAAAAAAAGTTGGTCTAATAATCTTCGGGCAATAGTCCAAAAGTGATTTCTTCAAAACGTTTTTATGACTAAAATCAACCTCATAAATGAGGGTTTATGTTTTCTTAGTGTGATCAGAAGAACTTTAATTTTTTTTTTTTTTTTGGAGAAAAACGGGGCAGGCATATATGGGCAAGGTACATAATGAAAATGAAAAAAAAAAAAAAAAAGAAGAAGAGCGTAATAAAGAGAAAAAGGGAAAGAGACAGAGCTGTCTCCGCACGCCTTTAGACCAAAAAAGCCTAACACATTCCTCCCCACGTGGCCCACCTCGCGTCATCATTCATCCACAGCCTAGCAATGCAATTTACAGCTCATCATGGGGCCCACTATCAGATCTAAATCACAGAGTTGCGCTGATTAAAAGCCTATCAACTATACCCTGGGCCTCTGTTGATCGTAATGGCTTTTAGTTAGGGCCCGGTTCTATTCCTCAGCAGATTGTTTTTCTTTTTCATTTTAAGGGAATATTGAAAAACAATTTCTACTCGTTTCTTTTTCTTTTGATAAAGAATTCCAATAGTAAGATCGAAGTGTTATAAACTCTAACATTAAATGACTGAAGAATCTAAAGGAATGAATGAAGACATATTAGTTAGTGATTTGATCAGCACAAAAGGAAGATACAGATTCTGGAATGATGAAAAGTTACAAGCTGTTCTTCCGGATGTCGACAGACAGTTTGTTCGACAAATATATCTGACACAAAAAGGAGAGGAGGACATAATAATATGGAATCTCACACCTCATGGTCACTACTCGGTTAAAACTGGATATAGGTTGGCACGATCAGTTATAAACATTCAAAATCAGCCAATCATTCCACCACATGGAAACATTGAACTTAAAAATCAAATGTGGAAATTACCTATAATGCCTAAATAATTAATCCAGTTAATGACATTGATTTAGCAAAATCTGATGTTCATGAATGGATACAAAATAATAATCGATTTCAAAAATCAATCACATTACAATAAAAAATTTTTGGATACGACATGTCAATGAATGGCTAAAATGTAATTATGATGCTTCCTATAATCATACAAATCATCAAGCCTTTGGTGGATGGATAATTCGTGACAAATATGGAATTCTAAAATTTTGGGGTTCTTCAATCTTGGAAAATATATCTTCACCATTGGAAGCTAAAAGTAAATAATTATTAGTAGCCATTCAAACAGTCAGTCTGAAGTAAAGAATTTAAAAAGTTATTTTTTGAAGGTAATTGTCAGAACATGGTTAAATCCATAACTACTGATCATGAAAAGGTGATCATACTGAATATTTGCAAAGATATCAAAAGATGGGGAAGCAGGCTAGAAGACATACGTTATACTCATGTATTTCAGAAAACAAATGAAGCTGCTCATTTACTGGCCAAAAACGGACCACCAAATCGCATTTTCTTTTCTAGTTGTATTTATCCTCTTTTATGGTTAATAAACACTTTGTATCGTGACTATTTTTGTTCAAAGTAATATATCTTATTTGCCGTAAAAATAATATACATATGTTTATGTATATATAAGTGTATATATATATTATATTAGCTAAATAAAATAATTTGAGAAATATGAGAAAGATGGACGTTGGAGTGAGAAATAGTGGAGAAAGATGTATTATTACTCTTGTTGTTGTTCTTACATTTGATCATACAACACACATATTTACACTATGAAGAAATGAATAAGCAACTGACAAGTGCATAGTGATAAAAATGACTAAATTGAAAAGTGTGCTATGTGTTGTCAATAGGATATAAAATCATATAATTAACATGTGTTTTTAACAAAAATATTATTATTTTTATTTCTTCTTATTTTTGATTAAGAGTCTCATTTAGTCAATATTAGCACATATCACAGTTTATATTTTATAGAGATCATAAAATTTTGATATTTTGCTCCATCTAGTCGTATAAGTGGTAATTAAGCTTTATAACCGATTATAGTCATGACTAAATGAATGTTGATTTTTCCAAGCATGTTCACTTTTCAGTGAGCGCATCCATCATCACAGTTACCTTATTATTTATTGATCGTACCATCATTTACAACATAATATACTTTAAAAATATTGGCAAATACCTATCAATAATCAATAATATACTTTAAAACTGTTGGCAAATATCTATCAATCCATCATATAGTAATTGAGAAATTTTGGAGCTTTGCTTTTCAAGATAGAACATAAATCTTGAGAGCAAACGATCAATAATTGTATTTAATCAACATGTTTACTTTAATGCGATTAGTTCATGAACTATCAATATGCTTTGCTCAAATACTCAAACACTCAATTAACAAGAAAAACTTATTTTTAAAGGTATACGCAACCAGACAACCAAATTATGTCTAAAACACATTTATGTCATTCAGAAACACAATAATCCAATCAATGTCTTTAAAACAAGAAAGTAATCAATACCATCTAAATTTGGTTTTATACAACTTCTTGGAAACGCATGAATGTCATATGCAACATTAGCTTGAGCAAGAGTTACTGACGATACAATGAAGGTTTTTACAACCAATAGAAAATTATCCGGATACCAACAATGAAATCAGATCCAAAAACTATCGATTAAATAACTGATAGCACATATGAAAAATAATCACTCACTTCTGAGATGCCAATCTTTAGAAGGACATTCAACGTGATTGGTGAGTTTGGCTACATCTAAATCATAAATACATGGAAATTTCTGAAACCCAAACATAATTTATCAAAACATTTCTTGTGAAAACTAAACATATAAATAAAAACAGTAAAAAGGGTGTAAATAAAAAACTTGGAAAGCATGTAGGCCGTAATCATTGTTGATTCAGATAAAACCAGCTTTGGTGGTGTCATTTAAGGTTACTATTGAATCGTCGAAAAATTTGGCCTACATAAGCTTTTGCCATTGTTGGACTTGCAATCCACCCCGATTCTCATTTGGGCTTAACCTCAAATTCAGATTGGGCCGAAAGACAATCGAAGGCAGAATTACCGGGATGTAGACGAAGGCCCAGTTAGGGTGAATATAATTAGCCCATTTAGATTAAAGACCCGCTGCGGAACGACCTCCCGCTGGATACCGAGTGAGATCAAATCAAATAAATGCTGAACAAAAGGAGGATATTTCGGAGGGAGTTGCAACAGTTCATGGACGAGATTTGAGGAAGAAGCTGGAAGTAGAAGCCTTATTTAAATCGGGCAATGACATAGAGGAAAATGATCTTGTTTTTGACCGAGAACCGAGACTACGACCTCTCGCCGAGAGCTCCCACTTTACATTTTTTGATCATTGTCTCCTTTGTAACTCCGATTAAATATCAATAAAATCCCTTTTGATTCGTTCAATTATTAAAGAGTCTTTGTCTCGAAAAGAATCTAGCCCCCTAAATCATTTTCAACACATCCAAATTACTACTTGTGAGTTTTAGCACCCACAACCATATCTAAAAGATGTTTTCCTTGATCTTGAAATATATTCGAAAACTTCTTTTCCTTTCAACTTCGTCAATTATTTTTTATTATGAACAACTTCATCATTTTATACTATAAATCAATATTCATTAATTTATAGATAAATTAATATTGCTATAAATTAATAAAATATTATGGTCCCAACATTATTAAATTATAGAGATTTTACTGTAATACGCTCCAAATCTCTTCTCTTTATACATGCCATAAACTTGTTTTTTTTGTGTTTTCTAATTATTTTTCTAGTTTATGAAGAAGTCCGAGAATTAAAACGTGCAAACGTGTAAACGACTTACATTTCTAAATCGAAAGATATATATATATATATATATATACATATATATATATATAAGTCATTTACACATTTCAATTCCTTGTATCCATTTTGTTTTCATGCAACATAGATCACAACCGTTTTTTCTAAAAGTGAAAATTCAAATATATGAGCTGAATTAAAAAAAATTATAAAATATGAAGTCAAATGAAACTTTTTTTTGATAAAATATAATAAATGAGATTTTTACAAACCTAAATAGCCAAATTTATGTAATCCATATTCTGGTTTTTGGTAAATTGTAACGTCTCAATTCCTAGACTTTAGCAACACCTGCTATATACATATTATTATTTATGTCCTAAAATCTAAAAGCATATCTGAAAAATATAAGTAAGACAATTAATATAAAAAACAAACTTTTATTAAATGTCAATCACTAAAAATGGAAACCAAACAAAAACACGTTGAATTATTCATTAACAATTTTTTTTATAGATTTTGACTAGAAAGGAGATTTGGAATTGACTACTTTACAAATAATATAGAAAGGATTTGATTAAATATAAATATTAAAACTTAAAAGCCATATTTTACTATCTTCCTTTCAAAAGAAAAGTAAAACCTTTGTATCCAAAATATGGAGAGCAAAAAATTGACAGTATTTATGGTGATGATGTTAACGATTGGAAACCTTATTGTTGAATTGGAGGGTTTAACCAGAGATTATCCGAAATGTGTAATATGGTGTATTCAAATTTGTATTTCTAGTCCATACGTAATAAATAAACTTTCATGCCCCTTCACATGTGCTAAAATGTGTGGAGATCCTCCTTCTGAAGCAAAAACAAACAAAATCGACCAATTTGATTATTACTGCAAAGTCGATTGTGTTTTTCTTAAAGATCAAAGTAAGTTTTTTTTGCATCAATCCTAAATTCTAATATTTACGTATAACTATGTTCTTATTCTAGTTCATACTGAGCGGCTTTTACGATGTTTATGTTTATATAGCATAGACATTATGACTATATTTGTTAATATCTAAATTATTTTTTGTGATTTTTGTTGTTGTTTGTTATGAACAGATATGGAAGTAGATGTGAAAAAGACTTTGCTCTATTTGAATTCATGTTTCGATATATGTAACAAAAATAACTAAAAACAATGTTATTTTAGTTTTTACTCTGCAACAATTAATGTTTTAACATTAACAAAATAGTAAAAATCATTGGATTGGTTTGGTTTGATTTAATATTCAATTCAAATTATTGATTCAGTTTCATCTATAATCATAGTGCGGAAACATAATTTAAAAGTTGAAACTATTAACTGATAAGGTTTTAATTAATTTTAATATCCTAGGTCATTCTAACTAAAATTTTCATAAATCTTTACTAAATAAAAAAAAAACTTTTAATTTGTAAAATATTATAAAAAAATTTTAAAAATGTAAATTATTACATGAAATACCATTGGTTTTTAGTGTTTTAAAATAAAGTCATTAAGATACAATAGTAATTACAAAATTAATATAACTAAATTAAAAATCGAAACAAATATTGTAAATAATTATTAGTTTCTAAAAACTTAAACTCACTCTCTCTTGCTTATTAACTATGGAAGAAAATTAAAATTAATTTTTAAAAAAACTGTTAACCAATAAAAAGTTGAAAAACTAACATTTGATATCTAATTATTCTATATTATTTATTTAAAATTATTATATTTGAAAGATTTTGATATAAGATTATGAATCACACCAAATCTTATGGACACATGATCTCAAGGCTCTTAGTTTTAAATGGAGGATGGGCCGATGGTGAAGATGGAGGTGGACGGTTTTGATTGACTCTCTCAATCGATGGATTGATTGAATCTCTCAATCGATGATCAAACAAACTATTTGAATCACACAAACAGCTTAATCTGAAGTTTCTAATAATAAAGTGAATCGCACACAATATTCAAAGAAATAAACTTATATTTTAGAATGATTCCACAAACTAAAATAAACAAGCAAAACAAAGCACATAGCTTTGAGAAGAAAAAAGCCCTTTTTTATTTTTCAAAGATTTCTATATATCTTTACAATGGAACAAATGAGCTTTTTATAGCTTTTACAAGGAAATGTTTATAATAGATTATATGAAAAGAAAATTATTCATATTTAAACAAAAGGAAGAAAATTAGCTAAATCAAATAATATTCTTGCCACCAATTTAGTCTTTGATTTGAATGAGAATCCTTTGATTTTTCTTTGAATTTATGAAGATGACATTTCTATAATATTCTTCACTCCTTTTCGATATTGCATCATTCTATCCTTCTTCAAATGGTTTTGTCCTCAAACCAGTTTCATCTTGAAAACGTTTTTTTTTTAATTTCTTTAAAAGAAGTTTAAAAATAAAACTAGAAATAAATGAGATAACTTTTTTTTTTGTTTTGGAATGTTTTTATGGACGATAGTTATTTAGAAAAAATGAATATATATATTTTTTTCTTTTAAGTTTTTCTTTTTGCTACCAAAAATTAAAAAACGAAAGGAAATAACTTTTTTTTAATAAGAAAAAAATAAACCTTTAAGAATAATAAAGAAAAACTATTTTATGGTTTTTTTAAATTTTTTATAAACTCAAAGAACAAAAACATAAACTTTTTTTTAATGGAATGAAAGAAAACAAAACAGAAAATAAGAAAGATAGATGATATGAACTTTTAGCTATGATACCAAAGGATATAAGATTAGTAATCACACCAAAATCTTATGGACACAGGATCTCAAGACTCTCAACTTGAAATGAAGGATGGACTGATGGTGAAGATGGAGGTGGAGGGTTTTGATTGACTCTCTCAATCGATGGGTTGATTGACTTTCACAATCGATGATCGAAAAAACTATTTGAATCATACAAACAACTTAATCCAAAGTTTCTAATAATAAAGTGAATTGCACACAATATTCAAAGAAATAAACTTGTATTTTAGAATGATTCCACAAACTAAAATAAACAATCAAAACAAAGCACAAAACTTTAAGAAGAAAAAAAATTCCTCTTCTATTTTCCAAAGATTTCTATCTTTACAATGGAACAAATGAGCTTTTTATAGCTTTGACAAAGAGATCTTTACAAGAAATTACATTAAAAAAAAAATTATTCACATTTACACAAAATGAAGAAAATGAGCTAAATCAAATAATATTTTTGCCACCAATTTAGCATTTGATTTGAATGAAAATCCTTTGATTTTTCTTTGAATTTATGAAGATGAGATTCCCATAATAAACCCATGTATTGAAGATTTATAAATATCTTCTCAAATCCTATGTTATTGAATCAAAAATTTGTGTAAAATCAGTTTTCTTAAATAAAATCTCATGTTATTCAATTAATTATTTGTAAAACTTATATCAAATACATTGTTATTCAAAACACAATTGTTTTTCTTAAATATTTTACTGAATGAGATTTGATGAGGCTTTAGATACTTTTTATTTGAAAAATAAGGATGAAAAAATAGAAACTTAAAAGTTGGTATTTGGTGGAATTAAAATAAAAATAAAAAATTATAATAGTTCTTCATCAACAAACGATTCACATTCAACAAAGACACTCACACAAGCTCCTCCATGGTACAACAAAACCAATCTCAACACAACAGAACCACCGACGACCCAATTCTTGCATCACTCCATCTCATCTTTCACCGCCTCATCCACCGACAACCCAATTCTTCTTTTTCTTCCCAGATTGATAGGAAGCGACCCAATTCTCAGTAATTGGAATTGGATTCCGGCAGAATTCTCAGATATAGTCCGACGCATTGGATTCCAATTACTGAGAATTGGATCGACGCAGTGATTTCTTCTTCTTCACAGATTGACACAGGTTCTGTTTATCATGTGTCTGTTTCTAGTTGGATAATGATATAGACTTGGAATCTTATAGGTTACAACAAAGAATAGAGTAACTAGCCATCACTTTTTAGTATTGGAGATATACTTTTATGGATTCAGAAATCTAATTTGGTATAGAATGGTGTGACTGTCCCTTTTGTTTTTGTTTCTATCTTCTTGAACATAATAATGGAGAAAGATCCAGTGAAAACCAGCCAGATGGAGAAAGATGATAATGGAGATTTTCTGAATTCGTGAATATGTCCGTAGCCGAGTGTAATGGATGGATTCAACGAAGCCTCCATAGACCAAAACCATTAAGTGGAATGACATTTTATTGCTTTTAGTTTGATCATTTTGAGAATTGTTTTGTCTATTTCGTTGCTTTTTTGTTTAGAGAGTTGTTTCTTTTACTTTGGGACTAGCGTTAATTGTTCTTTTCTTTTATTGAATATGGCCATTGATTGGTTTTGGGCAATCCATTCAGACTAATTGGTTTTGTGTTTTCAAAAACTTCTGTCAAAGATTAAAATCATTAAATGCTAAATCTTGCTTTGTTGATGTAACACAAAGCTCTGTAGATTCTTACTTCTCTTGTTTGGTGTTTGTTTGTACTGTAATTTGTTCTCAACTGTCAAATTAATGTTTAGTCCAACACGCTCCCAAATTCTTGAAGCATGTTGTTATAGCTTCTGAACATTGAGAGGAGGACCAGTGGAATCCAGCTTATAGCTTCTCAAAGATAACAATCAGGTAATAAGCTTTCGGAAGTACAACTCCTAGCATGAACAAAGCGTCAGGTATCCCGAAACGGTTCTCCTATGGACAGAGACCAAAATCAATATTTTTGATGATAATAACAGTGAACCGTACTATCCGGTTTTCTCCCTGGGGAAGGACCCGACTTCTTCTTCTTCTCCAAGATGGAGAAGCTCTGAGTTTGTTATGAAACCCTTATCAAGTTTGAGATATCCCATGGAAGCAAACGGATAGAAACCGGTTTTCTCAAAAGCAAGCCTGCAGGATAATTCCTTAATATATTTGAGAAAACCTTCAAGTGTGTTGTTATGATAATGGAGATTTTCTGAATTACAAAGACGACAATATGAAGAAAAGAGATGATATAATGAAAGAATATGGCGGCAGTATCAAACTCACACGTTACCTTTGTTCATCGTTGTTATCTTTGTTTAATAAGTAGTTTCCTTTTTCGTTTTTTTTTCAAATCTCACCAAATTTTAATAACAAATCTCAGCAAATAAATCAATCATTTAAAAAAAAAAAATTTAATCTCACCAAATATCCTCAAAATTCACTCAAATCTCTTCAAATAAAAATCCCACCAAATTCTCCCAAATCATTTGAAGAGATTTGGTGAGATTAAATCTCCCAACATCCCCCAAAAATTTCTAAGATTACAAGATTTAAATCGATACGCCCACCCTCAATAAGAAGATTGAGAATGCTTCCCTTTTGTTTAACACGAAAGGTTTCAACTTTCAATAGATTTTGATTTGTTTTTTTTTGTGTGGCTATATTAAATTTTAATTCGTGCACAGTTAAAAAAAAATAAAAAATTTATGCCAAACAACATTAAAATGCTGCAAAAAATAATAATAACAACAAAACAAGTTTGTTTGTTTTTTTTCCATTGAGGTACCAAAGAAAATTTCAGACGACAAACAAGGCGAGTGCGGCTTTTCCTCAGATCCAAGTCTAGTTAAACCAAGGCGCTTGTCCTGGTCCATAGCAATAGTTGAAGAAAAGCTCCTCACCTTTTTCGATAGCTCTTGCCGCAAATATACCAATCCTATGATCTCCTCTCACAACCATCAACTGTACTCGAAACCATACAATTTTATGATATAAGATTTTAACGTAATTAAGAAGAAGATCACTTAATTAGTTTCATTAGCAACGAGTAAATTTGATAACTTGGTTACCTTGGAGTAGCAGTTAGGTTTTGATGAGTGATTGAGAAATTTAAACTTGTTTCCTTTACGGACAGCATCGACGTCGAACTGCAAAATGTTATCTTTAATGAGAACAAATATATATGTAACTCGATTTGTATATATGTGTTTGGAGTCTAAATTAAGTTACCTGATCATTCATGGTAAATAGGTAGGAAGTACCAAGCTTGCCATATGCTTTTCCACGTTCATCTGCTTCTTCTTCACTCACCAGTTCTCCTGTATATTCTCCCAGAAACTCATTCTTCTCCAGAGCATCCTGACAGATCAAATCAAGATTACATCATTAATCAATGTAATGGTCTATAATAATACCAGAAGAATTCTAATAGTCACATGATTGCTTACCCTTGTAAATGCACCCCATCCATGAGTCTTAGACTTTGCAAGGAGGATCTAGTGAATAAGAAGATAATTAAAATACCCTTTTTTTTGTATAATTGGTTTAAGATTTCGATATTGATGGTTAATTACCTTCTTATGTTGACTAAGGAGAAATTTCATGTTCGAGCATTGTCTTTGCTCTGAGGATGTATCTTGACCAAGAGAGCCATCTCCAAAGCTATTTGTAAAACTTTTTTTTTTGTTAGAATTTTATTTTGAACTTTACTTATTGAATTTTGTAAACAAATATTGAAATGAAAATGTCATCACCTAGGTCGACAACTCCGACAAAGATCTGGATCACACTCACGATTAACAGCAAAGCAAGGGCATTGTCGGTTTATGCATTGACCCTTTGCACAATTACATCCTCCAAAACGATTGTTGCATTCCTTTGGACATCTGGATATTAAAAAACATATAAAATTATAGATTTTTACAATTAGAACTCAAAACAATGTTTAATTTTTCAAATAAAAGGAATGACATACCCACAATATTTCTCGCAGCAATTTCCATTAGTTAAACAAATGCATTGATCTCCACATGTTGAGGTGCAAGTGCATGGTGTGTACTGATTGTAAAGGTTATTTTCTCCATTAGATGATTTTCTTAAAGCAGGTGGATAACGAGCATATTTTCGATGTCTAGCTGATCCGTAGAGAAATTTACTAGTTTTTCGATATACTTTTTTCTTTTTCTTAACCTGTAATATAATCATCAATATGAAACTTCAATTATGGTTTTTTTAACATACATGTCATGAGGGTTACATAGTTTAATTTACCTTATTGTCTGCTTCTTCTGTAGTTTTGTCATGTTCTTCTAATAACATAGTGCATGGACCTTGTTCACGCATGTAATTGTAAACCTCTAAACACATTTTAAGCCCCGAAAGTATGTTTCTCGAAATAAGACAACTGCAATTAAAAAAAAAAAAAAGTTGTTAGGACAGAATAAGTTGTCATTTATAGTTAGATATTGTATATTAATGCTACTAAATCCAATCTTAATTTTTGTTTGTTTACCTGTTTCTCCCAAAGATTTCAACTCCTTGCAAGTACAGATCCTTTTCCACAGGCGTCCACATAGTCATCTCTGTAATATCTTTTGTTACTTCACTAAAATCATCTATTACAAAATCTTTATTTTCTGAGTTTGTACCTGAGACCACATTCTTATGTTTCTTGTTTGGTAAAGAGTTGTCATTATCCTCCATATAATCAGTTTCTGTCACACTCTTTACCTAGTAAGTGTTAAACCAATAATAAACATAAATAAGAAATAAACAAATATTGAGAGCGAAAGAGAGATAGGGATTGAGTGGTACCTTGAGGTAACAAGACTCACTGCATTGCATTCTATCATCTTCATTCTCTAATGAATTATATTTTTTTTTTCTCTGACAAGTCAAATAAATCTAATTACGTTAATCACTTAAGCTTATAAGGATTATGCAACAACAAAAAATTAATCAAATAAATCATAAAAGCTTACATGTTGAATCTCAGGTTGAGACGACTTCTCATGCGTACGACAATCAAATATCTGTAAAAAGAAAAATTGTATAACCTTCTTCTTTTCTGTGAGAAAAAAAAAAGAGAATGACTCAAAGTTACCAAGCAACGGCGGCAAAAAAGCCTATCAGAACCATCTTGAAAAGTACTAATTATGCTTTTGAATTCTCCGGCATTGTCTTCACTCTTAAGCTTGAGCTCAGTGTATCTTTCCTACATTAGATTTGGAAGTTCAATCATTTTTCACAACTATGAATAAGAGAACACGAAGATTAATGACTTGATCATTACCAATATATATGAATAATCTAATTCAAGGAAATTGGCGAGAGTACTCTGCACGACCAGATCATCCAAATCATATTTCTGCCCAATCTCCCTGAAAAATTATTGACCATATTATTAACAACGTTTGATTATGGACCGTTTCAATATATTTGTTAGAAAAAATAGAAGTCTCAATTCATAAATATTTTTTAAAAATACATCACTGAATAACATATATAACATATAAAACTAACCATATTAACCGATCCGCATCCTCAGAAAATTCATATTTTTCTCTCTTGATTTCTTCCTCATCTTTTTCTTTCTTGGTTTCTTCTTCACCTTTTTCTTTCTTGTTTTCTTCCCCATCTCCTTCATCTTCATTTTCTTCACTGCTAAAGTCTAATGCGTCTCCATCCACATAGTAGCTTTGTCTCTTGCCAATCACAGAATCACCTTCATCCATTAGTTGATTTCTGCAGTGTTATATATATATATATATGTATATATGCAATATGAGTGATGCATACTATATATATGTAATCGATTGTTACATTGACATGAAATAGAAAACAAACTTGCCTATCCGCGAAAACGTATGTCATGGATCGCGGTAGCTGTTCAACAAATGGAAGCTTGATAGTTGGAAATGTATCATCATCATCTAGCATATGATTCTTTTTGTTAGGATCATTAAGGAAACCACTGAAATAACGCAATGGATTTTGCATTCTCGACAAAAGTAAATTCTTGTCTCTTCCATTATTATCATCTCCACCAGACCGAGTTAAGGCAATCAACTGATGGTGTGCAACATGAGCAGTTACACTCGGTATGCATCTCAGCTCGAATGTTTTCTGTTAATCAAAAATAAATAGATCGATATTTAGTTTTTGAGTCAATCTGCTGATTATGATTACAAGATTTTGATTGTGAACTTTTAATATCTAAAACAACATGCTTTAAAGATTCTGATATTACGTAAATATATTCATGATAATTTTTTCTTAACATCTCTTTGCAAAACGTATAGTAGAAGCAATCAAAAGTAGCTTACATTGATATGCTCAAGTCTCTCTTTTTCGATTTGCTCTTTGACTTGATTCATTTCAGGTGGCAAACCCTCACCATCTTCATAATTTTCCTAAGTAAAATCCAAAAAAAAAATTAAAGCTCTGTTCAAAACTTCAAATCAAGAAAATTATGCAAGAAAATAAAATAAAAATAAACTGTATAATCTACACACCACACACACCAAATAAAAATAACAAAAAATGTGTTAGTTCTCATTTCTTATAAGGATCAAAGACGAATAACATAAATCTTTTACAAGAAAAATCCTACCTACAATGTTATTGGACTTATCACAACAACGAAATAATATATATATAATTTTCTTAAATCATTCAATTTGGATTATAACTCAAATTCTAAAACATGTAGGTGATATAGGTGGACTTGGATACCAAGATTTTTACTAATCATCAAACAATCTTCAATTTTCTCAAGACAAGTTAGATAATAAATCGATTAAAAGAAAACTGTGACAAACATGTAATCAATATATTTACCTTCTCCATTAGCTCTTGCCTCTTCTTATTTTCTCTTCTTATTTGATGTTGTCGAAAATGATAACGCATAGAGTTTATATAAAAAATAAAAGAAATGAAAAAACTGAAGAAAAAAAAAAGATAAGAAGGAAAACAATATTCTGAAAGACGCATATATAGAACATCATGTTTTAAAAGAAAAATAATATAAAAAATAGAAGGAAACTTTTAATTTTTAAGATATAATACTATATGTATATGGATGTTGGGTTGACTCTTAACTGGCGTTTTGGTAAATCAAGATTTTTTTTTTTTGACATTTCAAGTATAAATTCAAATTTTTGTGATATATTGGTTTAAACCATTAAAAATATAGATAGATATATCCATATGAACGATCATAAAACTAAAATAAAATAAAATTACAGCAACACTGTTGGACTTGGCCATTTCAAATAACCTAAATATTCTTTTATTTTTCTTAAAACATGTTGAACATTTTTTTTTTTTGCTTATACGTCAAGAAAAAATAAAGTAGTGTTAATCCTCCTTCATGTCAGGAACAGACCAAGAGCCACTAAACCCAATGCAATGAGTAAAATCTGTTTCAGTCACACACAAGAAAAATAAAAAAACCTTGAACAAATTCAAATGGTGAGAAGAAACACAGACAAATAGTAAAAACTCCCATCAGTATAATTCAAATAAAACCATACTAAATTATAAACTTTTTCTCACACTGACTTTAGTGATTGGACTATGAATGACCCCAGGAGAGATAAACTGCAGTAGACTAGTTTTGTAAAACGGTAACATTTTATTACCGTTGCTCATTTTTCAAACCAATTAAATAAAGGAGCAAGTTTTGTTGTTTCCTTATATTCACGTTTCTACTCTCTTCCTCTGTTTCAATCTTCAATCTTCTTCTTCTTTCTTCTTTCTTCTTTCGAAGTTAAAAAGCTTAAAGAAACAAAAGCATCTTCATATCGACCATCTTCCTTAGCTACATCTCTATCGTCTTCCTCAAGCTCGTCCCTCTTCTCCAATTCCTCAAGGTCGCTACTCTCAGCATCGTCTTTTGCCCTGTCTTTTTCAATCAAGCCGTCGGTGCCACTACTCCGTTTTAAGAGAGAAGCTTGGGTTACTTACCTATGGTCATCGCCTTGGAGTAAACATTCTACTCTTGCTCTGTTTTCAATTCTCTCATTAATGCCAAAGTTTTGAATTTTATGTTTCTGAACCTTCCTTTTTTTTTGATCCGATCACCACCATACCGACCACACACAACTATGGCGATAAGGAGAAGGAGAAGAAGCTGATAAACACACAACAATGGCGACAAGGAGAAGGAGAAGAGAAGCTAATAAACCCAGCTGCTAGTGCTCACTTTTCAGGTCAATTCCTTGCATCTCTCTCTCTTAATTTTCCCTATACTTACGTTATGATTTTCAAATTTTAAACTTAATTTCGTAAATAATATTTATTTAATTAAAGATTTTATATAAAGATTTTTGTTTTAAATAAATATAAGTGTTGAATTTCAAAATTGTAGAAACAAACTGGACTTAACATCCCATTGTTAGAAGTTTCTTTGATCCGTTAGTTGGTGTTCTAAGTTCAACATGTTGATACATTTACGTATATTTAACAATTATATTTAGTTAAAATGATATTATTTTTATAAAATCATTAATTATGTAAATATAATAGTGAAAATTGCTTGGAATAACTCATATTTGTGCTGAAATAACTAGAATGACCTAGTGTAAAATTATGGATCCATATTTATGTGGAAAAGACACAAAAAATTAACCCTTCTAACTTAATTACAAGATTGCCATTTTAATTTTTTAAAAAAACTAAAATTCTTAATCTTTTCAAAATAAAAAACTTTCTAAAACAGTTTTATTTCTCTAAAATCTTCTCCACCTTTCGTCTCCCAAACCGCTATTGTCTCTACTCCTCGCCGCCGTCGCTGCTATTCACCGCCACCGACTCCTTTCTCCTTCGTTGCCTCTGTTCACCGCCTCCGTCTCCCTTCTCATACTATTCTTCGTTTTCCTTTCTCCTTTGTTCCTTCTTCTGCTTTGTTGATCCTTCTCCTTTGTTCCTTTTTCTCTATTGTTCTCATTCTCCATCGTTCGTTCGTTAGCCGCCTCTGTCGTGGGTCGTTGTTGCCGCTGTTCCCCGCCGCCATCATGCGTCGTCGTTCATTCGAGTCTTCCACCGCTGTTTCATCTTCCTCTCGTTAAGATTCGTTTCCCATAAACTTTTTTTGTAATTTTTGGTGAGTTAGTGTTGCTTGGCCGCACATTTGTTTACTATATAGATCTTGTAACATTCCGGTTTCTGAGAGGTTAAGAGATTTGATTTGGCTACCTATATCACCAAAGTGCACTTATCTTTTCCGTCACTCCTCTAGTTAGAACTCCAGAGGTAAGCATGCTTGGGCTGGAGTAGCACTAGAAAGGGTGACCTATCGGGAAGTGATTTTCGTTTCTGTGTTAGTGAGGTCAAAACACGGAGAAAGATCATGTGGTGATTTGTAGGGATAGTAACAAGTCTCTAGAGCCTCGAGAGATAACAAACCGGACGTCGGACGAGGGTGAGGCCCACGGGCCTAGAGGAGATGTCGAGTGCTCACAGGCCCTTAGAGGGTGTGGGGCCCCTAGAGGACGTGGAGGTGCTCACGGATGGTGGCGGTCGGACTTTATAAGTGGAATCAGAGCTCTAGGTTATATTAAACCGGTTCTGACCCGGGAGGCAGTCCTGAGGGCGATGGGTGCGCAACAAGGACGTTGTGATCTGTTAGTAGGGGTGATTGTAACATCCCGGTTTCTAAGAAGATGTTAAAAGATTTGATTTGGCTACCTACATCACCAAAGTGCATTTATCTTTTCCGTCACTCCTCTAGTTAGAACTCCAGAGTTAAGCACGCTTGGGCTGGAGTAGCACTAGAAAGGGTGACCTATCGGGAAGTGATTTCTGGTACCGTGTTAGTGAGGTCAAAACATGAGGAAAGATTATGTGGTGATTTGTAGGGATAGTAACAAGTCTCTAGAGCCTCGAGAGATAACAAACCGGCCGTCAGAGCCCACGGGCCTAGAGAGGACATGGAGGTGCTCACGGACGGTGGCGGTCGGGGTGTTATAGATCTGTTGTTTGATTTACTTTACAGCACATATGTTTTTTGCTTAACCGCACAATTGTTTGAGTTGATATTCTTTGGCCGCACATTTGTTTGCTCGTATTTGATATTGCCGCGGATTTATTTTGCTCGTATTTGATATTGCCGTGGATTTATTTTGCTCGTATTTGTTTTATTTTACCGCAGATTTATTTTTCTCTTATTTGATATTGCCGCGGATTTATTTTGTTGTCTCATTTGTTCTTTTTTTACAGCACCTTGCTGTAGCGATGTCAATGTTCCGCAAAAGGTCTATGCGTTCTCCTTCATCTTTCCACGATAGGGTAGGCTTCCTTGATCAGTGATTCATTGGAACCATGTCTATTGATTTTAACCAAAATTCCGCAAAAGTCAAGGAAGTTCTTGTTTGGTGAAAACTACACGAACCATTTCAACGGTTTAGCTCCTTTAGACTCGTCGACTGAGAAGAAATGGTATACGGACATTGATAACTTGTATGGTATTGTTTGATGAAATTTCAAAATGAGAGGACCACGTATGAGTAACCCATTGCCTCATCGTCGACAGAGTTTAGTACCTCACCTCAATGATAACTCAATCTGAAGTGTGTTCGTAGGTCTATTTGAAGTTGTGTTTTTAAACTTTGGCTTATGTAGGATTTAAGATGCGGATTTACTTTGGCTTATCTAGGTTACCGCTGACTTGTTTATTTTGTTTTATGTTACCGCACATTTATTTTGGCATTGTTTTATGTTATTGCGGATTTGTTTGTTAAAGTATCTTATGTTACTCCGGATTTATTTTGGCATTGTTTCGACATCATACTATCACCAGCTGCTATTATCCAACCCATAATCTTCAAACACCTCCCATGAAATTTTCAAAATTCATACTATCACTAGCTTCTAGCATTCGAGATCCTCGCTTAGCATCAACACCAAACAATCATCTTTGTTTTTCAAACCTCCATTGTCCACATACAAGTATAAGTTGCTCCATTTTTTTCTGAAAAAAAAATGCAAAGAAGAAGAAAATGAATAAGATATGGACGAAATCAAGAAGCTAAGAGGAAGAAAATGAAGAAGATGAGATAGAAATAAGAGAAAAATGAAGTTGGGGAAGAACATGAAAATGGCTGAAAAAACGAAAATAACACTAAGGGGAAGAAGATGAAGGAGATGAGGATGAAATCAGATAAGGAAAGCCCTAAATCGTGTGGCTCATATTATATTTTAAATAACTCCGCGGTAAAGATGAAACTAAGTCCGCAGCCATTACGAAAATATAAGTGCCACAACATGGAAAATAAGTGTGCAATAACTATAACCATAAGTGTGCAGTGACATGTACATTAAGTCTGCCACAACAAGATAAAATAAGTCTGTAATCATGTCGTAAATAAGTGTGCAGTAACTATAACAATAAGTGTGCAGTGACATATACATTAAGTCCGCCTCAACAAGAGAAAATAAGTCCGTAACCATGTTGTAAATAAATGTGCAGCAACATTAACAATAAATGTGCAGTAACATGTAAATTAAGCCTGCCACAATAAGAGAAATAAGTGTGTAACCATTTGATAAATTAATCTGCAACAACACCCAAAGAAATCTGCGTCGATAAATGTGCAACAATGTGCTTGGTAAATAAGTCCGCGAATACGATTATAATAACTCCACAACCAATGAAAACGTAAGTATGCGACCAAACGAAAAATAACTATGCGACAACTATAATAATAATTCAGCGGCTACTATTTTGAAAAACTGTGCGGCTGAAAAAAAATATAAATCCACTATAATGTGCTGAAAATAAGTGTGCAAAATAAATACGCTGTTCTAATTAACTCTGCGATATCACATAATAAATGTGCGAATTAATATCTCTGCCGTAACGTAAAAAAAAATGTGCAGAGTAAACAAAAACAAGTATGTACAATAAATCTGCGAGTGCTAAAACAAGTGTGCAAGAAAATAAGCATGCGGTAACATCAGCTGCGAATTTGTTTTAAGGACGGAATGACATTTTTGTAAATATTATCAACTTTAGCCACGCTGAAAAAAAAGTTAATGGCATTTTCGAAAACTGTTTTTTTTCTGACAAATGTTTCAAGGGTACTTTTGGGTTCAAAAACATTCCAGCAATTAAAAAAAAGATATGAGCTATTGCAGTAATTAAACCTCTTTTCTGGGTCATTTTAGTTTTTCTCCCAAATATTATTTACTTAAAATATTAATTACGAAATTTTAAAATTTAGTTATAAATCTAAAAATTTAAAATATATTTTATTAAAAAAATAATCAGAAAAATAAGTGTTAAATTTCATAACTGTAAAAACTAACTGAACTTGTCATCCTGTTCTTAGAGCTTTCTTTGGTCATTTAGAGGTGTTCTAAGTTCAACATGTTGATATGTTAGATAAATTTAACACTTACTTTTTCGATTATTTTTCTAACAAAAAATATTTCTAATTTCTAATTTTTAGAGTCATAACTAAATTATATGTATATATTATATTTTAAGTAAACTAGTTATTTCTAATAAAATTTATTTATTTAAAAATTTTATTTAGTTTAATTATTTGTTTAAGTAATTATTTTGATTTAAACTAATGTTTTTTAATTATTCAATAACACTTTATGGACATGGAGGAGAATGAAGAAGAGTTTGAGTTATGGCTGAAGCTAGAGTCAAACGCTGGCGAATTAACTACTTGTTGGTACCGGGTTTAGCACCCTACTTTTAACCCGACCTAAATCAAGATCTATTCACTCTCAAAAGCCCAATACTCTTTGGCCCACGAAACTTAATGCACCGACCTAGTGAAAAAGACAAATCTACTCGGAAAAGGAAAGCATGGAGAAATAATGAAAGATCTAAAGAGCAAAAAAGAAAGGCCCAGCTAGAAGCCCGAGCCGACCTAACCTCCTCAAAATCAGTATAAATAAGGAGCTATCCCTTCCTCACAAATCATCAAGAAATCATTCAACAACACAAAGACATAGAGAGAACACCTCCATAAACCCTAATTCACTTAAACACATCCAGAAATCCCCATGAACTACAAATGGCTTGATCCCTTCTCAAAGGTACGTAGGCAATATTTTCCAAAGGTGGAGCTATAACATCAATAAACCCTAATTGAACTTCTATGGTTCAACAATTGGCGCCGCCTGTGGGGAATCGATAGAAAAAGCCTAAAGCTTGATGAAAAGTTAAAAAACGACATATCTAATCTGCCTCATTATGAGGCGATTTCACGTAAACATAGAGAGAACACCTCCATAAACCCTAATTCACGTAAACAGATCCACAAATCCCCATGAACTACGAATGGCTTGATCCCTTCTCAAGGATACCTAGGTAACATTTCCCAAAAGTGCAGCTAAAAAATCAATAAAGCCTAATTGAGCTTCTATGGTTCAATAATTGGCGCCGCCTGTGGGGAATCGAAACAAAAAGCCTAAAGCTTGACAAAAAGTTAAAACACGATAGATCCAATTCGCCTCATTACGAGGCGATTTACCAATGGAGTACATCGATCCTGGTGACGCAAAGCCTATCCATGGAAGGCCCCAAGAGTCAGCTTTCTATAGAGTCCAACTTCGCGTCAATCCGAGCTGTCTACTGAGAGTTATCGCTGTTTTACTACAACAGACGAAATATATCCAAGTGGCATATTTCGAGACGATTTCCCGATGGAGTACATCGACCTAGGTTACGGTTTACCTATCCATGGAAGGCCCTAAGAGTCAGCTTTCTATTGAATCTGACCTCGTTTTGATCTGACCTGTCGTTCGAGAATTATTGTCGTTGTTCTGCATCAGACACACTCTGTCTGAAACCCTAGAAGATATATCCAAGCGGCTTCTTTCGAGCCAATATTCCGACGAAGTAGATCAAACCTGGTGACGTTCTACCTATCTATGGAAGGCCCCAAACGTCAGCGTTCTATTTAATCCAACCTCACTTTGATCCGAACTGTCATCCTAGAGTAATCACCGTGTTTCTACATCAGATGCACTCTGTCTCAAAACCTGAGAAGACATATCTAAGCAGCCTATTTCGAGCCGATTTTCCAACGAATTACAATGACCCATGTGACGTTCTACCTATGCATAGAAAGTCCCACGAATCATCTTTCTATAGAAGCCAATCTTGCAACAATCCGAGCTACCTTCTGAGAGTTATCACAGGTTTTGTGCAACAGACGAACTATGTCCAAAACCCTGAAGTACATATCCAAGTCGCCTCCTTGTGAAGCAATTTCCCGATGGATTTCGACGAACCAGGAGAAGATCAGCCTATCTACGGATAGCCCCAAAAGTCATATTTTCAGAAAACTTGACCTTGCCTCAATCCGAGCTGTCTTCCGAGAGTTATCTTAGTTTTTCTGAAAAATGTGCAATCTGCTCGACGCCTTAAAACGCTGTTCGCCACTGTCAGATCGACCAAAGTCGAGACCAGTTTCCCAGCAAACGATAAGGGAACATAAAGCCTAGAGCCTATCAATGGAAAGCCCCTAGGCTTATCTTTCTACTGAGACTGACCTTGTCTTTATCGTCGAGCTCATCCGAGCTATATTACTGCATTTGTACATTCGCCACTAGGAACACCCTCTCCATCTATTAAACAACATCAAAGTTCGCCTAATTCGGTCATCAGCTCATAAATTTAGCATCAGTTCGTCCAAAATATAGTTCAACCCAGATCAAGACCTCATGTTAACAATGCTTTACCTCCATCATTGCTAGAAAAAGTTCTCAACTCTTATTATCAAAAACCAAAAAAAAAAAAAAAAAAAAAGAACACTTCCATCCGAGCTATACAAGCCGAGCACCGAGCATCACATATCTTCAACCCAGGCATCAATCCTCACATATCTCCAAGTCGAGCATCGAGCCTTGCATACTTCCAAACCAAGCATCGAGCCTCGCGCATCGAGCATTTCTAAACACTCATCAACCAAGCTACAAAAAAACATCGAAAGAAACACTCGTCAACCAAACTAAGAGAGGATGATCATCTGCTGAGCTAAACAACAAAGTCCACTCAAGCTAAAAAGAGAAGTAAAAAAAACAAATTGTGTCAAAGAGGAAACTTTGGAGGCTCTCCAGCGCCAGACCTAATGCTGAACATGCTAAATGAATATACCAGCATGACCACCATCAACTCAGAAGCCCATGGAAACTGACGGAACTTTATTCGCAGTTACACTCAACAAGTTATACATATTGCTATCTACCGAAGAAACAACAAAAACTGTCATGAATCTGTGCCAAGTCTGAAACTGTGTGTGGCTGGAGTTTCTGCAAGACAATTTCCGGACGATCCAGAAAGATTTAGAGTTTTATCAAGGCATTAATGAAAACATCTTGCTGCAAGGATTCCATTCCAATTGACATTTTATCAATCCAAGTTAACATCTATCTGTGACTCTCTTTAAACGTTGGCTCAAAATCATCCAAACCTACAGAAAAGCAGAAAATTGGTCTGTGACAGCATCTTCAAAAGAATGTAGAACACTCATATGATATCCGACCTAGCTACAAATTGGCAGAGAGTTTCATGGTATTACCAGCTTGAGATTCGATGGTGGGATCAAAAAATTATCGATTCAGTTTGAAGTTATTCGTGTCCGAGGCAGCTAAATGAAATGTTTTACACCAACAAATGGTTAAGCAACATCATCTTCATCGTGATAAAACCTTTACGACATCCTCTTCAGTTCACACCATCTCCATTTCAGCGACTTCTCCGAACAAGATAAGTTATTCTAATGATTATTCTCCTTTTCTTCACAACTATTCTAGACGCTCATGAATTTTGCTAGTTTATACGCTCATGAATTTTGCTAGTTTATCTACATCTAAGTCGAGCATCCAACCTCGCATTACTTAAGCCGAGCACAGCCTCGCATTACTTAAGCCGAGCACAGCTTCACATTACTTAAGTCGAACACAGCCTAACAATATTTAAACTGAGCTCAACGCTCCCAAATAAATGAAGAAATCTTTTGCAAATAAGCCGAGATCACCTCGCATATAACTAAAGCTTGCTTATCCAATTTACTAATCACTCATTACCTTCTTCTTGTTCTTCTTCTTCTTCTTTTTCTTCTTCTTGGGACTTAACCGAGTCACAGTCAAGAACAGGTATCCTCTTCCTCAGATCGATGAGTTATTGGATCAGTTGAGAGGGGCTACTTGGTTCTCCAAGATTGACTTGGCGTCGGGATATCATCAGATTTCTATCGATGAGGTAGATATCTAGAAGACGACTTTCAGATCTCGTTATGGCCACTACGAGTTTGTGGTGATGCCATTTGGATTGACAAATGCACTAGGTGCATTTATAAGATTGATGAACAACGTTTTCTAGGAGTATCTGGATGAGTTTGTGATCATCTTTATCGATGATATTTTGGTGTATTCGAAGAGCCTAGAAGAGCATGAGGTGCATCTGCATGTGGTTCTTGCGAAGTTACGGAAACATAAGTTGTTTGCTAAGTTGAGCAAGTGTAACTTCTGGCAGCGGGAGATTAGTTTGCTGGGTCACGTTATCTCCGCGTAGGGGATTTCGATGGATCTAGAGAAAGTTTGGGCCATTAGTGCTTGGCCGAGGCCGAAGAATGCCACAAAGATTAGGAGTTTTCTCGGGTTGGCAGGTTATTATCAGTGGTTTGTTCAGGGTTTCGCGAGTTTGGCTAAGTCTATGACGAAGCTGACGGGAAAAGATGTTTCTTTCGTGTGGTCCTCGAAGAGTGAGGAGAGTTTTGCTAAACTGAAAGCCTTGTTGATTAGTACTCCAGTATTGGCGTTGCCTGATCTGGGCAAGCCTTACGTGGTGTATACCGATGCGTCGGGAGTTGGTCTTGGTTGTGTGTTGATGCAGTTGGTCTTTGCGGCAGCGTTAGAAGCATGAGGGCAACTACACTACCTATGATCTTGAGATGGCTACAGTGGTTTTCGATTTAAAAATTTAGAGATCTTATCTTTATGGCGGAAAGGTGCAGGTGTTCACAGATCATAAGAGCATGAAGTACATTTTCAATCAGCCTGAGTTGAATTTGAGGCAGAGGCGGTGGATAGAATTAGTGGCCAATTATGATCTGGAGATTGCATACCATCCTGGTAAGGCTAATCTGGTTGCGGATGCGTTGAGTCAGAAGCGGGTGGCTTTGCCTCGGAAGCATGAGGTTGAGTCTTTGGTGAGCGAGATTAGCACATTGCGTTTGTATATTGTATCTCAGAAACCTTTGGGCTTAGAGGCAGCTAATCAGGTGGATCTTTTAAGCAGAGTTTTGTTGGCTCAGAAAAAGATAAGGGCTTGTTTAAGGCTTCGAGAGAAGCGGTTTATGAGTATCAGGTATCTGCGAATGGCACTATCTTTGTGAGTGGGAGGGTATGCGTACCTTTGGAAGAAGATTTGAGGCGAAAGATCTTGACTCAGGCTCATGCGAGTATATTCTCGATTCATCCAGAAGCGATTAAGATGTACCGGGATCTTTAGCGGTATTATCATTGGGTCAAGATGAAGAAGGATATTGCTAACTGGGTTGTGGCATGCAACATGTGCTAGTTAGTGAAGGCAGAGCATCAGGTCCCAAGTAGTTTGTTGCGGAGTTTACCCATTCGAGAGTGGAAGTGGGATATGATCACGATGGATTTCGTGGTAGGTTTACCAGTTTCTTAGACCAAGGATGTTATTTGGGTCATCGTTGATCGATTGACCAAGTGTGCGTGTTTTCTGGCCATTAAAAAGACCGATGGGTCAACTATATTGGCTAGGAAGTACGTGCAGGAGATTATGAGACTGTATGGAGTACCGATGAGCATTATTTCGGACCGGGATACTGGAGTCAGGTCACGAAGCCCGACATTAGGTTTTGATATCCTAGAGGTTTTCAGGAGTCAGTCTTGTTGTAAAGTAGGGCCCAAATTTATCATTTGGTTGAGTACATAAAACGGGAATTGACGAAGTCTTCGCGGAATCCAATATCTGCTTTGAGGCTTTGACATAATTAGAAAGTTGAACTTTTAGGTTAGGAGATTAGGTTTCTCTCCCCTTGCCTATAAACTTATCTTTAACGTGTTGTGTTTTTATGATACCTTTACGATGATCTAAAGGTATATATTTATAGGTGAAGAGAGGACCTATTCCTTATTAGGGTTTCCTTAGGATTAATCTCAACCGTCCATCAAAGTAGAGATTTATTAGAAATTATCTCCTTTATTTCCAATTTAATTGGTCACCAAATATAATAAGTAATAACAATATTCCAATAGAAAACGGATAACTATAAGACCATATAATAGAGAAAAGAAATATATTAATATTTCGTACATTCTCCCACTTGGTCGTTAGTAAAATCCATTAATGTTTTCTCTTAGAAATCATAAGGCCGGCATAATATGTTATAACTTAATTTCTTTCATTTGGTCATTAGAAGTGTTTTGGCTAATCTAGCAATCAATGGGAGTCATGGCGGTCGCACATCATTCTGCAACATGATCCCTTTCATGTACTACTGCACTGACTATCTTCATAGCTAGATCGTAAACATAAGTAGGAGTTATCGTAATGGTCCCTTTTATGTTTTGAAATAAAGATGTATTTTGTTATCATAAATCCAACAAACAATAATGTGTGTGCACATTGGAAACAAAATAAATAAAAGATGTAAAAGTCATTAAAGATCTCAATTAAAATGTCATAGATAGGCGAAACATAAATAGACAACATAATTAATAGCTATCCTCAAGACCCATACTGTCAGCATGCTTCATAAAGGTCTTAGGAGGTAATGCTTTCGTACATATGTCTGCAACCATAAGCTCAGTGCCTATGTGTTCAATGAAACACTTTCCTCTTTTGACATCTTGCTTCAGTGATAGATATTTAAGGTCCATATGCTTTGACCCTTTAGATATCCTATCATGCTTAGAGAAGAAGATTACAGTTTGATTGTCGCAGTAAAGAGTTAAAGGCTTGTCAACAAAGTTCAAAATCTCAAACTTGGACACAAAATTCTGCAACCATGTTCCCTGAAGTGAAGCCTCATAACATGTTATATACTCAGCTTCCATAGTGGATGTGTAAATTAGTTGCAACTTTTGGCTTTTCCATGATACAGCACCTCCACCAAGGAGATACACGTAGCCAAGAGTGCAGTGCTTGGAACCATGGCATCCACCATAATCTGAGTCTGAAAAACCAACCATCTGTGGATGTGTTGATTTTCTATATAATAGCATGTGGTTTCTTGTCCCCTTAAGGTATCTTAAAACTTTTTTTACAGCTTGCCAATGAGCGAGTCCTGGGTTACTCTGAAATCTACCCAACATACCAAATGCATGGCTAATATCAGGTCTAGTGCAAACCTGAGCATACATCAAACTTCCCACAAGAGATACATAAGGATAATTCTGCATTTCATTACGTTCCATTTCATTATGTGGACATTGCTTAAGACTAAGTGTATCCCTTTTCTGAATAGCAACAATGCTAGAAGTACATGCCATAATGCCAAAACGCTCAAGAACTTTATCAATATGCTTTCTGAGACAAGCCTAAAATTCCAAATGATCTATCTCAAAATATTTCAATTCATATCACATAGGATGCCTTATCCATATCTTTCATATCAAAGTTCTCAGAGAGGTAACTCTTAGTCTCATGTAATAGACCAAGATCACTGCTGGCCAATAAGATGTCATCAACATACAATACCAAAAATATGAACTTACTCCCACTGAACTTGAGGTAAATACATGGATCTACCATGTTTTCTGTGAAACTGAATTTCGTAATGGTTTCATCAAACTTTAGATATCATTGCCTCGAAGCTTGTTTCAGTCCATATATTGATTTCTTTAACTTGTAGACCATGTCTTCCTGACCTTCAATTATGAAACCTTCAGGTTGACGCATATAGACTTCTTCTTCTAAGTTTCCATTAAGAAAAGCAGTTTTCACATTCATTTGATGTAACTCGAGATCATATTGAGCTACTAATGCCATGATGATTCTGAATGAGTCTTTTCTAGACACATGTGAAAAAGTCTCACTATAATCAATGCCTTCTTTCTGATTAAACCCTTTTGCTACAAGTCTGGCTTTATATCGTTCAACATTGCCATTATAGTCAAGCTTAGTCTTAAAGATCCACTTACACCCAACTGCTTTGTGTTCTTCAGGCAATGGAACAACATCCCAAACTTTGTTCTTAGCCATCGAGCCTATTTTATCTTTACTGGGATCAATCCATTTATCAGAATTAACATATTTCATAGCTTGTGAATAAGAAACTGGGTCTTCAATATTAATTTCTCCAGATTCTACTTGATAAAGCACATAGTTATCAGAAATAGCAGATCTCCTCGGACGAGTTGATCTTCTTAATACTGGTTCCTCTTGTGCTTCAAGATTATTATTGGCGATGTTGTCATCATGGAGTGGATGATCATCATTCACCGGGTTTTCCTCATTGTTTAATGGTTCAATAATATGAGGATTCCCAACATTCGGAACTAAGGGCAAAGGGATATTGACCCTAATTTCCTGAATGATGATATCTTGAACTTGATCACTCCCACTAATCTCGCCATTCTCATAAAATCTGGCATTACCCGTTTCTTCAATTCGCGTATTATGGTTTGGGCAATAAAATCTATATCTTTTAGATTTCTCAGGGTAACATATGAAGAAACCACTGACTGTTCTGAAATCTAATTTCTTTTCATGTGGATTGTAAACTCTTGCTTCAGCTGGACATCCCCAAATTTGGAGGTGTGACATACTAGGTTTCCAGCTTTTCCACAGTTCAAAAGGAGTATTTGGAACTGCTTTGCTAGGAACCCGGTTCAAGATATAGACTGGAGTACGTAATATGTCCATCCACAAAATTATAGGTAAGTTAGCATGACTCATCATGGATCTAACCATTCCCATATAAGTACGGTTACGCCTTTCAGCTACACCATTCTGCCATGGAGAACCAGGCGTTGTGTATTGTGCAACGATTCCTAATTTCTGGAGAAGTTTGGCAAAAGATCCAGGATGTTGTCCTGTTTCATCATATCTGCCATAAAATTCACCACCTCTATCTGACCTAATGATTTTTACTTTTCTATCTAATTGTCTCTCTACTTCAGTTATGAACACTTGTACAACATCCACACATTGAGACTTTTCATGCAAAAGATAGATATAACAGTAACGTGAATAATCATCAATAAAGGTAATGAAGTATTTTTTGCCTCCAAAAGTTGGAACGTCAAAAGGTCCACAAATGTCTGTATATATGTTTTCAAGAACCTGTGTACTTCTTGTGGTTCCTCTTCTAGTGTGTTTAGTTTGCTTACCCTTAATGCAATCTACACAATCTTTAATATTAGTAAAATCTAGAGTCGGAATAACTCCATCTTTTACCAATCTTTTGATTCTTTCACTGAAAATGTGTCCCAGTTTCTTGTGCCACAAGAAATACGAGTTATTTGCACATGTTTTACGCTTAAGTCCACGTTTATCTTGCAGGGTGAGATGCATTTCAAAATGTTGATCAGCCAGATTTAACTTGCAAAGGCTATCAACTAATTTTCCAGAACCTATAGAATTAGAGTTTAGAAATAAATTAAAACAACCATCTCCTTGAGTAGAGTTAAAACCAGCTAAATCAAGTTTGCTTAATGAAACTAAACTACGGGAAATAGATGAAACATAAAGAGTTTGAAAAAAATCTAAACAAAATCCACTATCTAAAATGAGACGATAAGTGCCAATAGCTTCAACTGGCGCCTTGTCTCGGTTTCCCATAAATAAGTAGTTTTCACTTGGATTTATGGTCTAGGTTGTAAGAAATCCCTGCAAGGAATTCGTCACATATACATTAGCACCGCTATCAATCTACCAAGTATTAGAAGAAACATGAGTAAGATTAGATTCGAAAAAGCTCACTGAACCCATAGGGTTACCTTTCTTTTCAAACCTTTCTTTTCTTTTAGTGCAGTCTTTCTGAAAGTGTCCAGACTTTTTGCAGAAGTTGCATCGGTCATCTTTCTTTGCCTTCTTCTCATTAATTTGATTAGAATCATTCATTCTGGGTGGTGCTCTTTTATGGCTCACTTGATGCTTTTTCCCAGCTTTAGATCCAGTTCCTTGGACAAAATGGGCAACTCTAATACCTTCACGACCAAGCCTAGACTCCTCTTGCACCAACTTATTAGTCAATTCATTAGACGACCATTTTTCATCAATGGCGTTGTAATTGATCTGGAATGGTGCATATTGAGGAGGCAGAGAGTACAAGATAAATTGAACGATAAAAGAATCATACAGATTCATTCCCAAATTCCTTAACTTAGCCGTAAGATTGGTCGTTTCAATGCAATGTTCATGCATAGACATTGTGCCATCGTACTTCATAGTTGTAAGATCTGCCGTAAGTTTCCCAGCAAGGGATTTGTCTGCAGTCTTAAACCGTTCTTCAATAGCTGCTAGCTAAGCCTTGGCTTTATCTGCAACTGGAAGGGAATTTTTGATGTTGCTAGCAATTGTCATCCGTAGGAACATGATGCTCAGTCTGTTCGCTTTCTCCCACTCTTTATGAAGAGATTTTTCTTCAGGAGTACTATCATCCGTTAGTGGATTTGGCTCCTCGTGATAGAGTGCCAAATCCAAGTCTAGTACTCCCAAAGTGAACTCAACTTTCTCTTTCCATTCTGATAAGTTGGTTCCAATGAGAACAGGAACAATTGAGACCATGGATGACATCTAGAAGGAACAAATGCAATTTTAAGAGATACGACAAGTTTTAATTAGACTTCATAACAACACATAATGATTAATTATTGAATACATATGACAATAAACTATGATGCTCCTATGGGTAGTCACCAAAATTTCATATAGTCATTGATTCAAAAACTTTATTGAGTGATGTACTGAATTATTTAAACTAAGTTATATGTGGATATAGTTAGTCTAACACATGTACATAACACTTCAAAAGTTATTGATATTGTTCTATGTTTATAGTCTACTTGTGGGTAACTAATTACTACATAAACATATCAAAACTTATATTTATATATATGGTTATCATTAGCAAATCATTGTGGATAAATTCACTGTAATGATATATAAATCCTGATTTTGCACTTTATATGAAACCAAATATCTGTCACGAATTATGCACATATCGTTTTTAAAAATAAAATAAAAATTCTTATACATTGTTTCTGTACGGGCACATAACCAATTGTTTCTGTATGGATTATGCACAGAACGAATAATTTTGTACTATTTATGCACAGAACAATATACATAATTTATTCGTTTCTACACGAATAATATACAGAACGAATTTTCAACTTTATGCACCGATCGTTTTCTACACGGATAATGCGCATAACAATCAAGTGCAAATTATGTACAACATTATTTAACATTATGCGCATAACATTATTTAACATTATTATTTCGCACAGAATAAACGAATTTTATTCGCACCAATGATGCACGATTTATAATTTTTCTAAAAGAATCTGTGATAATCATAATTGCAGAGTCACGAAATTTGCACGGAAAATTATATGTGATAATTTTCTTAATAACGAACGCACCGATTATGCACGAACAAAAATCAAACACAGATTTAGATTTCTAATAATCTAATTTGCAGATCTATAATTTGTCATGAATTTTTACGGATTATCTGTGATAATTTTCTTACTAACAAAATGCACGGATTATGCACGGATAAAAAATTAAACACAGATTCAGATCTATTATTTTAATGGATTAAATAAATGTTCATAACTAGGCTCTCATACCACATGTAAGTTTATTTTACATGAACCCTAAGATCTTCAAACATCTAGGTTAATCACATAATATAATCATAAATTTTTTTATCGGATTACCTCCATTCATTATCGTGGAGATTTCTTCATGAACGGTATTCCTGAACTTTTAGGTTAGGAGATTAGGTTTCTCTCCCCTTGCTTATAAACTTATCTTTAATGTGTTGTGTTTTTCTGATACCTTTATGATGGTCTAAAGGTATATATTTATAGGTGGAGAGAAGACATATTCCTCATTAGGGTTTTCTTAGGATTAATCTCAACCGTCCATCAAAGTAGAGATTTCTTATGAATTATCTCTTTTATTTCCAATTTAATTGGTCACCAAATATAATAAGTAATAAGAATATTCCAATAGAAAACGGATAACTATAAGACCATATAATAGGGAAAAGAAATATATTAATATTATATTAATATTTCTTACACTTTATTGGTGAATATAGATGTGACAAATAGACAGAACTTATAATTTTGAAGAAACTTTTACTTTTATGGGGTGAAGAAATATAAAGGAGTTAGAGATGGTATTCATATACATTTATTTCATGATTTTATTTTTGGTTTCATTCGTGATTTAATTATATATCTTTATTAAAAAAAAAAATTAAACCACAAATGAAACCAAATAAAACTCATGAAATCAATGTAACTTTGACTATCATTTCAAGCTTCTTTATTTCTTCACCACACAAGTAAAACTTCCTTCAGAATTGCAAGTTCTTTTGTATTTATCACATCTACATTCATAGATAAAAATCAAGTTTGTCTCATATCATAAAATTGGCTCATGATAAATTCAATTCAAATATATTTTTCTCCTAAGATTCATATACATCAAACATGTCAAACTATATATTTAAACTTTGAAGTATCCAAATGCAATAGCTTGTACTTGTACCTGAGCGAGACTTGATATATTGAAGCTCGCATGAGGAGAATTCCTACCAGCCCAATAAATTTGTATTAAACTGAATTTTGGAGGCACCATGGATGAAATTTTCTTTTCACAATAAATAAATATGATGTCGACAATCTCCAAACGAGTTGCATTCATTGTCATATTACCAGTCATAGCAGGGCAAGACAATTGCATAACCTTTAGGGGGGCTTATTCAAATAGGATTTAAAAAGAGTTTTATTGACTACACTAATTTTAGAATCTTGTGAACTTTTACATATTCTCTCTAACTAAAAATAAATTATCAAAGAATTTTACATAGTTTCACAGATTTTAAAATATAGTATTGTAAAGTTTTGTTAACTTTGTAGTTTTAATATTATTCTTTCACTTTTGAGTAATAATGACAAAATAACTGAAATTGACTGAAAATATACTTCCACTTGCAGCTAGTAAGATATGTGGTTTTGCAAAATTAAAGTATACGTTAATAATTTATACACAAATGTTTTTGGAAAGACATTATGTTATCATATACTTGATGTTTAATAAATTCTATATACCAATTTATATTTATTTTATTTTGTAAATGATGGGTTTATAATAGTAGTATTTTTATAAGCTTGACATTAGTGATTTTTTTTTAATTAAAAAAAGATAATTAATGGATGAATAATTTTTTTTTCCAACTATGGAGGAATCCTTATAAAATACTTTTTTGCATATAAATTTTAAGTTGCAAACTGCACAAATATTTTTATTTGGAAATACTAGATGTAAAGAGTTTTTGTAAAGTCTTTGAAAATATCATGATAACATCTAATATTTTGGAAGAGTTTTTATATGAACAAAACAATTTAAACTCAATCAACCAATAACACTATACTTTAACATAACCATAAAGTCTATTAAATTCATTTTATTTGAATAACACATGACTTTCATTAAATGTTTTAAAATCCTCAAGTGATAACTAATAACTTTAAATGATTATAAAAAAACTTTAAAACTATCAAAACCAACAACACATAACTTTAATAGAGTTTTGACAATTCAAGATTGAATAACAGTAAACTTTTTAAGAATTTAAACTCATTAAAAATCATAGAACTAATAAACCTCCCTTAATTTCGCTATAATGGGGTAAATTATATGATTGTGAGGTAGTATTGCAATTAGGCATGGCCAAAACCTAACCGTAACCAAATTTTGGACCGTAACCAAATTTTGGACCGTAACCATATAAAATGGTTAAAAACCGTAACCGTTAACCGTAAAAATATATTAGTTCTGGTTAACCGCAAATTATTAATCATAACTTTAAATTAACCGTAACCGTATAAAAACCGTTGATTAACTGCATGGTTAACCTTAAAATTCTAACCGTAACCGTTTTGAAAGTAGAAAAAAGTACACATAATTAATCATAACTGTAATTTTTTGTGTAAACTAAAAACACTACTAATATTAATTTTATTTTTAATCATCAAATAATTGAATCGCATATAACCATATATAACCGTAATTGTGTATAACTGTAACCATGTAAAACCGTAACCGTTTTAACCGTATATTAAATGGTTAAGGTTAAGGTTAAAGAAAAATTATAACCGTAACCGGTGGTTAATTAAGCATAACCTTAATAACCCATATCACAATGCAAAGCTATAAGACAAAAACTTTCGTCTTGCCCACAGAAAGATCTCCACATCAATATCATGCTCAACTATCTATAATGATCTTTGAACTTATGTGTTCCACTGAGTCTGTCAGTTGGTTAATGGCCTACAATGAACCCGTCAATTCACTGTAGTCAAGGTTCCACTGTTCCATTATTTTCATTGTTCATCATAATCTCATAAAATCAACATCTTGTCTTCACTATGAAACTATATCATCACATAAAAAATACTACATAGTCATCATAATATCAAACAAAGATTAAATCATCATGCCAATCAACAAGTCATACACAATAAAACAGTCAGATATAATTCTATACGAGGGAATCATAAAGCAGAAAAATAGAAACATGATCTCATGTTTCCGCTGTTCCGCAAATCACACCCTCACCTTAGCCAATTGGAATATGAAGAACAATTAGTTTGTCTTTTGGATAGATTCATTGTCCCTAATTTGACATCATGTTTCCATGTGATATTGATGTTAAAATTGGTTCTTATTTAACCAAAAGCTATATATATATATATATATATATATATATATATATATATATATATATATTCTAAGAGTCTCTGCAGAGTTTCATGGCAAAATTATATTTTTGTTCAATCAAAAGCATAACTTGACATTGGTTTCAGATGCGTGTTGTGAAAAATAATCTCTGTAAAACAGTCACAAACCCAAAACTACATGATAAAACGCGAAGTTATTTTACAAAGACATAGCAAACTACATGATTAACATATCACTGAGAATCCCATAATGTGGCTTCTCCTATTTCTGGTCCCAGATTCGCACATCAAAGATTAAGCCTAAAAAATATTCATATCTCTGAAAACCAAAACTCCGAATGACAAACCGCTTGCAGTGTTAGGTAGATTAGGGCGTCAAGAATACCCTTACCAAGGTTCAGATCAATCAAAACAGTTTTGTTCATCCGTTTTCCTTCCCTATCAAAACTGGTCAGATCTGCGATGGTTGGAGATTTGAGCATATTGTAAGAGACAAGAAGTAACAGTGATATCTTTTACCACGTACATTTGATATGGACGAACTTGGATTTTCTGCAAAGATAAGACTCGGAGTTTCCATAGATATGTTGTTCGTTATGTGGTACCTCACGGTATGTTAGGATAACATCCCACAAGATGGCAGCGACTAGAGTTTATAAAGGTAAATTGCAAACTGAGCAGGGCTTCGCCATGCCCCTTATCTCTTCATTTGAGTCTCACGAGTTCTTCCTTTTATATAAAAGTGTATAGTTATGATTACATGGATTATAATGGACCTGAGTTTTATCAAAATCTAATTTTTAAAATGTGCCCATGTCACAAAACCGGATAGTACAATTTTAAATGGATGTTATTTATAGCATCCGGTTCGTGACATGAGCACGTTTTAAATTTTAGATTTTCATAAAACTATGGCCCATTGTAAGCCAATGAAGCCTAATGCTAGTCTCTTCCGAAGAACTCATGAGAGTCATATGCAATAATAAGGAGCATGGCCATACTAGATTTACTCTACGCCACCATAAAATCTAGCCAAGCCACCTTGTGGGATGTTTTCCCGATGAACCATGAGGAACCACATGACTTTAAACATATCTATGGAAAGCTCCGAGTCTTATCTTTTCAGAAACCCCAAGTTCGTCCAGATCAGAGGTACATGAGTAAAAGATATCGCTGTTTCTTCTTGTCTTTTACAATATGTTCGAGTCTTTCCCCATCATAGATCTGACCAATTTTGGTAGGGGAGGTATTTGGGATCCAACTTTCTTCCAATCAAATTTACAACTTGGAGACCCTCTAGAAGCATCAGAAGGTTCCCTTTCAACCCAAGGAAAGTGTCCACATTCAGCTCCATCAGCTCGAGATACAAAACAACAAGTTGAATCTTCACTTGCCTTATTTGGAAGTGTTCATACCGATGTCCAAACTCCATGACTCTTTCATCATTACTGTTGTGTTTTGGAGAGTTTCTACATGAATGAGAGTGTAACATCCCGGTTTTTGGTATATAATGGTGCATGATGAGAGGTTAAGAGATTTGATTTGGCTACCTATATCACCAAAGTGCACTTATCTTTTTCGTCACTGCTCTAGTTAGAACTTCAGAGTTAAGCGTGCTTGGGCTGGAGTAGTACTAAAAAGGGTGACCTACCGGGAAGTGATTGTCGGTACCGTGTGAGTAAGGCCAAAACACGGAGAAAGATCATGTGGTGATTTATAGGATAATAACAAGTCTTTCGAGCCTCCAGGATTAATGCACCGGCCGTCGGACAAAGGTGGGGCCCACGGGCCTAGAGAAAGCGTGGGGCTCACGTGCCTAAAGAGGACGTGCGGGCGCCCATAGACGGTAGTGGTCGGGGCGTTATAATTGGTATTAGAGCTCTAGGTTATGTCAAACTTGTTCTAACCCAGGAGGCAGTCATGAGGGCAATGGGTGCGCAACGAGGACGTAGCGCTCTGTTAGTGGGGGTGATTGTAACATCCCAATTTCTGGTATATAGTGGTTAATGACAAGAGGTTAAGAGATTTGATTTGTTGCATGAAAGTTAAGGTTAGGTATGAATGATTATGATGCATGATGATACTGGTTGTTAATGTATGATATATGTGGATGATTAGTATGAGGTGTATGTATGATGATTATGTATGTATGATGTATGAATGACTGGGGAGAATCGAGCTATGGGCCGTGGTCTCCCTAGTAATATGGATAGTGATGGGCCCACGGGTTACATGCTGGTCAAGAAAGGCTGACGAGCCCAAAATGCATAGAAGTGTCTGAGCCACGAGGGCCAGCCTCCACTCAGGAGGTTCTAGTCATCACGAGGATGACTGGACCTAAGGATATATGTATATACGTAAGTATGTATGTATGTATGTGTTAGTATTGATAAGATGAATGTTATGATTGTGTTGTTTAGAAGTTAAAGCATGTTAGGCTGATTGCTCGTGTCTAAGGTTATGTGTTATGATGATAGTTGTATAGCTTTAGAAAATATTATATGTTTCACTCACTGAGTAATCTTTACTCAGCCTCCTTTATCCCTTTTTCCCAGGTTAGCAATTTGCAGTTTTATGTTTTGTTCGTTGGTGTATTTTGGAGGAAATCGTTATAGGCGAGACCAAGGAATAACACGCTTACTTAGCATGTGTGGCGGGACGGGTGTTACAGAGAGGTTCTCAAGAAGCTTCCTACCTTGCAACAACATCTAGAGGATTAGGCAAATCCTTTGAAACTTGGTAAGAGTACTCATGACGCCCTAATCAAGATAATGCTGAAAGCAGTTTATCATTTGGAGTTTTGGTTAGAGAGATATCAATATATTTTCTGGCTTAATCCGTGACCAGATAGAGGAGACGTCGCATTGCGGGGTTCACAATGATTTTTTTGATCTGATTTTTGATAAGGAGATTCATAACCCATGGTTAGGTCTCTGTAAAATATAATCATAATTAGTAACCTCAAAAATTCTCATTTTAAACATATCTTTGTCAAATTTAAACAGTATTGACTAGTGATAATTATACTAGAAGCTTATAGAGACTGAGCTAGAATAAAACAAAGCACAAACCTTTAGTGGAATCGATCTCTAAAGAAGAAACGCAGATACCAATGGCGGATTCAAGATGATTGAAGAAGTTGCTAAGCAGATATTGGTTCTGAATTCTGCTGCTTATTGTTGTTTTTTATGGTTGTTTCTTTTACTCTTCTCAATGATCTTATCAAAGCTGAGAAGTTTAAGATCCATTCAGGTATTTCTAATTTTTGGTTTGGGTTTTTGGGTCTATCCGGATTCGGTTTGGGTTCGAATACCCGAATTATTGGAGAAAAATAAAAAAAATGGTTAAATTTGAATAAAGTTTGGTTAAATTTGAATTAAATTTGGTTAAAATTTTACAAATATAATTAAGAACTTACTTATAATTTAGTTATTTTGGATATTTTGATTATTTTGGTCTTAAAATAATTGATAAATCTAGGTTTATAATTGTAATTTTAGATAATTTTATAAATATAATTAATATTTGTATATATATATATATAATTATATTTTGAGTATTTTGGGTAGCCACTCAGTTGTCGGTTCGGGTTCAGGATTGATTTTCCGGGTATAGGCCTGTTCAGATATTTCTAAAGTTTGGATCGAGTTTGGTTCAGATATTTTCGGGTTAGTTCGGGTCGGGTATTCGGATCTGGTTACTTTTCCCAGGAAGGTATGTTGAAGTGAAAAAAAAACAAAATGATATTGTTTTGCATTGATGACAAAAAAAAACTTAAATGGGCAGCCTATTTAAATATACCTAAAAGCCATTAGTAAATGGATCTATACGGACTTGTCTATTTACAGCCCATTTATATTTTACAATTTTAAACAGATATGGGCTGAACAATTTATGAGCGCATGCATGGCACTGGCACATTTTAACATCACTATATTGATGGTTTCAGTGATGACAAGTGTATCAATAGACAGTCAGTGTTTACTGTTTATCTTTTCTTTGATCAACGAAGATTTTATTTAAGAATATGTCTAACGTCTTAAGCTATAGATTGGTTCTTTAGAAAAAATTTCATCAACTCAAATTTTGATTTTCACTTTCTTTGAATTTCTTTGGTTTTTTCACGGTCGGTTACATTTTCTTCTTTGAAAAGGTAACAAAAAATTTTATTTGATTTCTTTCCAATTCTGATGTAGATTATTATGACTAATTGAGGGAATAATGTACTGGTTGGTGTAATGTCAAAAAATATGAAGAGAATGGTTTATATTACAGTGAGTATTATATTCTCCGTTTTGTTTATTATCGATATATATTCTGAAGTGAATAAGGCATGTGAGACTTGTGTCCGTGCTAAGAAAACTCGTTGTTCTTTTATTCTAATAAAACCACAAGTTCTATTTAAATTTGATTTTGTTTTTTTTTTGGGATTTTTTAAAGCTTAGAGCATGAAGTTACGGAGCAGCTTCAACCTGAGGATTTTGGAGGCAATGAGCCGCTTGAAATCGAGGAGCTTGGAGCTAAGGAGCAGCTAGAGGATGAAGAGAATGGAGCTGAAGAGGAAATAGCATTGCACGTTCCTACAGGTCCTATGACAAGGTCTAAGACAAAGAGACTAACCCAAGCCATCACCACACTCCTACTTTGGATTGAGGGCTGCCTTACACAAGAAGCTTATCCAGCCACATTGGTTGTGATTCAAGCCGTTTAAGCAACAACAATAGAGGTGTGTGACTTGCACTCTTTTTCCCTCTTCTTGGTTTTGTCCCAATGGGTTTTCCAAGAGAGGTTTTAAATGAGGCAAGCCCACACACTCTTTCACAGTCCATTGTTGTTGAGAAGCCTATTAAAGCCTGTTTTGATTTTGAATTCAGACTTGTTTTAATTATTGTGTGTCTTGCTTCCCTAGGACGAATCTAGACCCTTGGACTTCCTTAGACTTCTTTATATTCTGTTATTCTCATTGTAAACGAGTTATCAAACCTTTTCTTATCAAAATCTCTTTCTGAATTCATTTGATCTTGAGTTTGTGTGCGTAATATCACAATCTCAACTTGGGACTGCTCTTGGTGTGTCATATCCAAGCAGAATCAAGCCTGAAAGTTCAAGGGAAATTCCGCAGCCTTTGAAAGTTTCACTCAAACCCTAATCGTCACCATCATTTCCTCAACCTCACGGAGTGTATTCAAGGGGCAGGGATCTCATCAAATCGAGATCACATTAAGTGGTATCAGAGCCACTTCGTGTCAGGTTGTATCCACTCTGAATTTAAAGTTTTTGATTTGTGTCTTTTCGTGTTCTTTGTGTCTTTTCGTTTTGATCATCAACAGATTGGTCCGATCTGTTTTACTGATTATTGTGTAGTTTATTTTGCATTATCTAGAGTAGTTTTCGTGTTGATATGTCTTGTTTAGAGTCTGATCTAGGTTGTTTGCATTTGTTTTTAGGTTGTGTCGATCTGTTTCGATTTGTTTTGCATCTGTTCAAGTTGTTTGATTTTAAATCATTGGAAATTAATTTTGATTAATGCCTTTCGAGTTGGTTAATGTTAAAATCGGCTAGATCTGTCACTAGAACTGTCAAAATAATTTTTAAAATGTGTTAAAAAAATGAAAGAATTATGTCTGAAGTGTTTATTTGTGTGTGTCTAATCTGTTCCTTTATAACTAGTTACTGTGGTTGTTGTTTCTCTTGTGTTTCAGAATGGGGTCTCAACGCGATCGTGAAGAAGAGACTAGTAACAATGCCAACAACAAGCTTATGCTTGAAGCTCTCACAACCGCAATGACTATGTTGATGGATGAAAAGCTAGAAGCCTTTAGGCATGAGTGTGACGGTTCAGATAGATCAAGGATAGGACATAGAAATCATACAGAAGCCGGCGAGTCAATGAGCTATTACAGCTAATCTTCCAAACAAAACAGTTATAGAAGAAGAAGGTGGGACAGAGAAGAAAAAGCTATTCCTCGAGATAACCTGGCTGGTTTAAAGATACGTATTCCTTCTTTTCAAGGAACCAGCGACCCTGATGAGTATCTAGAATCGGAAAAGAAGATTAAGCTCGTGTTCAATTTTTAAGAGTATACAGAAGAAAGTAAAGTGAAGGTGGCACCAACCGAGTTTCAGAATTATGCATTAAGTTGGTGGGATCAATTAGTTACTTCAAGGAGACATGCAGGAGATTATCTAGTTGAGATTTTGACTCAAATGAAGGCTATAATGAGAAAGAGATTTGTGCCAAGTCACTATCACAAAGAGCTACACAACAGATTGAGAAATTTGATCCAAAGCAACAGATCAGTAGAAGAGTACTATAAAGAGATAGAAACCTTGATGTTAAGGGCTAACATTCAGGAGGATCAAGAAGCCACAATGTCTAGGTTCATGGGAGGTCTAAACAGGGATATTATAGATAGATTAGAGGTTCAACACTATGTGGAGCTAGAGGAGTTGCTGCACAAAGCGATTATGTTTGAAAAAAACTTAAAAAAAAAAGTTCTAAGCCTAGTTTCGGCTCCGGAAAGCCTAGCTACCATAGAGAAGAAAGATCAGGATATCAGAAAGATTATAAGCCTTTTGTCAAGCCAAAGGTTGAAGATCTAGATCTTAAAGGAAAGGGCAAGGCTATTGCAACAAGAACCAGAGATATCAAGTACTTAAGTGTCACGGAGTTGGTCATTATGCTAGCGAGTGCTCAAACAAGAGGATCATGATACTTAAGGGTAATGGTGAAATAGAGTCAGAGGAAGAGTTGCAAGAGGCTAATTCATCATCAGAAGAGTATAAACAGCGCCTAAAGGAGAACTACTGGTTGCAATAAGAGTCTTAAGCGTGATAGCCAAAACAGATGAACAAGAGCAAAGGGAGAATCTGTTTCATTCAAGATGTTTGGTTAAAGACAAGATTTGCAGCTTGATCATAGATGGTGGGAGTAGTACAAACGTAGCTAGCGAAACTATGGTGGAGAAACTTGGCTTGAAGGTTATGAAGCATCTGAAACCATATAAGCTACAATGGCTGAACGAAAATGGAGAAATGGCTGTGAATGACCAAGTGAAGGTACCATTGTCTATTGGCAAGTATGAAGACAAAATCTTGTGTGATATACTACCTATGGACGCTAGTCACATATTACTTGGAAGGCCATGGCAATCAGATCGCAGGGTAACACATGATGGTTTCACCAATCGCCATATCTTTGAATTCAAAGGTAGAAAAATCATTTTGGTTCTGATGACTCCTCATGAGGTGTATCAAGATCAGTTGAGTATGAAGATGAAGAAAATGAAAGCTATTAAATTATCCAATCTTGAGATCACCAAGAGTAAGCAAAAGGGAAGTGATTTTTAAAAGCCTAATTTACTCTTTGTTTTTAAAGAGACTCTTACGAGTTTAGCTAACCCTGAGCAGGCCATACCTAGCAAAATCAAGTGTCTATTGCAGGAGTATACATATGTGTTTCCAGAGGAGAATCCTGAAGGTTTCTCCCCATTAGAGGTATTGAGCATCAAATTGACTTCATTCTAAGAGCCTCTTTACCAAACAAACCAGCTTATTGGACTAACTTTGTGGAGACCAAGGAATTACAGAAACAAGTGACTTAGCTAATGGAGAGAGGACATATTCATGAGAGTATGAGTCCTTGCGCTGTTCCTGTGTTGCGAGTACCTAATAAGGATGGGAGCTGGAGGATGTGTGTTGATTGCAGAGCCATCAACAATATAACAGTAAAGTATTGCCATCCTATACCTAGATTAGATGACATTTTAGATGAATTGCATGGTTCTAGCATCTTTTCTAAGGTTGATTTGAAAATTTGATATCATCAGATTAGGATGAAGGAAGGAGATAAGTGGAAAACTGCATTTAAAACTAAGCACAGGTTATATGAATGGTTAGTAATGCCATTCGAGCTGACAAATGCACCTAGTAAATTCATGAGATTAATGAATCATGTTCTTAGAGCTTACATAGGACATTTTGTGGTTGTTTACTTTGATGACATCTTAGTATATAGCAAAAGTCTAGAAGAGCATGTTACGCATCTAAAGTTGGTTTTAGAAGTACTTAAGAAGGAAAAGCTTTTTGCTAATCTTAAGAAGTGTACTTTTGGAACAGATAACCTTGTCTTCTTATGTTTTGTTGTAAGTACAGATGGAGTTAAAGTTGATGAAGAGAAAGTGAAGGCAATCTGAGAATGGCTAAGTCCGAAATTTGTAGGAGAAGTAAGGAGCTTCCATAGACTTGTTGGCTTCTATAGGAGGTTCGTGAAAGATTTTAGCACCTTGGCAGCCCCACTCATTGAAGTTATCAAAAAAAAATGTGGGATTCAAGTGGGAAAAAGCTTAAGAGGAGGCATTCCAAGCCTTGAAAGAGAAGCTTACTCATGCCCCTATCTTATCTCTTCCAGATTTTGTTAAAAAAATTGAAATAGAATGTGATGTCTCTGGTGTAGGAATTGGTGTTGTATTAATGCAGAATAAGAAACCAATAGCTTATTTCAGCGAGAAGCTAGGAGGAGCTGCACTCATCTATCCTACATATGACAAAGAGCTTTATGCGTTGGTGAGAGCATTGCAAACATGGCAGCATTATCTCTGGCCTAAGGGGTTTGTGATTCACACAGATCATGAGTCCTTGAAGCACCTCAAAGGACAGCAAAAGCTCAACAAAAGACATGCTAGCTGGGTTGAATTCATTGAGACATTTCCTTGCATCATTAAATACAAGAAAGGTAAGGACAATGTAGTTGCCGATGCATTGTCAAGGAGGTACATTTTACTCACATCTCTAGATGCTAAACTACTTGGTTTTGAGCATATCAAGTCTCTTTATGCAAATGATCCTGAGTTTGGAAAAATATATTCATCTTGTGAAAAGTTTGCATTTGGAAAGTACTATAGGCATGAAGGGTTCTTGTTTTATGATAACTGTTTGTGTATTCCTAATTCTTCTTTGAGAGAACTATTTGTAAGGGAAGCACATGGTGAAGGTTTAATGGGATACTTTGGAGTTTCTATAACTCTGAAAGTAATGCAAGACCATTTTCATTGGCCGCATATGAAGCGAGATGTAGAGAAATTGTGTGAAAAGTGTGCAATTTGTAAACAAGCGAAGGCTAAGTCACAACCCCATGGTTTGTATACCCCACTCCTTATTCCTTTGCATCCTTGGAATGACATCTATATGGATTTTGTAGTAGGTTTGCCTAGGACTAGGAAAGGTAAGGATTCTATTTTTGTGGTTGTCTATAGATTTTCTAAAATGGTGCATTTCATTCCATGTCATAAAACTGATGATGCCAAGCATATAGATATCTGTTCTTTAGGGAAGTTGTATGTTTACATGGCATGCCTAAGACCATAGTATCTTGTAGGGACACTAAGTTTCTTAGCTATTTTTGGAAAACACTTTGGTCTAAATTAGAAACTAAGTTGCTATTTTCTACTACTTGTCATCCACAATCTGATGGACAAACTAAGGTAGTTAATAAAACATTGTCCACATTCTTGCGTGCATTGGTTAAAAAGAATCTAAAGACTTAGAAAGACTATTTACCCCATGTAAAATTTTCCTATAATCATTCTATGCATTCTGCCTCCAGGTTCTCACCGTTTCAAATTGTTTATGGGTTTAATCCTACTACTCTTTTCGATTTAATGCTTTTACCTTTGAGTGAAAGAATTAGTACGGATAGGAAAAAGAAGGTAGAATTGGTACGACAGATTCATGAGAACGCAAGGAAATATAATAAAGAGAAGACCAAACAGTATGCTAAGAATGCTAACAAAAGCCAAAAGGAGCTCATTTTCGAAGAAGGAGACTTGGTTTGGATTCATCTCAGAAAGGAACATTTTCCTAATGAGAGAAAGTATAACCTTATGCCAAGGATAGATGGACCTTTTAAAGTGCTCAAAAGGATCAACAACAATGCCTACGCTCTGGATTTGCAAGGTAAGTGTAATGTGAGTAATAGCTTCAATGTTGCTGACCTTGTTTCTTTTGTTGCAGAAGACATAGATTTCAGGTCAAATCCTTTTCAAGTGGGAGAGGATGATGTGATCCCGAAAAGCTTAGACCATGGAGTTACGGAGCAGCTTGAACCTGAGGAGTTTATAGTCAATCGGCAGCTTGAAACTGAGGAGCTTGGAGCTAAGGAGCATCTAGAGGATGAAGAGAATGAAGCTGAAGAGGAAATAGCATTGCACGTTCCTACAGCTCCTATGACAAGGTCTAAGCCAAAGAGACTAAACCAAGCCATTACCACACTCCTACTTCGGATTGAGGGCTGCCTTAAACAAGAAGTTGATCTAGTCACATTGGTTGTGATTCAAGCCGTTTAAGCAACAACAATGGAGCTGTGTGACTTGCACTCTCTTTCCCTCTTCTTGGTTTTGTCCCAATGGGTTTTCCAAGAGAAGTTTTTGATGAGGCAAGCCCACACACTCTTTCATAGCCCATTATTGTTCTGAAGCCCATTAAAGGCTGTTTTGATTTTGAATTCAGACTTGTTTTAATTATTGTGTCTTGCTTCCCTAGGACGAATCTAGACCCTTGGACTTCCTTAGACTTCTTTATACTTTATTCTTCTCATTGTAAACGAGTTATCAACCATTTTCTTATCAAAATCTCTTTATGAATTCGTTTGATCTTGAGTTTGTGTGCGTAATATCACAATCTCGACTTGGGACTGCTCTTGGTGTGTCATATCCAAGCAGAATCAAGCTTGAAAGTTCAAAGAAAGTTCTACAGCCTTTGAAAGTTTCACTCGAACCCTAATCGTCACCATCATTTCCTGAACCACACGGAATGTATTCAAGGGACTGGGATCTCATCAAATCGAGATCATATCACTACAGAACAAGATGTTGCTAAGACAATACAAAATTTCATCTCACTTGTTGACCAACAATTTGAAGTGCATGTTAAGATGATTCGAAGTGATACTGGCACTGAGTTTTTGTGTATGTCTTAGTTCTTTCAGGAATAGGGAATTAGTCATAAAACTTCTTATGTGGGTACACCACAACAAAATGGCCGCGCAGAACGAACACATATGCATATTCTAAACGTCGCTCGTGCTCTCTGGTTTTAGGCATCTCTTCCGATAGGAGTTTTAGGGTGAATGTATTTTAATGGCTGCTTATTTGATTAATCGAACTCCCACTCCACTTCTTCAAGACAAGACTCCATTTGAGATACTTTACAAACGTCCTCCGCCTCTTACACATTTACGAGTTTTTTGTTGTTTGTGCTATGCTTGTTAGTTAAGATATTCTCTACAATATACTAGGATACGTTTATGGTATGTACAAGATCGTGTATTGTTCCTAAGCCATACTCTTGCTGTATAAATGTACATTGTATCATTATCAATGAGATCATTAAAGTATCATACACTTACATGGTATCAGCCTATTCTCGATACTCCTAAATCTCGTCTCTTTCTCTCTCTCTCTCTCTCTCTCTCTCTTTCTCAATTCTCTTCTTCTTCGCTCTCTACTCTTCACTTTCACGCTTTTACTCTTTCTTCCCCTGTTTCTTCGATAGCTGAAAATACTCAAACTTCCGGCTCATCTGAAAAAGCCTTCGGTATAAGCCAAATTCGAGCTTACATTCCCATCATCTCGACCTTGACAAAATGAATTATGATGTTTGGCCAGAATTATTCGAGACGCACTGCATCACGTTTGACGTCTTCGAACACCTTGATGGCACGGTTGTCTCTACCCCAGCAATGACTAAAATGTGGAAGGAACGAGATGGTCTTGTCAAGATGTGGATCTATGGGACCATCACCGATCACTGGTTGAGACAATTCTCAAATCCAAAAGCACATCTCATGACCTCTGGCTATAGATTGAGTCTATGTTCTGTGACAACAAAGAAAATTGGGCATTGCAATTGGAGAATGAACTTTACACAATCTTCATCAGCGATTTATCAGTCCAAGAATATTGTTGTAAGTTGAAAAATCTATCGGACTTACTCGCCAATGTAGATTCACCCGTCTCAGATTGTGCCCTTGTCTTCCACTGTCATAATGGCCTTACAGAAAAATTTGATGGAATCCACAATATCATCTTGTCGTTCCCGTCGTTTCTCACCACCAGATCGATGTTGCTCGATGAAGAAAGTCGCCTCAACAAACAGAATCACTCCCCTGCCACAAATACTCACACATCCTCATTGTCGAACGTTGTGTATCTCTCGAACCAGCATGCTCCTTCTCAGTCACCATCGCATCCCTCGTCACAACCCGGCGGATTCAATTACGGACATGGCTACAGGGGGCAATTCTGGTGGCCGTGGTAACAACAACGGCAGCGCCTTTCCGAACTCCACCGGCTCAGGATACGGTGGCAGCTACTACAAAAAAAAAAATTTCCCATCGCCGTCACCATGGCATTATAGATCAGTCGTTTTTGGCCACTATTACCCTAATCCATTCCCTTATGGGCCTCAGGGATATAATCAGGCCCATCCTCAATTTGTCACTAATGGGCCGACCACACAACAAAGATCCCAAAGTATTTTTGGGCCCATATTCTCCAAGGCCATCATCCCATGAAGCACATATGGGTCACAATCCGACTACTACACCTAATATCACAACCTTGATTCCCATGACACTTGCACATGCGTTCAATACCATGTCTCTTTAGGATCTCACCGATGCTTCTTAGTACATGGACACGGGCGCTACCAGTCATCACCTTGCAGCCAGGTACACTAACTTCCACATTTTACTCGAGTATTACTCCTTTTTTCGTGTAGGTAATGACTCATTAGCTCCTATCACTCATATTGGTCATGGCTCAATTATATCTAATTCGCGTCCTCTCACTCTTCAAAATGTTCTTGTTTGCCTTTTCATTATTAAAAATCTCATCTTTGTTCGCCGTTTTGTCACAGATAATCATTGTTCCATAGGATTTGACCCGTTTGGTTTTTCTGTAAAAGACTTCCAAACCAAGACAATGCTTCTCCGTTGTGACAGCTCGTGACCCCTCTACTCTGTCACTTCCCATGTGTCCTTTCCTCTTTCACTTGCTCTTATTGTAGATAGTCTTCTCTTGTATCGCAGACTTGGTCATCTGGATAGTTCAATTAGTCGCTCTTTACATTCTTTGAGTTTACCTAGTAATAAAGCCGACTTGACTTTTTTGTGTCATGCGTGCAAGTTCGGCAAACATTCTCGTCTTCCATTTGTTTCATCTTCTTCTATTGTTACTGAACCTTTTCAAATAATTCATTATGATATTTGGACTTCTCCAGTATTAAGTAACAATGCTCTTAAATACTATCTTTTATTTATGGATCATTTTACTCATTGTATTTGAGTTTATCCTCTCCATAAGAAAAGTGACACATTTGGACACTTCTTACATTTTTCTGCATACGTTCGCACTCAGTTTAATAGGAGTATTTTTGCACTTCAATGTGACAATGGTGGCAAGTACATCAGCCAGGAATTTCTCGATTATCTTGCCACCACTAGCACCAAAAATCATTTATCTTGTCCTCACACATCCCAACAAAATGGACGTTCCAAACAAATGCTCCGCACCATCAATAATCTCATTCGTACCCTAATTGTTCAAATCTTCCTTACTATTTCTGGGTCAAAGCCCTCCACACTGCGGCTCACACTCTAAACCTTTTGCCCTCATCTTCTATTCATAACTCCACTCCTTTTTTTGTCTGTTTAACAAACCTGTCTCTAACTTTCATTTACGAGTTTTTGGCAGTCTTTGTTACCCAAATTTGTTGTCTACATCTTCTCAGAAGCTGGCTCCCCGGTCAACCGCTTGTGTCTTCCTCAGCTACCCATCAAATCATTGTGGGTACTGATGCTTAGATATCACCACTCGAAAAATCATTATCTCTCGACATGTCACTTTTGTTGAAGATATTTTTCTATTCTCCACGCTACATCCAGCGCCTATTGCCCCGCCAGTTCTGAGTCTCCCACCACCACCATCACTTTCTACTTCCCCTCATGTTGGCATTCCTCCGCTGACACCTGTAGCACCAGCACCTATCCCGCCTGTTGCTCATCACCCCATTACCACTCGGTCATAAAATGGGATTACCATACCTCGTATTCCTCTTTGTTTTCACACCGAGACAATTTCTCCACTTCCTATCTCTCATGTACAGGCAGCTAAAGACTCATACTGGAACGGGGTTATGAATGAGGAATACAATACTCTTGTTAAACGTGGAACGTTTGAGTTAGTACCTAGGCCTGCTAACACTAATATTGTGCGTTTGATGTGGCTTTTCGACTTAAGTTTGGTGCATATGGGAAACTCACGCGGTACAAGGCTCGCTTGGTAGCTCACGGCAAGTCACAACAGTTTGGCGTTAATTGTGATGAGACTTTCAGCCCGGTGGTCAAACCAGCTACAATTCAGTCGGTGTTACACGTGGCTTTAGCCCGGGATTGGCCTCTGCGACAACTAGAGATTAAGAACGCTTTTCTCCATGGTGATCTCGAAGATACCGTCTACATGCATCAACCTCTAGGGTTTGTGGACAAAACAAAGCCTCATTATGTGTGCTTACTCAAGAGGTACATGTATGGACGTAAACAGGCTCCTCACACTTGGTACAATTACTTCGCAACAGTGGCTAAGCGAATAGGGTTTCGACAAACTCATGCTAACCCGTCTCTCTTTGTTTATGGTTTTGGTTCTACAATAGCCTATCTACTTCTCTATGTTTATCATATCGTCCTTACTGCTTTGAGTCCAACGCTTTTACAAAAGATAGTTGACGACCTAGCCTCCGACTTCGAGCTCACAGATCTCGGCAAGCTACACTATTTTTTGGAGTTCACCATTACTCACAACTCCGAGGGTCTAATTCTCAGTTAACACAATTATGTTGCTGATATTCTCCACCGTACCTCCATGACCGACTATAATCCGTACTCTACCCATGTTGACACAAAGACAAAGCTAGCGGCTGATGAGGGTTCCAACGTTACTAATTCATCCATCTATCGTAGCCTGGCTGAAGTACTTCAATATCTCACATTCGTATATACTAGGATAGGTTTATGATATGTACGGGATCTTGTATTGTTCTCCAAGCCATACAATTGCTGTATAAACGTATATTGTATCATTATCAATGAGATCATCAAATTATCATACACTTAATATGTTCACAATCAAAACCACAGAGGTGATAAGTTTACAACTAGAAGTATTAAAGGGGTTTTCATTGGTTATCTGTATGGCAAAAAGGGATGGAGAATCTTTGATCCCACAACCGGAAAAAATTTCTCTTCTCGTGATGTGGTGTATTGTGAATCAGATTTTTCTTATATGCACGATTTACCATCGACATCTGTGATAGCTTCTGCTCATGTTTCTTCTTAACCTTTGGCTGACAATTCTTTTTTTCAACAAAGTAATCTTCCACAAGCTGATTCTGAGCTTCTTACACTTGCTCTGACTGCGTCCTTGTCAGCCCCTGTCCAAACAGAGAATGCTGAAACAGTGGTTATCGTAGAGCAAATTACTCCTTTTGTTGTAACAGAGCAGGTTGCAACAGAACATGTTGACACAGTCATAGAAACAGAGCAAAACTGATGTGATCATGTCAAGCACAATGAAGGAGCAGCTTGAACCAGAGCAGCTTGTAGCTGAGGAAGCTAAGAAAAAATGGATTAGCTCAACAACAAAGTTTGATCCGGGAATATCAAGAGGATCTCTTGAACTTTGGAGGTTGTATCAGGTCCACAATGGTCATGATACACGTTCGAGAAAGCTAGTGCATCAAGGCCCATTTATATGACATTTTGGGCGTCCCTATCTCTTATATTTCTATCTATTTTATTTCAAACATTCTCTTTTAAATTCTGCATGGTCTTGTGTGAGTTCCGAGGCATGTCTCGTAACTCCACACTCTTTTATTGCTTCTTCTTCTTCTTTTCTCTTTATAGTCGGATCTGAACTCTTTGTTTTAGTTATCAAACTTTTATTTTCAAAACTCTTCATATTTGTTTGATCATCCTTGCTTATAGTGATCAGATCTTCATCCTCACCAAAGCAATTTTTGATAGTCTAAGAGTCTTTCACCACTCTTACGAAGTATCACCTCACTTCACCTCTTGTTCATCACGTCTAGGGTCTTCACCCACGTGCAGAGCAAGCTTGATAGTCTAAGGGTCGTTCATAACCTTTAGAAGTTTCACTCAATCCATCACTTCATCCGATTGTTTCATTCTCACGTAACGACTTCATCATTTCCGCAAGCTATAATCGTTACACCGTGAGTAACACACCGATTGGAGAGCATTCAGGGACTGGATCCTCACCAGGATCATATCAAAAAAATCTTACCTATTATGGACAAAACTGATGTTGATATTACTCCGACTCTCGAGCCTTTGGTATTTGTCTCAGCTGAGCCATCTACTCCAGCTGAATCCGACGACACAAAGGTTATTAAGGAACTAGAACGCGGTCTTCGACCAAAGTTTCTCCAAGCTCACTTAAAAGATTATATGCTTACGATTGTGCCTCCAAAACCGAATTCTATCGTTCCAGAAACTTTTGCTCTTTATGTTATTGCCGATTATATGGATTGCTCCAGATTTTCTAAAGGGGTAGTTAGTTAAGATATTCTCTACAATATACTAGAATACGTTTATGGTATGTACGGGATCTTATATTGTTCTCCAAGCCATACTCTTGATGTATAAATGTACATTGTATCATTATCAATGAGATCATCAAAGTATCATAAACTTACAATGCTCACAATCAAAATCACAAAGGTGATAAGTTTGCAACTAGAATTATTAAAGGGGTTTTCATTGGTTATTCGTATGGCAAAAAAGGATGGAAAATATTTGATCCCACAACCGGAAAAAAAAATTCTTCTCGTGATGTGGTTGATATGATCCTAGGTGAGGATCAAGTCCCTGAATGCTCTCCAAGAGGTTGTGATGGTCGGAGTGATGATGAGTGATGCGGAAGTAATGAAATGATGTGAATCGGCGAGTATGGTCGGATGGGTTTTATGGATCGATGCGAAACTTCCAAAGGTTGTGAAAGACCTTTAGACTTTCAGACTTGTTATGTACGTGGGTGAAGACCCTAGACGTGATGAACAAGAGGTGGATCAGAGTGAAACTTCTTAGGAGTTGTGACAGACTCTAAGACTATCGGCTTGCTCGGTGTGAAGGAATGAAGACCCGACACTTTGAGCAAGAAATGATCAAACAAGTTAAAAAGAGTATTGAGAATAAAAGTTTGATAATCTGAAAAGAAGAGAACAAGGGAATACATATAGAGTTCAAAGATGCATAGAAAATAGAAAATAACCCCTTGGAATTCTACAAAGCATTAAACATAAACTTTGAATCATTCTTGAGTGTCTCTTTGGCTCCATTTCGTGGCTAAGAGTAGATTTTGGGTCTGGCTTTATCAAGAGGCCTTGTGAAAGAGTAATAAGGCTTGTCTCATTAAAAACCTTGTTTGGAAAACCCATTGGGACAAAACCAAACGAAGGGAAAAAGAGTGCAAGTCTTATCATCTCTCTTGATAAATGTCTAGGTGGCTTGGATCACAACTAGGGTAGTTGAATTAGCACACACTAAACTGCCCGGAATGGTGTTGAGAAGATGTTGCAAAGTGGTCTTGAGCTTGTCTTGTTTAGACAGAGTGATAGGACCCGTAGAAATGCATAAGTCTTCATGTCCTTGTAGCTCCGGTTTAAGCTGTTCCAATGCATCCTTTGCTCCTTGTTGGATTTTCTCATCTTCATAAGCTTCCATTTCCTCTTCCAGCTCCTTAGTGCTTCCTAGGATCACATCATCCTCCCCCAGTTGAAAAGGATTTGTCTTCAAATCTGTTTGACCTGCCACAAACAACACTAAGTTAGAACCATCAAAGAGTAACATCATGGGAAACTTACCTTGGAGATCAAGTCGATGGGCATTGTTGATGATTCTTCTTGTTAGGTGAAATGAACCATCAATCATTGGTATCCATACTCGTTCTCCAACCTCAAATATCATTCTGAAATAAGCAATAGGTTTCTTCCTCACAAAGATATCCGGTGGTTCCTCTTTTGTATCTGCAAACTTGTCAACACTTTTGGCAAAGATCAAGTGTATTATTGCAGTCACGGGGACACAATAAACAGATAAACAAGTTTCAGCTATGATTAAAGCATTATCCATTTCATGTTCCTCTTTTACTAGTATCTTAAAACAAGAATTCGGTTCCAAACATGCTATGAATAATCTTATCCTTTTCTCAACGTTTTCTGGGTGTATTGAACTCATAATCACAGCTCTTGAATCATAAGAGAAAAATCGAGTCAAAGAGTTACTTACCTGGATAAGATTCTCGATGTGTTCGGTGATCATTATCATCAAAGTGAATGGTATTGGATCCGGGGGTTTATCTTTGAACACTGAAGATTCTTTGGCTACTTTTTCATGATCCTGGTTTGTTAATTTGAGCTGTAAGAACGCAGGATCTCCTACATCAAAAGGAAATAGTTTAGGCACAAAGAAAAATATTGAATAGATAATCATGTAGTTGTTGTCGAAATAGAGTTTTGGAATGAAGCATCCTTGGGTGATTGAAGTTGTTTTCCTCAGGTACTTCCAGCTCCACATTCCAAATTGATAAGTATTTTGCTGGCATATATTTGGTGGTTTTTCTTTGATTGTCAATTCTCTCAAGTACTTATGATTCTCCATGGCTCATGTTCCTTTTCGACACTCATGGGACAGAACAAGTGCATTATACTTGAAATAGAAAATTCTAAAACATGACTGTTTACAGTTGGTTTATAAAGCACATTGAACAAATTTGAATCACACAACTCGTTTTTAATCACATGTTTCAATTCAGAAAAAATTTTAACCAATGCATTTTCAGTTTTCGTTCTAAACAGCTCAAATGCATCACTACACAAAGAAACTTTCAAAGAAGAGTCAAATTCACAAAATTCTTCAAACATAAAACCATTTAGCTCAAAGAACTTTTCAAGCGTGAATGTTTCAAAAGTTGGAATTATTTTGTCAAAAACGGATTTTGAAACACAAAACTCTTTCACATTTTCCAAACCAAAACGTTTTTCATCTTGAGCAGAAACCATAACAAACAAATTAGGTTTTGTCCTAACCAAATCAATTTGCTTACTATGCTTTCTTGGGTAGTCAGAAGGAAATGGCACAAGGACATGTTTTAGTACAAGGCTGGTTGGCTGCTCCGATTCATTATTTAGTGGTAAACTCCTTTGCAATGTTTTTGGTGATTATTCTTCTAAGATCTGTGAAAAACAAACAATACTACTCGGATACACCGGTTCTAAACTGGTTAGTTTTTCAAGCACAGAATCAGATTGGGTAGAAGAAAGAATACACTTAGCTTCCTTTGAAATAGGGAAATTGCTCCACTGTTTTGCTTTCAGTTTGCTCTTTCAAGAGGGTGTTGCTGACTTCTGTACTTCTTTTATTGGCTAGAGAACACGTCATGAGCTCTGAGTTTGATGGCATATCTTTGCACACATCTATGGTTCTTGTATCTTCCTTGGCACTTAAGGATAAAATCAAGTGTATTATACTAGAAACTTCAACATTCAAAACAGGTTGCTTGAAACTACGAGTGAAGGTGGAAATATTCCAGTAATGAATAAACTCGCCATCTAAACTTACTTGAGTACCACGCAAGATGTTTGGTAACATTTCAGCTTTGAAGAGGGTGAAATCTGATTCACAGGTAGCTGGGGCTGGACATGGTTTAGTCACCACACGATTTTCATAATTAATTTGCTCACACTTGTTATCTGGCAAGCTTGTGAAGTGGTTGACACCGACTGTGGATTCTTCTCTTTTATGCTTCCTTCAGTTTTGTCATCCTTATGCTTCATAGTATGACCTGAATCAACATCCTTTGACAAGACCAAGTGCATCATACAAGAACTGGAAGTTTCCACCCCTTGATTAACTACTTCACTACTTGAGTTTTCTGAGCTCAGTTTTGATCCTAATGTAGTGATATTCAGCTCGTGTTTTTCAGGGCAAGTGGCAGAAAATTTTCCTTTCTTACGAGAGTTATAACAAGTAACTTCCTTGGATTTTGAGGACATACATTGCTTTGGTTCACCGCTTGAGTCAAGTGACGGATTTAGGCTTTGCTTGTGAACCACGACTTGTTCAGTAGTCTTCTTGGGTTGAGATGTTGACTTAGCCTCCATTTGCTCATTTAGAACGGTCTTGGACACTTCTTTTGGCTGAGGGCTGTAAGCTTCTTTTCTTTGTTGTCTCGGCTTGTCTCTCCATGGCTCGCTGCTTGGTTTTTCTTTTAGACGACCATGCCATTGTGGACTTACTTCTTCAAATCGTCGGTTCCTGGCTGTTAATCTTTCACACAACTTATGATCCCTCTTAGCCAGCATAGCCTCAAATCGTTCTTGTTCAGCATCATTGATGGATCTTTCTAGTTCGGCTTTCATAGTGGCCATACTCTCAACCATCATAGCTTTGAAGGAGTCCATAAGTTGCTTGTTGGAGTTGGAAGACTCTTGTTTGTCATGGCTGGTTCCCGCCATGGTACCTTTTCAAATCCCAACAAGTAAACAAGTAAAATGCTCAAACACAACAAGAAAAAACTTGGCAAGAAACCTAAACGACAGTTTGACCTGATCAAACAGAATAAAATATCAAATCACGTTCAAAAATTCCAGAGACAATTTTAACAGATACTAGACTCAATCTAGGTTTCAATGCAACATATTTCACGATTTTAGGATTAACCAATGATTTTAAACAATTCTACCAAGTTAACACGAAAATAACTTTTCAAATTCTGAGAACCTCTAGTTGCGACTGTTCGACGAAATCAACCTCGAAAAATTATCAAAACATATTCAAACATTCGAGAATAAATTTTTCTAGAAACTAAACTCTTTCTAGGTTCAGACACAACAAATTTCGAATTTTTATCACACGCCAATATTTTATGAAAATTCAAGCAAAACTTGTGACAGACAGTTATTCCGGATTCGACACTAGCAGTTGAACAGTCACAAAGAAAATATCAAAACGTGCCGAAAAATTCCAGAAACAATTTTATCAATTACTAGACTCAAACTAGATTCAGATTCGATTGATTTCACGATTTTATCTGACACCAAACAATTATGAAAATTCTAGCAATCAACAGACAAATCGATTCAGATGATCTGCAGAATATGAAAGGGTAAAACGTTTTGAATCGACACAACCTGGGTTGGAGCGAGCTCTGATACCACTTGATATGATCCTAGGTGAGGACCAAGTCCCTGAATGCTCTCCAAGAGGTTGTGATGGTCGGAGTGATGATGAGTGATGCGGAAGTAATGAAATGATGTGAATCGGCGAGTATGGTCGGATGGGTTTTATGGATCGATGCGAAACTTCCAAAGGTTGTGAAAGACCTTTAGACTTTCAGACTTGTTATGTACGTGGGTGAAGACCCTAGACGTGATGAACAAGAGGTGGATCGGAGTGAAACTTCTTAGGAGTTGTGACAGACTCTAAGACTATCGGCTTGCTCGGTGTGAAGGAATTAAAACCCGACACTTTGAGCAAGAAATGATCAAACAAGTTAAAAAGAGTATTGAGAATAAAAGTTTGATAATCTGAAAAGAAGAGAACAAGAGAATACATATAGAGTTCAAAGATGCATAGAAAATAGAAAATAACCCCTTGAAATTTTACAAAGCATTAAATATAAACTTTGAATCATTCTTGAGTGTCTCTTTGGCTCCATTTCGTGGCTAAGAGTAGATTTTGGGTCTGGCTTTATCAAGAGGCCTTGTGAAAGAGTAATAAGGCTTGCCTCATTAAAAACCTTGTTTGGAAAACCCATTGGGACAAAACCAAACGAAGGGAAAAAGAGTGCAAGTCTTATCACCTCTCTTGATAAATGTCTAGGTGGCTTGGATCACAACTAGGGTAGTTGAATTAGCACACACTAAACTGCCCGAAATGGTGTTGAGAAGATGTTGCAAAGTGGTCTTGAGCTTGTCTTGTTTAGACAGAGTGATAGGACCCGTAGAAATGCATAAGTCTTCATGTCCTTGTAGCTCCGGTTCAAGCTGTTCCAATGCATCCTTTGCTCCTTGTTGGATTTCCTCATCTTCATAAGCTTCCATTTCCTCTTCCAGCTCCTTAGTGCTTCCTAGGATCACATCAGTGGTGTATTGTGAGTCAGATTTTCCTTATATGCACGATTTACCATCGACATATGTGATAGCTTATGCTCCTGTTTCGTCTTCACCATTGGCTGACAATTCTCCTTTTCAACAAAGTGATCTTCCACAAGCTGATTCTGAGCTTCTTACACTTGCTCAGACTCTGTTCTCGTCATCCCCTATCGAAACAGAGAATGCTGAAACAGTGGTTGTTGCAGAGCAAATTACTCTTTCTGTTGAAACAGAGCAGGTTGCAACAGAGCAAACCATCTTACCTATTGTGGACAAAACTGCTGTTGATATTACTCCGACTCTTGAGCCTGTGGTATTGGTCTCAGCTGAGCCATCTACTCCAGCTGAATCCGATGACACAAAGGTTATTGAGGAACTAAGATGCGGTCTTCAACCAAACTTTCTCCTAGCTCACTTAAAAGATTATATCCTTACGACTGTTCCTCCAAAACTGACTTCTAATGTTCCAGAATCTTGTGCTCTTTATGCTATTGCCGATTATGTGGACTGCTCCAGATTTTTTGAGAGTCACGTTATTTTTTTGGTTGCTATTACTGAAGCTCGCGAACCAAAATCCTTTAAAGAAGATATAAAAGATGAGAAATTGCGTTTTGCTTGTCGTGATGAGATTGATGCACTTGAGCTTAATAAAACATGGTTTATTGAAGATCTTCCTCCTGGAAAACGAGTGATTGGTTGTATGTGGGTATTCAAATTGAAGTTTCGAGCTGATGAAACTCTCGAACGACAAAAGGCGCTACTTGTTTATCTTGGGAATAAACAAATGACGGGTGAGAATTATGATGAGACTTTTGCCCTGGTTGCTAAGATGATGACAATTCGTACCTTCTTACAAATTGCAGCTTCTAAAAATTGGGTAGTTCATCAAATGGACGTCCAAAATGTGTTTTTGCAGGCAGACTTGAAAGAAGAGGTTTATATGCACTTATCTTCGGGTTTTCATAGTGCTAGTCCGAATAAAGTGTGAAAATTACGCAAGTCACTTTATGGTTTGAAGCAGGCTCCCCATTGTTGGTTTGAATAACTTGCTTCCATATTACGGGATTATGGTTTTGTACAATCCATTCCGGATTACTCTCTCTTTAATTTGGATAAACAAACTGGTCATCTCCAGGTCTTGGTCTACGTCAACGATCTCATTATCTCTGGTAGCACTACTACACTTATCAATACTTTTAAAGACTTGAGCACATGTTTTCACATGAAGAATCTTGGTATTTTAAAGTGTTTTTTTGGAATTTAACTAGCTCGAAGTCCCTGTGGCATTTATCTTTGTTAACGGAAGTATGCTATTGATATTATCAAAGAAACAGGTTTGTTAGCTTCAAAGCATGTCGCATTTCCTGTGGAACAAAATCATCGTCTATCTTTGGGAAAGGTGATGATTTTCCGCATGCCCCAGCTTATCAACATCTTGTTGGTTGACTTATTTACCTTGCAGTTACAAGGCCAGATCTTTCTTATGTTGTTCAAGTTCTGTCCTAATTTATGAAGACACCACAGAATGCTCATTGGGAGGCTGCGGTCCATGTTGTTCGCTACTTGAAAAACAATCCTGGCCAAGGTATTCTTTTAAATGCTCAAACTGAGTTATTTATTTCTGCTTGGTGTGACTCAGATTGGTCGGGTTGTCCAACTTCTCGATGTTCTCTTATGGGATGGTTTATTCAATTGGGTGTTTTCTCCGATTTCTTGGAAGACACGTAAACAAGAAGTCATCTCACGATCCTCGGCGGAAGCTGAATATCAAGCTATGTCTGAAATGGTTCAAGAACTCATATGGATCAAACGTCTTCTTCATTCATTTGGTATTTTTCACACTTCTCCTATTCCACTACATTGTTATAATAAGGCAGCTATTCACTTGGCAGCAAATCCGGTTTTTCATGAGCATACCAAGCATGTTGAGAATTACTGTCATTTTATTCGGGATGAGATTATTCGTGGTACCATTGCCACTAGACATGTTTCGACACATACTCAATTGGTGGGCATCTTCACTAAATATCTTGGTCGATGAGAATTTGATTGGTTTCTCTCCAAGTTGGGCATTTTTAATCTTCATGCTCCAACTTGGGGGAAGGGGGGGGAGGGGGAATTACGGTGAATATTATATTCTCTGTTTTGTGTCTATTCGGTATATATTTCTAGTTTGTAAATCTTCCTAATCTTTTGGGAAGCTAGGTTAAATATCTCATGTATATATAGAACTCTTCGATCAATACGAAACGCAATAAATCTTTTATACAAAACTAGGTTTCTTGACAGTTTAGCAAGGTTTTTCTTGCATGATTATTCCAAAAAGTGGCTTTGCAATTGCATATTCTAGTTTATCTGTAGAGGTGAGGTGAGAAAGAAGAACATGATCACTTTTTAAATATTGTTGGACAAAATAGAATCATAGTCTAAAGTAATGTGCTTCACTATTAACTTAAATACCATATTGGTGGCTAAGTATGTGGTATCAGTGTTATCACAATAGATCACCAGTGTGTTACGATGTTGGTGGTCAGTTTTGATAACATAGATAAGATCCAACACACTTCAGAGGTTGTTAGTGCAACTGATCGATTTTTTGCTTTGGTGGATGATCGTGAAAACCAGTTTGCTTCTTTAATGACCACTTGATAGAATGCCGACCTAGATAAACGAATACCATGTAGATGTGTAATCATTTTTGTTTTTTCCAATCTGCATTGGTAAAGACGTGAAGATCGGATGTGTTCTTGGCATGAAGATAGATGCCACGAGACATAGTACCTGAGAGATATCTAAAGATGTGTTTCACAGTTGTCCAATGTTTTATCTTGGTCGATGAATGTATTACAAGATCTATTTGAAGGAGTAGGAAATATTTTTAGCAGGATGAGAGATATATAAGTGTTTCAAGCTTTGCCTTTCAATGACGGTTTTGTATTCGGTGACATCATCTAAAGCAATTATAGAAAAAAAAAAGAGAGGTGTATTGGGACACAAGTGGAGACAATTTTTTGATTCATCATCTTGGTCTGATAGAGCAGAACTTAAATGGAGAATCTTTTGATTCATCATCTTGGTATGATGGAACAGATCTAAATATTGTGATGTTGTCTTAGAAGTAAAAGTTCAGTTGTACGAGTGATTTTAATACCTAGAAAGGAGGATAAATTCCACGAATCTTTAAGAAAAATGCTTAATTAACACTAATTCGGTTGAAAAACTGAACAAGCACAAGTAATCAGAGAATTTCTCAAACTGAACTGGAATCATCATTTTTCTTTTTTGTCAATGCAATCCCTTTCGTCTATTCTTCTATTTAATCGGTTTCTTATTGAATCTTCCTCTAAAATTTTACCTTCCATTATCTCTCTTTCTTTATTTTGGAATTAACCACCGACTTTTCCTATAAAATTTTGATCAACACGACTTTGTTGATCTCTTTTCTAAGTGAAATCTTCAAGGATAATTACTTACTAATCATACAACAAAAGTGAAATATTTAAGGTAAAGACTTAAGAGTCTTAAACCCGTTAATTAGGGCTAACTTAATGTAACCGACAACAAAAAGTTTGAAAAGATCTTGTAATAGGGATTCTTGCATCGAAGCTACCTTTCTCTAAAAATGTTTATACGAAAAAATATATATAACTTTAATTAGACAGAGTTAGAAGTTAAGGATTATGAATCGGTTGGTGACTATAGGAGTTTGTATCTATTATTAGCCTCGAACCACAACAATGAAAGCATTCAGTTGGGGGGCATGTATAGAATACAAGGGTCACATTATATAAGAAGTAAATATATTAATTATGTCTGGTCCATATTTTATGGAACGGAACCATAATTGAGTTTTGAGTTCAAACGATATTATATGTGATGCGATCATCAAACCTAGCACCAACCATGAGGAGATCACATGGAGCAAAGACAAGCCGACGAGACCGAGGAGAGCAAATAACCACTAAAAGGACCAAACCAGTCTCAAGTAAAGAAAGAACTCGAACCAAGAACCAATATTGGAGTTCCTCAGGTCATGATGAGATGGATAAAGACATCTTCAAGGACTGTAATCTTTTTTCTTCACTGTGGTTTTATCCCAATGGGTTTTCCCAGTAAGGTTTTAACGAGGCAGCAACTTGTTGGTGCACAAGAGCCCAAGGCCAATTATTCTAGCTTAACCACCACTTGCATTACATTTTCATCTCATCTAGAGAGCACCTCGAAGTGGAATCAACCAATTATCATTTCAGATGAAGGAGGTATTGATTTTACAAGTCAGTTGAATTCTAACATACCGGATTTTGGACCGATGTACATTAAAAGGTAGATTCCGGCCAGACCAAGAGGAACCGAGCACAGAAGAGACCTGCTATGGAATCTTGACTAAAAATGGAAGCTATGAGAGTTGGAATCAGGTAAAGAGATGCTTAGAAACAGAAGATATGATTTTTACAAGTCAGGTGAATCTGAACTCACCCGGTTTGGACCTACCTGCACTATTTGGAGGATTACGGCCGAACCACAAGAAATTACGTTACAAAACAACTTGGTATGTATTATTTACTCATCATAGAAGCTCAGGAAATTGGATTCGTACCAAACCGATATCAGATGAGGAAGTTATTCAATTTCTAAACCGGAACACTCTAGACTTGCCTTATATGGAGTCTTGCGGATTTGGGAGTCTTCAATCACATATTTTGCGACCCGGAGACATTCTAAACCAACCAGAGACTATCCAATACTCCTCTACCTCAGCCAAAACGCAGAGTATCATCTGGATCATCTCAAGAATCAAGTTACTTTATGCGAGACCCGAGTTAACTTGTTCGGAACCATGTGAATTTAATTCACAAGGGATTTTCCTCCAACTGTCTAGGCACGAATTTAAGGCTGATTTAATGCACCTGGACGTTCCTAGGCACCACTCCTTCGCACCCAAGCTATCAAGAATCAAGAAATCTCACAATTTGCCTCATTTGGACAGATTTTGCCAATTACGAACAATGGCTCATTTTTTTCCTTAATTTTGTGATTTGTTTCCTTTGTTTAAGTTTCTAGAACTTTATAAATTCCCTAGTTTCGAGCTCTTTATAAGCTCAGCTCTTTCTCCTTTGTAAAGCACCTTTCAATCAAATTAATACAAAGTATTTCGTTTTCTTCCAAAGAATGTCTTTGAAGAATTGTCCATCTCTTTTGAATATTGTGTGCGATACACCTTGTTCTTAAGACAACCTTGGATTTAACTATTTGTGTGAGTCAAGTAGTTGGTTTGATCACTAGATTGAGAGAGTCAATCAACACTCGATTGAGAGAGTCAATCAACACTCGATTGAGAGAGTCAATCAACCTATCACCCCCATCTCTACCATCATTTCCACCTTCCGCAAGTCTAGGTTTTGGAATCTCTTGATCATCGGATTGATCTCGGCTTAGAAGTGATTCTGTGCCTGTATCAATATGTTTCCAATTGGTTAAACACTGAAACTAACTGTGGTTTAGCTTACCATTAATTACAAAAACAAAAACAAAACAAAAAGATTGTAAAAGTGAGAGGGAGCCAACAATCAAAAGGGTCAATGCTGGCCATTACCATTACAACCTCACACCTAACACAGTCCCCTTCATTACGCATCTCTAAAGCTAGGGATCATGGGCAAAAGTCATGCACTGTCCCTTTTTGCTATGTTCCTATGACGAAATTGTCGTTTCATAAATATATATCTAGAAAAAAGGATTTAATTTTAATTAATAATTAAGATAATATTGTGTGGTCCAAAATTTTGTTTGATTAGCAAAAGATTGGGTATAAATATGCAAGGGAACAAAGTTCTACAATATCTTCAAAAATTGATATATTTTGACGTTGGTCTATTGAATAAATACTTTGGTGAGATTTGAGTTTTATTGAAATTTGAGATGATTTGATTGAATTTTGGTGAATTAGTAATTTTGTTATTGAATTCTTTGAAATCTCACATAAAACAATGAGATTTTGATATTTGTATTTTTAACTAAGAAATCCCTTGAATTCCTAGCTAAAACTTTAAAATCAAATTTTTAAGACGTTTTCAGTAACAATTGATTTGATTGTACATTTTAAAATCATTAATCCAATAACATTGAATTTTAAAATAATGTTTCAATAACACATAATTTGTCATTTCAACTCAAATCTCTTATTTTAACATATTTTGGAGATTAGTTCAGGTTTTGGTCCATGATCTTTTCCATGCATCCTAACCAAAAAAAAATCATTTTTTGGAAATTTTAAAAATTATTTTAAATAAATGAAAGAATAATTTTATCATTTTCTATGAATTATAGTTTCAATGCTAGTTCTCTTTTCCTATAGATTATTTTTTTGTTTCTATGAGTTTGGGAAACATTTGAAAATTGAAACATGGATATTAATTGATGGCATGTATTCTCGTTCTAATTCAGCTTTTCTATTCTCGTCCTACATTTCATATAACAATGTGATAAAATATGCTTTTTCAAATGCATGAATCATGTTCTATTTTCCGTTTCCGTTTTCTTGCAATGTCCATCTCCTACATAGAGTTTTTGTCAATGTGTAAAGTTTTCAAATATCTTCATTAATTATAAGTAACATAGTCCCACCAGTTTTCATTATATAAAGTTTCTTTCTTCGCCCGTTGATTGAGTTGTTGGGACTGTGCACGATATGAAGCTTTTGCTTAATCAAGTGGAAGAAAATGAATGTTTAATTGCATAGTTGTTTCTAGAAAATAGCTTATTGTTAGCAAACCCAAAAGCTACTAATATACAATCGTTCGTCCAAAAAGTTTATGAGTGATTAACTTCATATTGGACTCGACTGGAAATTAATGAATTAATTGTGTTTTTAGGAAATTTTGTGTAGATTAGATTTAGCCACTGTAAATCCGTTAAGCTTTAATTAAGGTGGATTAGCTAACTTATCACTATTATGACTTATATATAGTTGAACACCAATCATGACTATTAGTTGACTTTGACCACCAATCACGACTCTTATATTTGCATATTTTATATAATTCAAATTCTCTTTTTTTTTCTTTTTTTTTTGTGATTCATTTTTGTATAGTTGGAAGCGCAAGCGTTACACACATACACTACATAATACAATATGGTGAGAGTGGATGTGGTAGGGCAAAAGAAGGGAGAAATAAAAAAGAATAATGATGAAGAAAAAGTCAACGCAGTTTTAGCTTGAGCAGAAATACTCTTTACCTAAACAGTTAGCAAAACCGACCATTTCCTACAGTTATATATCTCTTTGTATCACCCACCACCACTCGATATGCCTGTACCATTACTATATGTATTTATCCACAAGTGTATAGAAGCTTCAGTGTGCGAGTCAATGATTCAATATACATGTATAAGGGATGTGTTAGGTGACAAGTTTTTTTAACCAATTCTTTTCAACTTTTTTTGCGTAGGTTAGATTGAGTTAACCCTAATTAACGGGTGCAAGAGTCTTCGGTCTTCGTCTTGAATATTTTAACTTTGTTTCAAAGAAGTAATTATCCTAATACATGTAAAAAGTAACTAATTATCCTAATATGGCATTTCGAGATATTGCTTCTTCTAATCCATCTCACACCGAATATCATTCCAAGACCACCATGTTAACAACATACTTGGATCAACAAACTCAGTTCTGATATAATAGTAAGATTAGTGGAATTCTGATTCAAAATATTTTGACAATGAATGAATTGGATATTATCTTTATATATATATATATATATATATATATATATATATATTTAGATTCTTTTTAACTTTCGAAGTGAGATCTTAAAAATGATTTATTACAAAAGATACAGAGAAAAGTTTTATTTTAAGAAAACTCGATATAAAAAGACCTGTTAAATTCTTAGAAAATATGAGGGATGGCGAGTGAATTTCAAAGATACTTGAGATTCAACAATCGTAATTGGTCGTACATATACTTGTATTTGGTCGAATTAACATGATCATACATAATTGAAATTGGTCGCATATACATAAGGGCATTTTGGATGTTGACAATGGTTAGTAGGTCATGCCAACAAAATTAGGCATAATATTCAACGGGATGATAGTGAAAGGAAAAAAAAAAAAATATATATATATATATATATAACGTCTTTGAGATTAAAAAAAGGATCAAGGGGAGGCCATGTAGTGTATAGTGTATTCTATTTAGTGAAATTTGGTTGTACAGTTGTATCCAACATAGAAGTTGTTGTATCCATTATACATATTTATACATTCGTTCTCATTCCATATCTCCTTTTTGTGATGTTTGCTTGGATTTGACTTCATTGATTTGACTATTATAAGTGTAGTGTAAAAGTAGCTTTCTTTTTCTATCCATTTTTACGAATTCATTTGAAAAGGTCAAGTGGGGACCGGTCTAGATGAACAAATTCATGTTTGGTTTTTGAGTAGTAGACTATATAAAAAGAAGTTGATCCTTGGTTGAAGATAACATCTATTTGGTCGGTTTTGGACGAATTGTGTAGAAAATGTCAATTATGTTCGTTTGGCATCCAAAGTTGGAGGGTTGAGGAAACTTGAACAATTAATTAACTTGGTGGTGTTTTGTTCAATAGTTTTTCGTGCGCATGCATAAAAGTTAAAACCCCATATATATACAATGGTAAATATACTTTGATTATGTGGTCGATAAGGCTATCACTTCATGCAAACCATATTCCAACTAATTAGTCTACCATTAGCAGTAAAAACACATCATATCATTGACTTCTTTTTATCTAGGCCAGCGCCATAATTTGTATCACAGACTTTACAAATCATGAAATCATAGTTTCTTGAATCTTATGTACATATATACGTTTCGGTCTTACTAATTTGTTTATGAATTAAACCTACTTTACATTACATGTACAAAAGATATATGCTATATCAGACCTACTACATATAATAAAATGCATAATAATTACTACTTATGTGTCTGCATAATCTACTATTTCCCTCTTTACATAGGACATATATACTTCATCCGTTTCGACATATATACAATGTTTTACCTAAAAATGCATATTAAAAATTATATAAATTAAATATATTTTTCATTAACATATAATTTTTTATCTAATTAAAAACAATCTTACTAGTGATTAAAGTTACTGTGGAATACAAATAAAAATAATCACAAAAATTCCAATAAATACAATATGTTACATAGAAATGTGAAAACATCAAGTAAATTAAATAAAATTTTAAAATATATTATATAGTGAAATGGGTAGAGTATTACTCTAGTTTCCTCTTCAAGTTCTCACTTACTCTTTTGGTATCAACTAAAAAGTTAATCACTCTTTTGTAAGCCAAAAGGATAAGCACATATAAAGATACAAATTCAACTTTTGTCAAGAAAAAACAATTTATTCGAAACTGATAGCAGCTCTAGAAAAAGAAAGTATACGCCTCTTAGATCCGAACTTTCAAGATTAAAAAGAAAAGTTGTGTAAAGATTCTTGTTTGTTTTCTTTTTGCACTATAACTTATAGTGCAAACTAAACAAAATTTAAATTTTTGATGGGGAAATGTTTTCATGTATGCATCCATCCCTAATTGACACATCTAAAGATACCTTACCTTACTATTTAGTCTTCTCGGTCCAAATGTTCACCATCTGTTTCCACAATACTTCAATTCCATGTTATAGTTGAGCACATGTGAATGTCAACATAACAAAGAAAAAAAAATAGCAGAATCACTTGGAATCATCATTATCAAAAAGAAGATCTAATCTACTTATTATCATGGGAAAGGTATGGCCGAGATGGGGATTTTGTAATGCCGCCAACTCTACTCTTGATTTGACTTTCAAGGAGAATGAAAAGATTCCTCAAGCCTTGATTGATGAGTAAAATATTATTATAGTCTCACGTATGTCACTTTGTGTGCCCCCACAATACTAAAGTAGCCTATGCTTAACTGAAGAATCTACATATTGATATTCCAAATGATGTTATTGATGAAACTGAAAATCTGAACGGAATTTGTAATCTATTGAGTTGTGTTATATTGCTATCTTGTTATCATTTCAACACTCACTATTACAATGTGTGTAAGTTGTTGACAGAAATATATTATAAATTAATTTCAAATTTTACGGGTTTTTTTTGGAGATTTTCGCTGTTTTAATCGATATTTTCAATGCCGACCAAAGCTGAAATACATTCATATTCTAATTTATTGTATATGCTACTATATACGTACATTAAATTTCTAATTACTTAGTGAAATTTGTGATAATTAGTACAATTTTCTCTTAAAGTTAAATTATAATGATATTATAAGCTTTATTAATATTTTATAATATGTGAAAATCTTCCCACAAGGGTTGAATTAACTCACATTGATGGGAAGGGAAAATTCGTCAAAGATTGTCATCATGATCAAATCGCAACTATATATATATATATATGTCAACCGTAAATGTCAAGAAAACATTGTTGTAAACTATAGTTTATGCCCCGGAGCCACAGGCCAAAGTTGAAATTTTCTTGTAATGATGATGATGATGATACATTTTAACATATTGGAGAGTGGGTCCATTTACTCCCACTACTCTCTCTAATACACTAAGAAGTTTTAATAAACATGATTAATTATGTGATATATCCGATCATACCAGGTTTTAGAAAATGAAAAAATTATGAAAAAAAAAAGTTAAACTTATTTATAAACTTATAATATAAAACTTTCTTATTCAATAGTATTTTCTCATTTATTTTAAATAATTAAAAAGTAATTTAGAAGTAACTTCTCTTTAATTAGTATGTCTCTTTTAGTAGTTGCATACTGATATAAGATTGTTTAATTACTTATTTAATATTGTAAAATAAAAAATTTCTAGAAAATATATAAATAATGTAGAAATTTTTGATTGGTTAATATTTTTTCTAGTTTCTCTCTCATGATTTTTTTGTTAAGAATGAACGAGACATTATAAGTACCTCCTCTATCCCCACCTCATTAATTTAGATTTGTGCCAACTTCTTTAAAGCCAAACTTACATTTCCCTTTGGTTGTTGATATAATACAAGAAAAAGAAACAAGAAAAAAAGGGAGCTATGAATCTTCAAGATTTACCTGAAGAAGCTAAAAGAGAACTTCACATATCCGAAGAACCATCGGACGATCTTTGCGTTGATTCTCGAGGTCGACCATGCAGGCCAAAGAAGCATGGTGGTACAAGAGCTGCCCTCTTTGTTCTAGGTCTCTCTCGTAAACATTCCTTAACTATATGTATATCTACTAGAGCATGTTGCACACGGTCGGGTCGGTCCTTGTTAAGCATTTTGAAGTGATGATAGGTTAAATTGATTGGTTTTTGTATACAAATATTTATATTTATGTTTAGGCTTCCAAGCTTTTGAGATGATGGCGATCGCGGCTGTTGGAAACAACTTGATCACATACGTTTTCAATGAGATGCATTTCCCTTTGTCGAAAGCCGCAAACATCGTGACTAACTTCATAGGAACGGTGTTTATTCTCTCGCTTCTTGGTGGCTTCCTCTCTGATTCATACCTTGGAAGCTTTGGCACCATGCTCGTTTTTGGTGTCATTGAAATCTCAGTATGTTCTTCTCCCTCTTTAGCTCTCTTTTTGTCTTTCTCATTTTTAAGTTTAGATGCTCTTGAATATTCTGCATCACCTTTCATCTTTAACTAGTAACTTGTGATTATGAACTAGTATTTTTAGACAAAAGTCCAAAACTTTAACATAAAGTTGTAAAAAGTGAATTATGAACTAAATCTTTTTTTTCTTGTTGAAACTTTCGGTTCTTTGGAAAAGTAAATGGGTTATATAATATGTTTTTCTTTTCACTATGTTATATAATATGTTGGTATACATATGCCACACAATAGTCTAGTAAGAAATTTACGGCTTCATAATGCATACACTTGAGTTTTAATACTGTACCTTGAACATATATTAGCTTCGTGAACGGCCTCCTTTTTTTTTTTTTTTTAAATACATGTTCTGATTCCACTATACACAAATATACATGTATTTTTCTAAGGCCATGGTTACAAAAGATTAAGATAATGTTGGTTAACAAAATTAGTCGAAGTTTTGGCTGACACAAGAAACACATGTAAATTGATTAAAACAGGGTTTCATATTATTGTCCATTCAAGCTCATCTCCCAGAGCTAAGACCACCAAATTGCAACATGAAGAGCACTACAATACATTGCATAGAGGCAAATGGTTACAAAGCGGCCACACTCTACGCCGCACTATGCTTGGTGGCCTTAGGTAGCGGCTGCCTCAAACCAAACATCATTTCTCACGGTGCCGATCAGTTTCATAGGAAGGATTTGAGGAAGCTATCAAGCTTCTTTAATGCGGCTTATTTCGCCTTCTCAATGGGTCAACTTATTGCACTCACACTCTTAGTTTGGGTGCAAACTCATTCGGGCATGGACATTGGTTTTGGTGTCTCTGCGGCTGTTATGGCCGCAGGGATGATCAGCCTCGCTGCTGGAACTAAATTTTATAGGAATAAACCGCCTCGTGGTAGCATCTTCACACCAATTGCTCAGGTAAAATTTTCCATCAATTAGCATATGTTGGTAGCTCTACATGATCAGGTCTCTGATTCAAGAGATTATGGGCCAAAGATTCATAACTTTCCGTATATCGAAAAAATAAAACTAATCTCAATTATTGTTCTTTTTATTATGGATTTTATTCTTTTTCTTCTTCTTCTATTCCTTTGATCTTGATTTCATTTTCATGTATTCTTGGATCGATCAGGTCTTCGTAGCTGCGATCACTAAACGAAAACAGATTTGCCCTTCAAACCCAAACATGCTTCATCAACCTTCAACGGATCTAGTTCGAGTCAAACCTCTCCTCCATACAAATAAATTCAGGTGATTTTTCTTTAGTCTCTTTACATTAACCGCCAAATTAACTAACTAACTAACTAACCAAAGAGGAAAAATTTATAACGTGCAGGTTTCTTGATAAGGCTTCTATCAAGACGCAAGGCAAAACAATAGAGAGTCCATGGAGACTATGCACAATCGAACAAGTCCATCAAGTCAAGGTTTTGTTATCAGTAATACCGATATTCGCATGTACTATCATCTTCAATACCATCTTAGCTCAGCTTCAAACATTCTCTGTTCAACAAGGAAGCTCTATGAACACACACATCACAGAAACATTTCAAATCCCACCAGCTTCTCTTCAAGCCATACCTTACATCATTCTCATCTTCTTTGTGCCTCTCTATGAAACATTCTTCGTCCCAACTGCTAGAAAAGTCACGGGAAACGATTCTGGAATCTCTCCTCTTCAGAGAATTGGCACTGGTCTGTTCTTAGCAACTTTCTCTATGGTTGCAGCCGCTTTAGTAGAAAAGAAGAGACGTGAATCGTTCTTGGAACATAACGTAACGCTCTCGATCTTCTGGATTGCGCCGCAGTTTCTGATATTCGGTTTATCAGAGATGTTTACAGCCGTTGGATTAGTGGAGTTTTTTTACAAACAGTCTTCACAGAGTATGCAATCTTTTCTCACAGCAATGACTTACTGTTCTTACTCTTTCGGGTTCTATTTTAGCTCTGTTCTTGTCTCGACCGTTAATAGAGTTACTTCTAGTAATGGATCTGGGACAAGAGAAGGTTGGTTAGGCGATAATGACCTTAACAAAGATAGATTAGATCTCTTTTACTGGCTTTTAGCTTCCTTAAGTTTCATAAACTTCTTTAATTATCTTTTCTGGTCAAGATGGTATTCTTGTGATCCATCCACGACACATCATAGCGCTGAAGTCAATAGCTTGGAGGATTTAGAAGATGGCCAAAATAAAGATTCTACCACGGAGAAGCCAAGAATTTGACTCTAAGTATGTTAGATCATCTTCTTGAACATTTTTCCTTTTAAGGAATATTCTGAATAGTTAGATCTCCTATATGCTTATTAATCCAGTTGTAATCATATGTTTTGGAAGTGGAGGGGTAGAGTTTTTTTTAAGTTTGTAATCATGATGAGTCAGTTTAAAAGGTTTAGAGAACTTATCTTTTGAATGAATAATGTATTAGGCTAGTTGGTTTTGTGATGTGACTAATGTGACTACTGAGGTTTATAGTTGATTTATGGAACCTAAAACAACGTTTTTGTTTAGTGATTGCTGCGTTTAAGGAGCAACCACAAACACTAAATAGGTTTTGACTTTTGTGTCATATGATGAATTCCATAGACTTAACACATCTTTGAAGTTGGAAAGAGATATGGTCTTGTTCCCATAGATATTGACATCATCATCAAGTAAAAGATATAGTGAGGTCAGCATCATTGGTTGTAAGTTGTAACCTTCGGGCCGACAAAGAAGGTCCACACAACACAACACTCCTCCATTGCTGCAGTAATCTCAATGAAAATATAATGTCTTCACCACTAAATCTTAAGAAAATATTTTGAGTTTCTTTGTGATTTGAGCATTATCATTGAATTTTGAAAAGAAAAATACTATATTTAGTGAAATGCAAAACAGAGTTTTTACAAAGCATTTGAGATCTTTAGATATGTTTGAATCAGTTTCCAGAGCATTATGAGAAGCATTTGTAATTCTACAGTAGTATTTACAAGTAATTAACATATGGTACAATGTACGATTACATCTACACCACATTGAGGCCAAGTTTTAAGTATCTGATCAAGAACTTGAGTCATGTGTTGTGAAAGCAACACACTAAGCGCATTCAGATAGGTGAGAGCCCAATATGTTGCGTAAAAAAAGAAAGCCAAAAACAAACCGAAACTAGAGTTTTATGAAATTATGTTTTCTTTTTGTATGCAGATAGTTAGTTGGAACATGCACATTGCATGACAAGACAGACAGATTGAGAAAGAGAAGCAAAACATCAACGCCATTGCCGTTCTGAAACTACATTCTTGTGTTTCATTTTTATATAAATAACATATCATGAACTTTCAGAACTTGTTTCTTCATCTAATAGCTCTCTTATCACAGAAATTTAGTCTCTTCGGAGCCTCACATGTGCTTATAGAGGTATGTTCATGATTCTCAAGCATTGATCTTAAGAGTCTAGTTTGTTTAATTATGGTTTTTGGTCCATAATGTTTCTGATCATATAAAACAGATTTGATTATATTAGAAATGAAAAATTCGTTTGTATATATGTAACTATAACATATGCATAGATAAATGTCATGATCATATAGTATGGTAACGATATGTACAAGTATGTTGATAATGCATCATCCTTATGATCAAGCTATATGATGTTATGTGGATTTAGCACTAAAGAGGCGTAGAAGAGATGAGGGCTAAAGCTGCTTCAGGGAAAGCCATAATAGTGCTATGCCTTGCAAGTTTTCTTGCAGGCTCATTGTTCATGAGTCGATCTTACATATCTGAAGAAGAAGATCACCATCTCACAAAGCATCTTTCCAAACATTTAGAGATTCAAAAGGACTGCGATGAACATAAACGCGTAAATAACCATTCTCTACCTAATTAACACATGTTTATGTGACATTAACCACAAGTTTTTCTCTTTGTTTGATCAGAAATTGATAGAAAGCAAATCCAGAGACATAATAGGAGAAGTATCCAAAACTCATCAAGCAGTAAAGTAATAAAACCATATCCTTATCTTGTGTTTTCTTTTACATAATTTGAAACAGAGGAGGTAAAACTAAAAGTGTTTAAATTATTAGATCATTGGAGAGAACAATGTCAACATTGGAAATGGAGTTAACAGCAGCACATACCAGCGAGAGAAACAGTGATTTCTGGAGTGAACTAACGGCGAAAAACCAGAGTGTCCAAAGAGTGTTTGCTGTGATAGGAATCAACACAGCATTCAGCAGCAGGAAAAGAAGAGACTCAGTGAGGCAAACATGGATGCCAACAGGAGAAAAGCTGAAAAAAATCGAAAAAGAGAAAGGAATTGTTGTAAGGTTGTGAAGTAAGCCACAAGTATACTCAATTTTCACTATTTTAAAAACACAATAACCAAAATGTCAGTAACATAAACAAGAAAAAGTTTGGATTTTTATTGTTGTCAGGTTTGTGATAGGACACAGTGCAACACCAGGAGGAGTATTAGACAAAGCCATTGATGAAGAAGAAGCAGAATATAAAGATTTCTTAAGACTAAAACACATTGAAGGATATCATCAACTCTCAACCAAAACAAGACTCTATTTCTCAACAGCAGCTGCAATGTATGATGCAGAGTTCTATGTGAAAGTAGACGATGATGTTCATGTCAATTTAGGTATGCTTGTTACAACACTTGCGAGGTATCAATCAAGACCAAGGATTTACATTGGATGTATGAAGTCTGGTCCTGTTCTTTCACAAAAGTAAGCCAAAGAACTAATCTTTTTTAACATTTCATTGGATCAATATCTGAAAAAGTAACGATTTTTTGGAAAATGTAGAGGAGTGAAGTATCACGAACCAGAGTTTTGGAAATTTGGAGAAGAAGGGAATAAGTATTTTAGGCATGCGACAGGACAGATTTATGGAATCTCTAAGGACTTAGCTGCGTATATCTCCACTAACCAGTAAGTTTTTGAATTCATGTAAGTTTTTGAATTCTCGGGTTCATGGAATGATTTGGTGGACATGCGTGTAGGGGAATACTGCATCGTTACGCGAACGAGGATGTGTCGTTAGGAGCGTGGCTACTAGGGTTAGAGGTTGAACACGTGGACGAGAGGTCGATGTGTTGCGGGACTCCACCGGATTGTCAGTGGAAGGCTCAAGCGGGGAACGTGTGTGCTGCGTCGTTCGATTGGTCATGCAGTGGGATTTGTAAGTCCGTTGATCGGATGACACGTGTACACAGAGCTTGTGCTGAAGGAGATACTCCTCTCTCTAATTTTCGTTTCTTCTTCTGAGTTTTTTACTTTTTTTTTACTACTTTGCTTAGTTGGCTAGTGGGAATAATAAGGAAAGTTACAGTAATAAAAGACCAAGATAAATTACTTTTTTTTTTTGGTGTAGAAAAATTAGTTATGAGAGGTCCTTTTTAATGATTGGACTCTTGGTTGTTAAGTTATATTTTTGTTTTTGGTCATATTGCTTACAAAGTCATCGATTTAGTGAAAACGAAATCGGTAGAATTTTCCATAATTGTGAAAACGAAAAGGTTCAAAACAAATTAATACAAAAATGGTAATGCTGGATTTATGGGGAAATTGTGCTGATTTTAGGAAAAGTAAGCTAATCAGGTAAAAAAGGATAATTTTCTTTATTATGACCATATTAAGTTTAAGTAGGTAAAATACAAAAATAATGTTATACTTTTCATACTAAAAGATCTAGTACTCATAAACCTTATATAGATTACAAAAAATAGGGGAGTTCATGTTACTTCTATTTGTTTTGGACTTTTGTATAATCATTGGTTTAGATTTTATTTAGGAGTCACAATCGGGATTGGATAGGGACTAAATAGCAGCTACGGCTACTTTATTAAATTAATAAAATTTTAAAAGGAAAATCATTGGAGAAGAGAAAATTTGGAAAAAATAAAGGCGTGGAGAAAAAGAAATCGAAACCGCCTCGAATTCGGAATCAGTGGACCTACTCTCTCCAGAAATAAAGCATCTTCCCCATAGAAGCGGTCAAGCTTTTGGTCAACACCCACAAAAACCCTAATCCTAAAAACACTTTGAGAGGGAAAATCTCTCCGCCAAAAAACTCCATCTTTAAACCCCTTCCTCTTCTCTCTCTCCTTCTTCTGTAAATCTCTCTCTTCTCTATCTCTTTAGTGTTTCTAGTTTTTTACTTTCGGTTTCAAAACATCAGTGTCGGAAAACGCTTATTACAGTCATGGCGGTGATGAACGGCGGTCGGGCGGCGAAGAGAGCGAGGCGAAACAATAGAATCTCTGCCGATCTCTACGATTTCTATACTTTCCCGACGGAAGAGATGAACGGCGTGTCGACCTTGCCGCCGTTCCGCGACGGAGTCAGATCCTTCCTCGCAAGCCACGCGCGTATCACTTTCCCACCATCGACGCTCTTCTCGAGCCTCATGACGTGGCAGATTCTCCTCAGACCTGGAGATTCGACTGACGGTTCAGATCTCTCCTCTAGAGTCATCTCTCTCAACGTTGTGGAAGAAGATGTTACCAGATCCTCTAGATCTGTTTACTGTGACCACTGCCGAGTCGTTGGTGAGTTAACCCACTAATATAAGTCTTAAACTTTTTTACCTGCATGTGATTGAAAGCATGAGACTAAGCTAAATCTGTTTTGTTGTTGTTTTTCAAAGGTTGGAGTAGTAATCCAGTGTGTAGAAAGAGGTACCACTTCATCATAAGGTCAGGAGGAGACAGTAAGAGCCTCAACATTGGGATGCAAAAGGCTTGCTCGAGGTGTGGTAATACTCAGAACTTGTTCGAAGGCAGCAATTGTAAATGGTGTAGCTTTGCTTTGGACATTGAGGACTGGGTTTACTCTCAGCTTGAGGACAACACTCACCTCCTTCATGGTGTTATCCACTCCAATGGCTATGCTCATCTCTTGTCACTTAACGGGAGAGAAGGTGGCTCTGGTTTTTTGACTGGTCTTGCTATTATGGACTTTTGGGATAGGCTTTGTTCTTCCCTTGCTGTTCGGAAAGTGAGTGTGATGGATGTGTCAAGGAAGTATGGGATGGATTACAGGTTGCTTCATGGGATTACTGGAGGATGTTCATGGTACAGTGAGTGGGGTTATGAATTCAAATCTGGGAGTTATGCTCTCACTAAGGAAGCATACCAGAGTGCTGTAAATACTTTATCTGAGATACCCCTCTCTAATTTTTTGTTCCAAGGGAGGAAGCCAAGAACTCAACTCCACTCCACTATTGGCTTCTACCAATCACTCTCGTGTTCAGAGCTTGTCACAGTGAGAGACCTCTTCTCCTTTCTTCTACAGCTGATTCGTGAAAACAGATCAAGACCCATATCTGAGCCGTCTATACTGTGTGCTTGGACCAGGAGTGATGTGGAACGTGTACAGCAAGCCATGATTAAGATACTGAAAGCTGCAGTAGGTAACTGGGTTGCAAGATGGGCTCTCAAAAGGTCTATTTGCAAAACAGCTTCTCCACAGCTGATTGATTACTGTCTCAAGCATTTTGGAGGGGTTTTGGGGGATGATGGATCTCGAGTAGTCTGTTCCCGTTGCAATCCTTGTTCAAGCGACTTTGAGTACAGGTAAACTTTCAAGAGATGTTTCTTCTTTTCTGCTTTTGGTTGGTTGGTTTCCACTGTCCATAATAATCTCAACCTTTTCATATGAACTTCATTCAGGCTTGAACCTGTCAACAATGTGCACCGCCTATCTAATCAAGACATAAATTATGCATCAGAGGAGCATGTCAAAAGTGACTTAAGATATTTGTATGACACTTTATTGAACCCACAAACCATGGCCGAGTTTAGGTCTCAGGCTACAAAAGCTAAAATGATTGATGCAGCCACAAAGATACTTGATTGTAAGCATTTCATAAAAGATTACCAGTCTAGTATGGTTAACCCCTTTGCAATCAATCTCTGGTGCTGTGTCGAGCTTTCAGATGAGTCCAAAGAATGCCCATCCCCTCCTCCTGAACTGGTGGTTTTGCCATTGAATGCCACTGTTTCTGACCTGAAAATCGAAGCTGCTAAGGCTTTTCAGGAAGTATATGCAATGTTCAAGAAATTTGAAGTTGAGGAGCTCCTAGGTTACGGCCCTATAGATGACTCCATTACCCTGAAATTTCTACTTGGGACAAACGGGGTCATAAGGATTAAAGGGAGATGCTCATCAAAACATGGCCTCCTCAGATACCGCATGGAGAGAGGGGTGGAGAATTGGAAAGTTGATTGCAAGTGTGGTACTAAGGATGATGATGGGGAGAGGATGTTGGCCTGTGATATGTGTGGTGTGTGGCACCACACTAGATGTGCTGGGATCAAGAACTCTGACGCACTACCTTCCAAGTTCCATTGTTTCAGATGCACTGATTTGTACAGCAAGAAAACAAGGCAATCTGATAATGAGCGTGGATCTAGTCAAGTGACCAAAGCTGGCTTCGTTTGTAGAGGTGAGTCAGCTGCTATGGGCAGTGGATCTAATTTATCCGTAACACTTAGTGTAGGTTGACTGTATTTAAGATCTTACTGTATAAAGGTTACTCTATCTATGCACAAAACTGCAAGTCTCTTAATGTCTACACGTGATTGTAACTCATGACTACTTCCTAGGGCAAATGTTGTGAGGTGTCAAGGTTTACTTTTTCTTACTTTACTCCTTATTCTAAAGCCTCCCAAAAGAGGAAATGTGTCCAAAAATATATGCATACTGTTTATTTGTTTAAAGAACTACCTTGTACATAGTCAGCAACCTCTTAACATCTTCCATATTCAGGTCACTAGCCTCCGTCTCCATATATGGGTAGTCCAGATCTGTTATGAGCACTCAAGAAACATCAAACAAGAAGTCCAAAGATAGAAGACTCCTGAAGCTTCAAAAAAAACAAACCATACAAAATAAACCAACTACTAAGGTTTAACTTTTTCTAAACCAAAATTAAACCAAAATATTATAACTAGTACGCAAATCATTTGAATTATCTCACCACTTATCGAAGAAGCATGTATTCACATTCTGTTGATGAACTAGATTGTACTTTCTTACTCAGCTGCACAACTTCTTAATTCACTCAACATTTTAGCTGGACTTGCTTCTCTGAATAATCCTGCTGCTGCACCTCAGTTTCCTCACTGGAAAGTGACTTTCCGGTTAATTCAATAATAAGTGTCCTGGCCAACACAAGGTATGTCAAATAATAAGCATCCTCAGAGACAATTTTTGCCTTCCTCCGATATAACTGGATGGACTTGAGATTGGAAAGCAAGTGCGAAGGATTTGCCTGCAATAGCAAATCAAACAAACTTAGTATTTCAATAATCAATACCTAGAAACAGAAACATAAAAAGACAATATGCGTTTTTCTAAAAGCAAGCTTGAAACTTCAAATGACAACTTGACATGGAAAGAATTTACACCACGACAGATTGATGTTTAATTAACACCACAACTAGAACTTACTTAGATTGGAAAACACGCAAAATGACATATTTTGAGAAAGTTGAAATTGGCTTTACCTTGATTGTAACATAAATAAGGAGAGGCCAGAACTCATCTGCTCCTCCCAGAATAAGGTCCTTGGACGTTGATGTATAGAGCATCAGATTGCTAATGAGTGTGCAACAGCTTGTTGCTTGGGGCTTCAAAGGATTTGGTTTCCAGTAGTTCTTTCTCTGCAAGCAACAAGAAAATAGATGTTAGGCAACCACTTAAGAGTGGACCACCAGATAAATCGTGCACTTGAATCAACTGCACACACGCTTTGTGTTCAACACCAACAAAACCAAAAATATTACACAATATTAGCTAAGCATACCAACGAATGACCATCATCAATAAGCAGATAAACTAGACATCACCATCAAAATGTTGGTGATGATAAAAACACAAAAAAGGATTATTCACATGATGGCATTGACAACAAAGGCGAATCAAACTAACCTCCAAGGCGCAATCAAATATATTCATCTGTTCCCAAAAGGGATCTTCCATAAAGTCCGTTTCTATGGCGACAAAGAATTGCAGAACCTTCTTGCTGCTAGAATCATGATCCAATGTGTGGAACGAAAACGATGGTAAGAAGCTGGAATTCATCAAATCAAATTGGATTTATCAGCAAAATTATCCAAAAATACAAAGCAAAGCATATTAATCCGAATCACAAAAAATCTTCGATTTGAAGAATTAAAGAATCCTAATGTCAAATTCGACTAAGTAGTCAGAAACTCGGAAGCATACCTCTTTTATGGATCGACTGAAGCAGCTCAATTTCATTATTCCGGGAATATCATCGAATTGAGCTGATTGATTACGGCGCGTCTCCATAAGAATTGAAAACCTAACCTCCAAGGACCATAATTCTCTCGACAGCAAGATTGAATTGATAAAGGAAACACCAATTCAACGGATTCAAAAGAAACTTCCTTAGAAGGTTTAGTATCTTTGTCCAATGGTTTCGGCAAAAGATGCAGCCATGTGAAAGCGATAAAGAAGAAGAATAGAGGTATCGTGAAGATGAAGATGAAGAAGAAGCAACAGCTTCGCTGCAACTAGAGGAGAGACATTTGTTGAGCGAAGAGTTTTCTAATTAACAAAGCTAAAATCACCGTTAAATGTTAGGTTTCAGTTTCACAAGACAAAAGACTTAATGGGCCAAACCAAGGCCCAATAGAGATTGGATCTGATTGAATCATCCTTATTTTGGTACCGGAGAGGCACTTCTCGTCTGCAAATTTTCTAAGTTAGGAAAAGGGTTTAGGGTTCAAAGAAAAATGGAGGAGAATCGTCGGAATTCATCTGCCGGTATGGAGGTTCCAGTTGCCGGCGGCGGAAATATCGTCAAATGGATTGAGTTATCTGTGCCTTCTCCTTCTTCTTCCTATTCTTCTACTACTATTAGTTCTAATTCAAGTGAGGACAATGAGTGTGGTTTGCTTCCTTCATCTGAAGACTACGCTTCTAGCTATGTAATTGGAGAACCACCGATCTCTTTCATTTGCAGAATCAACAAGACGAGTCCAAATACTATCGAGCTTCTTCAGCTCTCAGCTAAATCGGGATTTCCAATAACTGGGCTTCGTTTCGTCTTTGCTGATACTCTTTCTCCTTTTGCTTTCGTATACTCCGAAGAGGTTAGGTTTAACTCTCTTCTACCTTTCATTCGTTACTTTATTGCTTTTTTGTTTGTTTGTATGGTGAACTTGAAAGCTATGGAATTGAATGTGGCAGGGTAGTGATAGTGGTCGTCTCGTCTTCTTTCTTTACGCCATCACTTCGTCTGGTGTTTTTTACGTCCTTAAACTCTCAAATACGTCAGCTTATAAGTCAGGATCAGTCTTCCCACTTGATCATCTGATTCACTTGGATGTTCGACCTTACTTGAATGAAACTCTTGTTACATCTGTCACTGCATCGCCTGGCTTCCTTTTTCTTGGAAGATCCGATGGCTGTGTCTCTTGTTTTCAACCTGTTATGTATTTTCAGAAATCAGGTTAGATTACTCTGTACTAGCTTCGTATCTCAATTTTGATGTTTCTTACATTCTCTTATCATTATTGCCTTGTCTATAATCAGGTTTCCACCAGGAGCTGCGTGATGATACAGGTTTTAGTCGTCTATGGGGATTTGTAAGGCATGTCTTCTAGTACAGCTGTTAGAAAATGAAATGTTATCATGCTACTTTACTTTATATACTTGAAGACAGAAACAATGCTAGTGTAATGCTATCTTTTGTTATATGTTGTATTTTTCCCGCTTCTCCTGATGTTCATTTAAATAACCTCTTAATAACGTGCAATGCAGGGGGACAGTGGTTGCAGCCGTGCAAGATTTATTTATATCAGAAGTTCATGGAAAAACAATTATTTGTGTGCTTCATGCTGATAGGGCATTGCGTATTTGGGATATTTTGACTTATAGCAGGGTTTTATGTCACAGTATAGCTGCTAAGAACCTTGAGGGTAATATCTGCTAGTTCTATCAGTGACCATTAACTGACTTTATCAGTGACCATTAACTGACTTTTCATGCTTCTTACTCTAGGGGTTATGTGTCTGAGGTTATGGTTGGGCAAAGCTGATTACGACTCTGGCATTATTCCATTAGCTGTCTTGTATAGAAAGAGTATGGTAAGCTTCGACAGCCAATATTTTACATTCTTTACAACTGATGGTTTGACTCGAGTGGGACCTATGTAGTTAATTCTCTATTGTATTCTATCTCTAAATAACCTTTTCCCAAATTTTGAAGGATGTCAGCATGGACGTGATCACTGTATATGCCCTGAACTTTGGGTCTGGGGAGGGGATAGCTTTCTCTGTAGATTCTGGATTACAGAATATTCCACTGGAAGGGGTACAGTTTTTGTGCTCATAGCTGTGACTCATTGTGTTCTGTTTTTATTTTACTCATAACTATGTTGAACAACTTTCTTGTTTTACTTTTGCTCACAACTTTGTTTAATTTGCATATCCTGATGTTGACAGGAGGGATTGAGAGACGTCAGATTTACATCCGACAAGATCTGGATTCTAACGACCAATGAATTGACATCTCACATGTTGTGCCAGAAATCTAGCACCATGTAAGTTCGAGAAGACTTTTTTTCTGCTGAATTGGTTGAGATAATTTGTACTCCATCTAAAACTCGCGCTAGACATGATGTATTAAGTGGTTCTGATTATACCTGCACGTCTTGTTGTCTCTGATCCTCTGCAGCTTTGAATCGTTACTATTTGGACATGTTAATGTAAAATATAGAGGTGAATTTCTGCGTTATAATTTCCTTGTGATGGAGTCTTTTTGAAAAAATTGCAAAACTCTATGCAAAGCCCTTCTCAGATGTTACATATCTGAGATGAGTTTATAAAAACTCTAATAGGTTAAGCTAGAAATATTGTTGGTGTTGGTTTCGAAACTGCGGAGGGGATGTGCTGCTGTAGCGTATCTTTATTGTAGTGCTTGTGCTATTAACGACTATAATTTGATTTTGGTTTCTTGATGGTGAATAATGCTCTATTTTAAATTGTTTTCCTTGACCTAGGGATGCACAGTCTTACACTTTGCAGGAAGGTTACATTTCTGAGCAGCTATTTCTGAGTTCTAGGAGCTCGTCACATGACCTTCTTCTGACAACTCATTCACTGTTTTCGTCTGCAAAGGTCTTTATGCTAAAACATAGCTTTCATTTTGTTGAACAAAACTTTCTATAGAATATTTTATGCTGTAAAACAATGTTCTATTTCTTTGGTCCATTTTAACCTATGTTGCACTTTGCAGGACCAAATTATGGGATTCATTTCATCGATCTTCTTACGCAGGCTTCTTTGTCCTGGAATTTTTCACAATATCGCCTTGCGTCTAACGTTACTAGACCACAACAAACACTGGACTGATTCCGAGTTCCAATCTTTAAGTCTTGATGAGCTTAAAAGCGAGATTCTTTTACTGGTTGAACATGAGGTTTGTTTTTTTCTAAGTTCTAGAGTACCTTGTAGATACAATATATATGATGTATTCTACTGTTAGTTGGCATGAACTCAGGGTAATATAAGCTGAAATATGCCTTCTCTTATGTCAGGTTACTGCTGATACTTCTATTTCAGTTTTTCATTGGTGGAAAAACTTTTGTACATCCTATCTCTATCATTGGTGCAACAATAATGAAACTCGCACGTTGCTCGTTCAGTCAGATGTTATTGGTTTAGTTAGAAACAATTCTGTATCATTGTTTTTTAGATTGGAGAACGCTGAGCACAGCCTTGGAGGTATGCAAAGGTTTCTTAACTTGTTATTATCTAGAACCAGAACTTTCTTGTTAATTTCCAATTGCTTAAGACTTAAATACTCTGTTTGCCTTTTGATAGGTTCTTCCTCCGAACACAGCTACCTGCCAAGTGTAGGATTTGGCATATCTCACAATAAACATGAGATTCTGGCAGACGTAATAAGGTGTACTTCAAAGATCAGTAAACAGTGGGGTGGTGCTCCTTATGCCATATATTATGAATCAATTACTGGAAAGCCAATTATCTCATCTGATGATATTGTTCCTCGTTTAGTTAACATCCTTGAGTCGGGATATGCTATGTCCATAGGTCAGCGCACTTGGTCGGATCTTGGTGCTGATAGAGCATGGGAAAAAGAGCTAGAAGCTCATAAAAATCTTAGAACCTTCTCCATTGATATGTTACTGTCTCTCTCTGCTCTATGTCAAAGGGCTGGATCTTGGGAAAAAGTTTTTACTATCATGGAGCAATATTTGCAGTATCTGGTCCCTAAGAAATTTATGCATAACAATGATGGTGAGGCATTATCTGATATCTGTAGTTCTATCCTCGTCCAAGCTACTTCTCAGTTTGTAAAGGTGATGTTTGAGTCTGCCTTTGACATCTTCCTACTCGTCAGCTATCTGCTTAACATTTCTGGGCAGGTCAGTTTCCACTGTGTCTCATATTTTTTGTCAAGATGTATTCCTTGAATGGAATCGGTGCAATTTATATTTTGACAGAATGTCACTTGTTCTGTTTATTGTATTTTTTTCAATATTAAAACTAAGTCGACCATTCTTTTATTCTCTGGTTTTTTCTCTCTGCAGGTTAATATGTCACAGCAAGACATATGCAAGCTACGGCTTGAGTTACTTCCGATGATCCAAGATATTGTCTCAGAGTGGCTTATCATCCTTTTCTATGTCACCACTCCAGCTGAGTCGACTTCAATGGAAGATTTCAGCTTTAAACTCTCATCTCTACAGATTGGTAGGGTGTTGTCCTTGGAAAATATTCCCCAAAGCTCATACCTCATAGCCAATATTTCAGACTAAAAACAATCGTTTCTTCATTGCAGATAGCAGCATTGACAAAAGATCATGGAACGCAATGCTTGGGAAATGTGGTTTCTCATTGGCGTTTATTCTTCTTTTTAGTGACCGAAGTTGCATTGTTGACGGCCACTTTAACATGGGATATCTTCCGAGTTCACAAATCATTACAAATATGGTGCAAAACTTTATCAGCTGGATTCGTTATAGGAAAACAGGAGAGGACTCTTCTTCACTGCTAAGACGCTCCACTGAGCTTACTCTTAGGTTGATTAGGAATGGACAATCTGATGCTGTTGAGGTAAAAATTGTCTATGTTTCTTTGACGAACCTTTTCCAACAAAAAGTTCTATTTTGCTAACTGCTAGTTGAACTTTATTGCTGATTTCTCTGTTTCAATTTTTTCCCTGTATATTCTTAATTACCTTCTCAAGCGAATCCTTGTGGTTGTCGAGGCAAGTTTACGTGGGGAGAAAACATTTGGATGTTCTCAAGATACAAGTGGAGATTGGTGTCTTCTTCAACATCTCCGTGGTTGTTGCCTCCTTGATCAAGTACAACGTGGAGCATGCAGGATATTAAGAGAGAGGAAGATTATTGACGCCATCTGCTGCTTCTTCAGGTGCTTATTATTTCGAGTTTTTAATGGATAATTTTGAAGCCTGGTCACTGTCTGTCATGTATAAATTATATATTGTGCCAAGGCATAATATGTGGGTTTCATTATAAACACATTGAATACTAGCTCGCTATTTTCTGCCTTTGTTATTCAATGTCTCTGGTTCCTTTATTTTCTAATATTATCCCTTCGAGAACATTTGTCTTCCTTTTTCCTAGCATACATCTCATGTATCTACCATGTCATGGTTCCCAATGTAGAGCTTCATCAGGTGAAGGATCTTGGAAGGCTTTGCACAGCTTGTCTAATGAAGCAGGATTTTCGCCTGCCACAATGGGTGAGCTCCTCAAAGAAATTTGTTCTTGCTCGAGTTCTACGCCAGTTATAATATTATTTCGAAAAAAAGGCTTTACGTCTTGCAGATTCTTTCCCCCCTTTTACCCTCTATTTGATTGAAGCAGGTCCCAGTATTTCAGATGGTGTTATGTCTAGTGAAACATGGAAACTTCATTACTACGAGTGGGCTATGCAAATTTTTGAACGGTACAATATAAGTGAAGGAGCTTGTCAGTTTGCCTATGCAGCCCTTGAGCAAGTAGATGAGGCCTATAATTTCATAGAGAGGACTGAGAAAGTTAATTTAACTCAAATAGCCACCGACACTAGAGGACGACTGTGGGCAAATGTTTTCAAGTTCAGCTTAGATCTGAATCTCTTGAACGATGCTTACTGTGCTATAATTTCAAACCCTGATGAGGAGATTAAGCGCATCTGTTTGAGGCGCTTCATAATAGTTCTATTTGAATGTGGCGAAACAAAGGTATTGGTCAAGAATGATTTTCTTATGTTAGCTTCCTTAATTTTTTCTTCTATGCTTTTGGCGAATGGGGACTAAAACCCCAAGAAAATTTGTTCTCTATATTTTCTGGTACCACGAGAACACTTCGTAGATCATTATCACCATAATTATCATTAACCGTGCAGTTTCTCTTTGCTGTTAGGTGTATGTTTTTCTGGAATTAGAAATGATTCTGCTATTGTGGGTGCCGTTTTACAGGCTCAGGAAAAGGACGTTTGTACTACCATGATTTTAAAAAGCAATTACTAAGAATATTTCTCTATTGGTTTCAGATGCTCAGTGATGGAGATCTACCTTTCATTGGCTTAACAGAAAAAATCACCCAAGAGCTTTCTTGGAAGGTATTTTTGTGGAATGCAGAGTCGGTTTGTTTCTACCTTTGGTATATTGCTATTATGTTTCTTTCATTCTTTCTATGATTTGTAGGCCGGGTGTTCTGAGATAATGATTAATCCAAATCCATACAAGCTGCTTTATGCTTATGAGATGAGACGACACAATTGGAGAATGGCGGCAAGTTACATGTATCAGTTTTCTGCTCGTTTAAGAAGCGAGGCAGCATGCAAGGATTATAAACACATGTCCCTAGCTTTGCAAGAGAGACTTAATGGACTTTCTGCTGCTATGAATGCATTAGCTCTTGTTCATCCTGGGTATGCTTGGATTGATCCATTACCAGAAGAATCCATGCGTAATCCAGTTAAAAAGGCTAGAAGAGCAGAAGAAGAACAATGTTAGTCCTCTCAACCACATATTGTTCTTGTCTTTTCTTACTGATATTTAAATTTTATGTTATTGTACTAAACACAATTTCTAAACCGTGGAGCATCATTTTTGGATAGCGACATTTTAAATTACTTTTTCTGCAGTAAGTAATAATGACCAGGCCAAAGGTGAGCAGGGTTGCATTGATATCGAGAAACTCCAAAACGAGTTTGTTGTTACTACAGCTGAATATTTGCTTTCTCTAAAAAATATCGGGTGGACATATTCAGGTAAATTGTCTCCTATTTCCTCTATGGTTTGTATTGATTTTCAGTATAGCGACAGTTGGAACTATGAATAAACGATGGTTTAGAACCTAGTTAAAAGGCTTCGGCAATAATAGTTGAAGAAAATTGTCACCGTGAAAGGATTAAATATTGACAGTCTCCTTGTATGTATGAGATAGCTTTTGTGCATCATTGATTTAGTTACTGGATAGACATGTATTCCATGGCAGACTGCTTAGGTGGCATGGCTGTGTTCTATGCAATTTTCCTAAGGCATAGGTTTAGAAGGGCCTCAGATACCCTGCTTACTGTTTCCAAGTCGTCTATTACGATCATGTGTATATGATACTAGATCAATAGAGAATCAACTGTAAAAGATAAAGGAATACACTTTATTATGAATATCTCTTAAGGAAACGGTATTGTAAAGCTTGAGAGAAAGGTTTAATGGAGTCTCTCCCCTCCCCTTACCAAGTTCTACTCCTCCGAGATCCCCTTACTTCTTATCTTACTACTCCTTATATAGTCTCTTCCCGTAAACCTAAGTCGCCACACTTAGTTACAGCAGTGAAATAGTGAAAGCAAAACCTAAACAGTGGTTATTCGAATACTCTAGATCCTTAGGTAAAAGACCATCTCAGCAGGCCCCACCTAACTTGCTGACACGTCTCCCCTTGGTGACTTGTCTTATACTTGTACTCTCAGCCACTTTCTCTCTTCTTTCTCTTGTAAGTGTGAATCAATGGTGGGTGTAATGCTGCAAACTTATCAATACCCCCGCCCTCGAAACCAACCTTGTCCTCAAGGTTGAAGCTTGGAAACTGCTTCCCGATGATGGCTTTGTTCTCCCAAGAGCATTCATAGTCAGGTAAGCCTTTCCATTTGATCAACACCTCCTCGTGTCCTGTCTTGGGGTTGTTCCTGTCGATGAGTACTATTTCTGGTTCGACCTGGAGCACACCCTCCGCTGTTAGTTGCTCTGGAAGCTTAAGTTCCATGGGATGTTCCCCTACTACCTTCTTTAGTTGAGAGACATGGAATGTTGGGTGGATCCTTGATTCTGCTGGAAGCTTCAGCCTGTATGCTACTTCTCCCACTTTTGCCTCGACTTTAAAGGGCCCATAGAATCGTGGAGCCAATTTCTCATTTGTTTTCTTTGCCAAGGACCTCTGTCTGTAGGGTCTTAGCTTAAGAAAAACTGAATCTCCCACTTCCAACTGCACATCTCTCCGGTGTGAATCTGCTTGAGCTTTCATGCGTTGCTGCGCTCGCAGAAGATGTTCCTTGAGTTGAGCTAACATGTTATCCCTTTCCTGAAGTTGACTTTCTAGTCCAGCGTTGCTTGTTGATCCAGGTTCATACTTCATAATACCTGGAGGTTCTCTTCCATAGACCGCTTGGAAAGGCGACATTTGTATTGATGAATGAAATGACGAATTATACCAGAATTCCGCCCAAGCCAGATATTGTGCCCAAGCTTTAGGTTGCTCCCCCGCAAAGCACCTGAGGTATGTCTCCACGCTTCTATTCACCACCTCGGTTTGCCCATCCGTCTGTGGGTGGTATGCGGTGCTAAACTTCAGTTTCGTCCCTGAAAGTTTGAACAATTCTTTCCAAAATCCACTCAGAAATACCTTGTCCCTGTCGGATATAATTGACTTGGGAAACCCGTGTAGCCTGACAATCTCCTGAACAAACACTGCAGCAACATCTGTGGCTGTGAAAGGATGCTTCAGCTTAAGGAAATGCGCATATTTAGTCAGCCTATCCACCACCACTAATATGCTATTGTAGCCTGTCGACTTCGGTAACCCTTCTATGAAATCCATAGATATATCCTCCCATATTTTATCTGGTATTGGTAATGGTTGGAGAAGTCCTCCTGGGGCCAAGGTGGAGTATTTCTGTCTCTGACACTCAGAGCAAGCTGCTACATATCTTCGTATATCCAACATCATTTTATCCCAATAGAAAAGCTCGCCTACTCGCTTCTGCGTTTTGATTACCCCTGCGTGGCCTCCCAGCTTGCCGTCATGTAGTTCCTGTAATATGAGTCGAATCAGATTCGTATCTCTAGGGACTACCAGCTTCCCTTTGAACCACAACCTCCCTTGTACTACCGAGTAACCTGGATGTGCTTTCTTATCCGCCTGTAAGTCTTCAACAATTTGTTGGAGCTTGGGATCTTGTTCTGCCGCTGCATAGATTTCTTCCAGCTGGATCGCTGTGGGCACTGTTACTGAAAGAATACAACACAAAACGCCTTGGCGGGATAGGGCATCTGCTGCCTTGTTCTCGAGCCCCGGCTTGTATTGTATTTCAAAGTCGAACCCCAACAACTTGGTGAGCCACTTCTGATACTCAAAATTTACTTCCCGCTGTTCCAACAAGAATTTTAGGCTCTTTTGATCAGTCCTTACTGTAAACTTCCTGCCCAGTAAGTAGTGCCTCCATTTTTGGATAGAGAGCACGATTGCCATCAGTTCCCTCTCGTAGATGGATCTCTCTTTTTCCTTATCTTTGAGCGACCTGCTGTAGTAGGCTACGGGCCTATGCTCCTGCATGAGTACTGCCCCCAAGCCGCTCCCAGAAGCATCTGATTCTACTACAAACTGCTTGTCAAAATTTGGTAGTATCAATACAGGGACCGTCGTCATGGCTATCTTAAGTTCCTCAAATGCCCTGGCTGCCTTTTCGCACCATTTGAACTGATCCTTTCTTAACAACTCTGTCAGCGCCCTTGCCACCGTACCATACCCTTTTACAAACCTTCGGTAATACCCAGTGAGCCCCAGAAAACCCCTTAATGCTCGGATGTCCTTTGGCTGTGGCCACTCTACCATGGCTCGGATCTTCTCAGGGTCTGCTGCCACTCCCTCCCCCGAGATGATGTGTCCCAGGTACTCTATCTGCCTGCGTCCAAATTGACATTTTGCTTGATTAGCTAACAACTGTTGTTCGAGCAACACCTCCATCACTATCTGTAGATGCTTCTGATGCTCTCCCATTGTCTTGCTGTAGACAAGGATGTCATCAAAGAAGACTAAGACGAACTTCCGAAGAAAAGGTCGGAATACGTCGTTCATCAATGACTGGAACGTGGCTGGGGCATTCGTCAAGCCGAAGGGCATGACTAGAAACTCATAGTGTCCGTCATGTGTGCGAAATGCGGTCTTGTGAACATCCTCTCTTCTCACTCGAATTTGATGATAGCCAGAACGTAAATCCAACTTCGAGAACAGCTCAGCCCCGTATAATTCGTCTAACAGCTGGTCTATCATGGGAATGGGATAACTGTCAGGTACCGTAACCTTATTGAGCGCTCTGTAATCTACACAGAACCTCCAGCTGCCGTCTTTCTTCTTGACGAGCAAGACCGGACTGGAAAACGGGCTCCCACTTGGTTGAATGATTCCCGCTTCTAACATCATTGTAACCTGTCTTTCAATTTCCTCCTTTCGAGCATGTGGGTACCTGAATGGTCTCACGCTCACTGGACCCGCCCCTGGTTTGAGTTGGATCGTGTGTTCCCTACCCCTGGACGGTGGTAGTCCCCGAGGTTCTCCGAAGGCAGCTCCAAACTTCCTTAGGATCCCTTGTAATTCCTTAGGTGTGCCTATGATCGCTGCGGGTAATGAGGTAGCTTCTAAGCTCCCTAACGCGATTACCATCCCCTCACCACCATCTTTGATAGCCTGCCAAAGAGCTTGTAAGGACACCGTCGAGTTGCACAAAGCCGGGTCTCCCTTGAGGCAAATCATACCTCCCTCTGTTTTGAACTTCATTTCCTTTAATTTCCAATTCACTCTCATCTCTCCCAGCGTTTCCAGCCATTCCATACCTAATATGATATCTGTGTTACCCAAATCAAGCGGCAGGAAGTCAGCCACAATTTCGAGGTTCTGAACCTCAATCTTCAATCCCTTGCAGATACCTTCGCCTTGTACTGCCATTCTCACTCCCATCAATACTCCATACCCTGTGGTTCCCTTCAGGCTAAGAGACAATTCCCTCACTAGATCCTGCGAGACGAAGTTGTGAGTCGCCCCTGAGTCAATCAACACCTCAATCTCTTTTCCTCTTACTTTACCTTTTAGCTTAATGGTCTTGGGAGAAGTGATTCCAACCACAGAATTTGAAGATAGTTCCACTTGCACCGGTGCTTCTGTCAATACTTCGGCTTCTTCTTCTTCTTCCTCATCCCTGAGTGGTACCTCTGTGCCATCCTCGTTGACCAAATAGACCTGTAAAGCCTGTAGCTGGCAACGATGTCCCGGAGCAAACCGCTCATCGCACTTGAAGCACAAGCCTTTGTCCTGTCTTTCTCTTCTCTCCTCTGGAGTCAGACGCCGATAAGGATGTTTTTTTCCCGATTGTCTATTGGGATTTGTTAGGGTTTTTCCCATATGTTCATACGGTGTCGTATGCCTCTCTGAAGTGTGAGTTCCCCTTAGTTTTGACAAAATTGCCCCTGTCTGCTTTTGGTGGTCCCCACGCGCATTAGATGGGGTCTTATTGTTATGAAAATGGCTAGTTGACAGTGTACGATCTTGCCAGCTGCTCACTGTTGATTCCTTTTCCACAAGAAGACAATCTTCCACCCCCAGTGCTAACGTCATCATCTTCTCCAGATTTCTCGGTCCGTGTAGTTTTACTCTCACCGCTACCTCTGGACGAAGTCCGACCATATACGCCGACTCAAGCACGTTTTCCGGTAACCCCTGGTTGTTCGACGCCAGAGTTATGAATTCTCGATTGAAATCCCTTACTGTGCCGTTCTGCCGAATAGTCATGATCTTTTCGCACGGAGTGGTGTTGTTTGTTGAGAAACTCTGTATCACCCTCCGTTTCATCTCTTCCCAAGTTCTGAAAGGATTTCTATCTCTCTCCCAACGATACCATAGCAGAGCATCATCATCAAAACATACCCGGACTGCTTGTAGTTTTTCTGTCTCCGTGAATCCTCCTAGCTCGAAGTATTGGTCTACTCTCAAAACCCAGCTTTCGGCATTAGTACCATCGAACACTGGCATCTCTACTCGCCTAGTGAGAGGTTCCACCCTTTCCTCTGTTCCGATCGTGGCCCGCGCTGACGGGCCTTGCCCATAGAACAGTCCCCCGTCGCTTTTTCCTGACATAGGCGTGTCCTCTACCACCGCCTTTTCTAGTCGAGCCATTACCACTGCTTCATCGTGTACGTTCCTCTGTTCCATCATCTTTCTTATTGCCACTATACTTTCTTCGATGGCTGATATCTTTGCGACTTCCAGTTTCAGATCCACCATTTCTTTCTCAAGTTTCTCCATTCTTCGGTCTCGCAAGGAACAACTTGCTCTGATACCACGTTGATACTAGATCAATAGAGAATCAACTGTAAAAGATAAAGGAATACACTTTATTATGAATATCTCTTAAGGAAACGGTATTGTAAAGCTTGAGAGAAAGGTTTAATGGAGTCTCTCCCCTCCCCTTACCAAGTTCTACTCCTCCGAGATCCCCTTACTTCTTATCTTACTACTCCTTATATAGTCTCTTCCCGTAAACCTAAGTCGCCACACTTAGTTACAGCAGTGAAATAGTGAAAGCAAAACCTAAACAGTGGTTATTCGAATACTCTAGATCCTTAGGTAAAAGACCATCTCAGCAGGCCCCACCTAACTTGCTGACACGTCTCCCCTTGGTGACTTGTCTTATACTTGTACTCTCAGCCACTTTCTCTCTTCTTTCTCTTGTAAGTGTGAATCAATGGTGGGTGTAATGCTGCAAACTTATCAGTATAAATATGCATTGTTTTCTTCACGTCAGGACTCGAAAAGCCACCATCAGATTTGGTTGACCTTCTTGTCCAGGCAAACTTGTATGACATGGCATTCACTGTTGTTTTAAAATTTTGGAGAGGCTCAGCTTTGAAAAGGTAAATTTCTTGCTTGGTATTTTCTGAAGTCATAATCCTTGAGATTTACGTAGGTTTAAGAATTACTGCTTTTCTCAGGGAGCTGGAAAAGATATTTGAGAATATGGCAATTAAATGTTGCCCTGCTAAAGGAACACTCTGGACATCGTGAGTTACTGTTCCTTAGTAGCTTGGTATTTCATTGGTTACTTGTTGACTAACCTGACTTATCCAAACTAACATTAATTATCTTTATTTGTCTTATAGAAATGCTCTCAGGCCTAATCTCATGTTAACATCTATGGATGAAGAAGTTACTCATTCGCCTGATAGAAGCCCTGTTCAGGGCTCTAAGTTGGCTGGTGACTGGGAAATTCTTGAGGTTTATCTGGTCAGTAAATTCTGAATCCTTGATTGGAATCTAGTTGTTGTTCTAACTGGTATCTAATTATTTACTACTATGGATTTTAGGAGCATTGAAAAGTATGGGCATGTCATCATGAGCAGTATTAATCCAGAAATATGTATTTAGCTGCTCTGAATTTAAATGGTTATGAAGAAATATGCACCACATCCCAAATTTTGGCATCTCTTTTTATTAACTGTATTTTGGTCACTGAAACCAGAGCAACACCCTCTCATTTTTTCACGATTCTTGTCAACGAGACCTGCCTGCATTGTGTAATTTTAATCCTCATATGTACAATGTTGGTTGAGGGTTTGACCCAGGCTTTTATTCTCCATTATATAATTTGTCTATTGGATATGTATAAATGCAGAAGAGGTACATAGACATACATGCTAGACTACCAGTTACTGTTGCTTCAACCCTTCTTCAAGCGGATTCTTATATCGAATTACCTCTCTGGCTGGTTCAAATGTTCAAGGTAATATTTTGGATATATGTTCGGATAGTTAGAATGGATTACTTTTGAGGATGTGATATATATAGTTCAATTCATTTAGGTAGCTTTAAAAATCTAGGCATGAAACTTAGGATTTGGTTTTGCTACATCCTTGATAGAATTGACTAACATGCGTGAAAAAATAACAATGTTGCATTAGTAAAGCTTGTCCTTGACTATTAATATAACTGTGATGCAGATTCTAGAGTAGACTTATGCGTTCATGTTAGATCATTACACTGTCTGAGATATGTTTTGCACAGCACGACTGCTTAATGTTGAAGAGATTGTATTTAATATTTGTATACATTATTGGTCGTGCCTTAGAATCTGCTAGTAGGTTGGTTGCTTCATTTATAAGTCTTGTTGACAACTTTCTTGTTTCTTCAATAGGACGGTCAGAAGGAAAAAGCTTTGGGAATGGGTGGGCAAGAAGCAAGTCCTGCTTCCTTGTTTCAGTTATATGTTGATTATGGGCGTCTTACAGAGGCCACTAATTTGCTATTACAGTACTTGGACTCATTTGCATCATCGGTGAGTTATGATCTATATTCTCCATATTAGGATTTTTATGTTGGCTAGAGTTTTGCAGCTTCTCATGGTCGAATTGGATATAATTTAGCGTAACATACAAAACGTTTAAGTTGGTAGAGTCTCACACAAAATAGTAAAACAAAAGGTTGCAGATTATACCCTTGAGAAGTTTTGATGACTAAACATGAGTTTGTATTTGCGTTGACATGTTCTTGTTAATGGACTCTGGTGAGCATGATTCATATGTTAACCTTGTTTTGTCTCTTGTTAAAACAGAAACCAGCAGAGATATTGAAGAGGAAAAAGGCATCAGGGGTATGGTTTCCTTACACAACAGTGGAGAGACTTTGGTGGGAGCTGGAGAAGACGATGAACTCAGGACGAATGTTTGAGCAGTGTAAGAAGCTGAAGGAACAACTCCATCAGGCGTTACTCAATCACTTAAAGCTGGTATGATACATTTGCGATGATAAATAATCAGTAGAAACGCTTTGTTGAATCAGTCTAATAAGCGATGTTCGTTTTTGATATGTTGCAGCTGAAGGTGGACTCTGGTGATGCAGTATCCTCTGCAACTGGTTGAAGCGGGAGGCCTCATGATTGATTGATCCGTGTGAATATATCTCTATCATTTGAAATTCGTGTCAGGGTTTTACTTTTTGTTAGTAGTCAAAAACAAATCTCGTATGGGTGGTTTGGTTGTTCATAGAATCTCTTATTGTTGTTGGTCGATAATTTTCTTTCCCACAAGTGAATTGTTATCATGATAAACCGAAATTGAGAAGTGCATTGTTGAGAAACTCGAAATATTTTGAAAGCTTAAATTCATTAATTATCTTGTTACATGGGTGGAGTCTGCTTTTAATTCCCAGAACCAGAACCAAATCCAACTGGGTTTAGAATTCAATTTGTAGTTGTTAAGGCTTGGTTTTCAAATATTGGACTAAAACAAACCAAAACCAAAACCATATCAAGCTTTAGAATTCGAATTTTTCTAGATTTTTTCAAAGATTGGAATTAAATCAAATCAAACCAAACCGAATCTTAAACCAAAACCAAATCAATCTCAAAATTATTGTGGCAAATAAAACTGAATTCAAATGTGTTTCGAGGCAACTGAGCAAAAATGGAGAAATTGAAATCACTGATTCCTGAGGATCTTCTTCAAACGGTGAAAACAAGCAGCGTCGATGATCTTCTCTCCACTTCTTCTTCTCTTCTCTGTTTGTTTCTACAACTTCCTCAATTTCACCAAGTACGCACCGTTACCCTAAAACCTACTCTTCTCTGTGTTGCTCTCTTCAATTGCTCTCCTTTTTCTCCTGGTTTGTCTTTTCAGGCGGTGAGTGAGTTAGCGAATCCAGAATTGGGTTGCTGTGGGAAGAACGAGAAGACATCTCTAGACTTGAAACGTCGCGGAAATCTCTGTTTTCGCAGCCGTAATTTTGACGATGCTTTGCGTTACTACTCTAAGGCTATACGTATGGCTCCTTCAGACGCCATTGATGGAGACAAGAGCTTACTGGCTTCTCTATTCCTGAATAGAGCTAACGTCCTTCATGTATCTAACCTTCTCTTTCTCTGTTTCATCAATTAAATCGCTAAGCTTGTTTCTCTTTGTAGCTTCTCATGTATCTTGTTTTAGAATCTGGGACTTGTCAAAGAGAGCTTGCGGGACTGTCATCGCGCTCTCCGGATTGATCCTTATTATGCTAAGGTTCCAATTGCTTTGGTTAATTTGGATCCATTTTAGCTCTTAATTTTGCTATGTCACTATAATTTTCAGTGATATTTATTTCAGGCTTGGTATAGGAGAGGCAAACTTAATACTCTTCTTGGAAACTGTAAAGATGCATTTCGTGACATTACAGTTTCTATGTCTCTTGAGGCATCACTTGTGGGGAAGAAGCAGCTACAACATGAACTTAAGGCTATTCCAGACTACCAGAATAAGCAAACATTGGAATACGATGAATATCATCCAAGCAATTATGCTGGTGTGGGTGAGATGTTCCGCCCTTTTTTAGATATTCAGATATTCATCAGAGAGGAATATTGGATTTTTGACCTGTCTCTATTGTTGATATGTAGATCATCTGCCGAGTGTGCAAAGTGAAGTAAAGTTGCGTTGTGTAACGACAGCAGAGAAAGGAAGGGGTATGGTATCAGAATGTGATATTGAACAAGCTTCTGTGATTCATGTCGAACAACCATTTAGTGTGGTATGAGCTGTGATAAACAAATTATGGGTTATTGAACTATTAGGAGGGAGCTAATAAATTCTCGATGAAGATAAAATTGTTTCATGCTTGAAACGGACACAATTTTCTCTGTTCCTGATCAATGATGGTGCCATTTCATATAGGTCATATCAAAAAGTTGTCGGGAAACACATTGCCACTTTTGCCTCAATGAGTTGCCTGCTGATGCTGTTCCATGTCAATCGTGCCCAATACCTGTCTACTGCTCAGAGTCCTGCCAAATTCAATCAGGTGGAATGCTGTACACAAATGAGACAGACAAGCATCAGCTGCATCACACTTTTCAGGATCTACCTGATGATATTGTGGAGCATATTAAAGGCGTTACGTCAGCTGATATACATTATTCTGAAACTGAATGCATTCAAGAACACCAGAATGAGTGTGTTCAAGAACACCAGCATGAGTGTCATGGAGCCAATTGGCCTGCCGTACTGCCTTCTGATGCTGTTTTAGCTGGTCGAGTTATAATGAAGTCAATAAACCAAGGGCAAACAGCTATGGATCTTTCCAACCTTCAGGAGATATTAGTATGTCCTTTTACAGTAAAATTTTCCCATCATTTACAACAATTACAGGAAATCTAATAAGGAATGACTACCCTATGTCTTCTTTACAGGAACTTTCTCATAGTTACTCCAAGATGAATCCAGTGAGCAAGTTGGAGTTACATTTACTTTCCATCGTATTGGTTTGGTGCCTTAGTAAATCTTGCTGCCCTGATCTTTCGGTCTGTGAAGCTTCTGTGACACAGGTTGTCCTCTACATCTCCCTCTCTGCCAATCTCTCATTGAAGTCAATTTTGCTCTCTAGAAAATTGTGCAGCTCTGACATATTGACTTCAATGGATGCTGCCGACTTAGTCTTACAAGTTTTGCTTTCTTCCATAAAAGATGAGGATGTATTGCTTCTGTGATTTTTTTGTCCATTGGAATTTACTATTTAGTTTACCACCTATTGTCGAGATATAAAGATATTGTTTCAAATTGTGTTTGATTTTCTTAGATTAAATCTAATCTTCATTGCCAAATAGTTTACCGCCTGCAACAATATGCATATAGTTCACTCGATGAGCTCCTGTTATCATGAATTTATGGAGAAGTTAGCACTACTCTTTTGTTTTTTTTTCATAATTTACTTATTGAGTTGTTGACCGCTGTCTGGATTTTTCCTCTCTGTGCAGACTATTATACTGCTGTCACAAATCAAGGTGAACTCTATGGCAGTTATCCGTATGAAATCCAGCGGCAATTATTTCAAGTGCAACCCATCTGGAAACGTCTCAGCAAAAGAGCTGATTCAGAGTTTAGAGCAGGTTTGTCTTGGCAGAGGTACTGCTTATTAGAATGCTATTTTATGCCTCTTCTCACTTAGAGAACTCATTTAGAGCTAGGTATTTATTTCCACTCACAAAGATGCAATCTATTTGTTACCTGGTTTTCTATGTTTCCGTTATATTTTGAATTTCTCTTCTATGAAACTTTGTGAGCTTCCACCGTTGGAGGTTATGACCTACATTGGTTCTTGCTCAAGATCTCTTTTTCTTACGTCTACTGTTACTTTTTAATACACAGATCAGAGTTGGTCAGGCTCTTTATAAAACTGGTAGCTTGTTCAATCATTCCTGCAAGCCAAACATCCATTTGTATTTCCTTTCGCGTGGACTTGTTATGCGAACAACAGAGTTTGTTCCTGTGGGTTTTCCCCTTGAGCTGTCATATGGTCCTGAGGTATTCATGCAATGTTCTTGTCTCTATTTGTCACTTCTAGTCTGTATCATTTATCTGCTGTGTACTTTGAAGTCCGTAATTCTTAAAATGTCAGTGTACATTACTATTCACAGGTTGGAAAATGGGATTGCAAAGATCGCATTAGATTTCTGGAAGATGAGTACTTTTTCCATTGTGGATGTCGTGGCTGTTCTCAAGTTAACATATCTGACCTTGTTATCAATGGATATTGCTGTGTCAACAAAAAATGTACTGGTGTAGTTTTGGATAGTTGTGCGGCCACATGGGAGTCTGGGAAGCTAAATCATTTTTTGACTGCTCCAGAAAGCCTAGATCATCATTTTCAGGTAAACTGATATATATTAAACCAATTAATCAGGTTTACTAGCTTCCATACAGTTCATTTTACGAAATTTTCCTGCTGATAATGATGCTCATTAGTCATTCTTCCTAGAAGCAGAAATTTATTCCCTTTGGAATGAAGCAATGGAACGTTTTCATAGTCTATTGTCCATCTTAACTTTAAATTGTTATCTATTTATGCATTTAGGCAGTGTTTCTTAACGGAAATATCACCATTATAGTTTAGACTGAGTTTAAGTGTGTTGCTTTCCTTTCACAGTTGAGGGAGAAGGTGTGTGCTAATGTCAGGGAAGTGGCTTCAAGTTTGCTCACTAAACCTAGCGGTTCCCTTCATATAGAACCTGACATATGTTTGAAATGTGGCTCCCGGTACAACGTGGGAAATTGTCGTGCAGAGGTGAACAAAGCTTGGAACCACTTAAGAAGGTACCTGGTTTTTTGCTTGAAGCTTCAAGTTAATGATTAACGTGAAGTTTCTCTTTAACAATCTCTCAATTGTGTCAGGGTGGACGAGTTGATGAATTCAGGACAGGCCAATGTTTCTGTATTATCAGATTGTTTAAGGTCCATCTCCGTGTTTAGAACTTTCCTTCACATGTATAACAAAGACATTGCTGATGTGAGTCAAGATCCTTTATTACTCTGTATTGCATATGGCGATTAAGCCACGTCATCTCCAACCTTGAGAGGCAACAGACATGACTAATGCTTCAAGTTTTTGTTTGTTCAGGCAGAGGATAAGGTTGCTCAGGCGTGCTATTTAGCTGGAGAACTGGTGGATGCAAGAAAGCATTGTGAAGCGTCCATTAAGGTAAACCCTTAGCTTCGATTTAGACCACAGAGTGATTCAATGATTGACAATCGTAAGGACATTGGTTGGATAAAATCTGAAAACTGCTCGACCAAACTGATATCTAAAAGACAATCTGTCAAACACCTTCAAACTTTGTTTTTTATTGTGTATGTAAATATCATAATCCCAATTGATATGCGTGAGATGTGAGATTTTGCCATTTTTGGGGTTTGGTGGCAGATTCTGAAGAGGCTGTATGAGGATGAACACGTGGTAATTGGGAATGAAATGGTGAAGCTTGCATCGATTCAGCTTGCATCAGGCGACTCCAATGGAGCTTGGGACACTACAAAGAGACTGTCTCAGATATTCTCAAAGTATTACGGGTCACATGCTGAGACTCTCTTCTCTTATCTCCCATCTCTCAAGCAAGAAGCTGCCAAAGCTGTAAACTTGGCATCTTAACCCAAAAAGTTTGTGGTGTAATAACTTAGTTACTAACCGAGCAAATAAATGCACGGATCATTATTTTAGCAGTAGTTTTCAGATATACGAATTATTATATTCCGTATTATAGAAATTTACTAGATTTGTTAACTGGGATTTATTTATACCCACGGACTTAATGGGTTGACTTTTTCCATGCCCAAACGTAGTCGTTTTTATTGCTGAGTTTTGTTTAGTAACACGACGTCGTTTTTATCCTAACACGACGTCGTTTTTATCCTAACACGACGTCGTTTTTATCCTAACACGACGTCGTTTCTAGGTCTGGGCAAAAGTAACCAGATCGGAATATCCGATCTAAACCGATCCGAAAATATCCGAATCGAATCTGATACGAAATTTAGAAATACCCTAAAAATATCTCTAATCCTAAACCCGAAAAATCGAATCTAAACCCAAACCGATCTGAGATCCAAATAGGTATCCGAAATACTCAAATATAATTATATATATATAAATATTAGTTATATTTAGATTTAATATAGCTCAATTATCTAACATTACAATTACTAGATATATTAATTATTTTAAATATAAATAAGTCAAAATATCCAAAATAACTAATTATAAGAATTTTTTTAATTATATTTATAAAAAAATTATTCAAATTTATCCATTTTTTTATTTTTCCCCAAAATTTTGGGTAAAATCCGAACCGAACCCAATCCAAAAAATAAGAATACCCAAAAAGTATCTCATGTCCTAAACCCAAAAACCCGAAAGACCTGACATGAACCAGACATGAACCAAATGGGTATCCGAACGCCCAGACTAATGAGTCGTTTCTATTTAACCCGACGTCGTTTTTGCGTTCAACTTGCTTTCTTCCACCAAATTGGTTTCTAGCTTAGGGTTTTGCTTGAAGGGTTTATCTTTCTCTCCGTGTCAGGTTGTCTGAAAATCCCAGAGCAGACAAGCAGATTTTGTTTTCGATTCAATACGATTCGTAAAATCATGGGAGACGATTGCAATTTATATGTAATGCCACCAAGAAAGAAGAAGAATAAGGTAAAAGCCTTAATTTCAATCAGATTTTTTGGAGATTTCAACGATAACGAGATTTGGAAATCGTTTTCACCGTCGACAGATGTGTGATAAGCTGAATTCAAGCAAGGACACAGTATCAAAGAGATCTCGGAAACGAAAGCTAAAGTCAGATGAGAACATTGTATCGAGCAATTCTCAGAAACGGAAGCTGAAGCAAATAGAGGAAGAGAAAGAGAAACAGATTCTCTTTTCACAAACCGATGAACGGTTAAAGTATGTCAACTCTTCAATCCTCAAAAATTTGATTTCTTAGTTTTTTGTTTATACGAATTTGGTGCTGAATTTTTGCAGCGAGTATAAATTACCTGATGATTTATTGTCGCTTTTACAATCTTCAAAAGCTTTGGGAAGAAAAGTAAGCAATTTTCTAATCCTTTTTCAGTTTCTGAAAATATTTTACTAATGATGTTTCCGATTCTTTATTTGGTGGTTTAATCTTTTATAATTCAGTCTGTGACTAAGAAGGAAGAACGTAGGATACCAATGCAACTTTTTAAAGCTGGTGTTGTTGTCACTGAGCATTCTGATGAATCAGTTGAGGAAAAAGATGACTCTCTTATGGAAGAAGAAGAACCTACATCACCACCGGAACATGCTGAAATCGAAATCCCGACTGTTCTAACTGATTCTGAGCAACTGGTTGATAATAATGCCTATGAAATTACTTCTGATCTGATGATTCCTGCTGAAGAAACTGTGGTAGATGACACTGTGGATATGATTCTACAAACAACTTATCGTGATGATGATGAAGAAGAAGGCTTACAAAGAATGGTTTGTTCAACTCTGAAAGTTTTGATGTTTCTTTGTATATTTGATTTGATTTGGTTTTGATGGGTTTGATATGTAACAGGATGAGACTATTGAGACTGTACAAGGACCTCGTGTGCCCGCGTTTGTTGTTCATGTTTCAAGACCAGCTGAAGTTGAAGAGACGAGGAAGGATCTTCCGATAGTAATGATGGAGCAGGAGATCATGGAAGCTATTAATCATCATCCTGCGGTTATTATCTCAGGACAAACCGGGTGTGGTAAAACCACGCAAGTTCCTCAGGTCAGTTTACTGCATTTTTAAAGGATTTCTGATAGCTGAGTTTTGGTTTCAGATAGAAAGGCTTTTCTTTTTTAACTAATCCAGTTTCTGTTTCTTAATCTTTCAGTTCCTTTATGAAGCTGGTTTCGGTTCAAAGCAATTCAGTTCTCGAAGTGGGATTATTGGGATCACCCAACCACGCCGTGTCGCTGTCCTTGCCACTGCCAAGAGAGTTGCATTTGAGCTTGGTGTTCGTCTAGGTAAAGAAGTCGGGTTTCAGGTTAGGTACGACAAAAAGATTGGCGAAAACTCCTCTATCAAGTTTATGACCGATGGGATTTTACTTCGTGAGATTCAGGTAATAGACGTATTTTTTCCTGGTCTGTTTTTGTAAGTTCTTTTCTATTTTAGTCATGGATATTTGATTGTATAAGTTCTTCTGCTGCAGACTGATTTCTTATTGAGGCGTTACTCTGTGATAATTCTCGATGAAGCCCATGAGAGAAGCTTAAACACAGACATTCTAATTGGGATGCTCACTAGAGTCATCAAAATCCGAAAGGAATACTACGAGGAGCAACAAAAGAGTCTACAATCTGGAGGCACAGGAACCTCAGAAAACCAAATCATGCCGCTTAAACTTATATTGATGAGTGCGACTTTGCGAGTGGAAGATTTTGTATCAGGGAAAAGGTTATTCCCTAATGTACCTCCGCTTATAGAGGTTCCCACTCGACAGTATCCAGTAACTATACATTTCTCTAAGAGGACTGATATTGTTGATTATATCGGTCAAGCTTATAAGAAAGTGATGTCCATTCACAAAAAGTTACCACAAGGAGGAATACTTGTTTTCGTGACCGGGCAGAGAGAAGTTGACTATTTATGCGAGAAGTTATGTAAGTCTTCAAGGGAACTTGTTGTTCAAGCTGCTAAAAGAGACGCTTATGTGAAGAAGAAATGTGATGAAGGTTCATTTGGTGGTGTTGAAATGAAGGAGATTGATGAAGCATTTGATGATGGCTCCAACAATCAAAATAACAGGTTTAGCTCTCATGGAGAAGATCCTTCTGAAACTGGTGGTAACTATGATGATTTTGATGAAGACGACATGTATGAGTCTGATGAAGACAACGATTGGGAAACTGTTGATGACGGCTTTGCAAGTTCATTTGTAGAGGAAGGGAATCTTGATGCTCTTCGAGCAGCGTTTAATGCTTTAACAGACAAAAACGGGTCCAAATCTGCTGAGCCAACAAAGTCCATTGCAGAAGAGAATCAAGAAGTTGAGCAGGAAAAAAACACATCTCCAGGAAAATTACGTGTTCTTCCACTTTATGCAATGCTACCTCCAGCTGCACAGCTCCGAGTGTTTGATGAAGTTGAGGAAGGAGAAAGACTTGTCGTTGTGGCGACTAATGTAGCTGAAACTTCTCTAACCATTCCTGGTATAAAGTATGTGGTTGATACGGGTCGGGTAAAAGTGAAGAATTATGATTCTAAGACTGGTATGGAAACTTATGAGGTAGATTGGATTAGTCAGGCTTCGGCTAGTCAACGAGCTGGAAGAGCTGGACGAACTGGACCTGGTCACTGTTATCGTCTCTATTCATCTGCGGTTTTTAGCAATGTGTTTGAGGAATCTTCGCCTCCTGAAATCATGAAAGTTCCTGTTGATGGAGTCGTTCTTCTTATGAAATCTATGAATATTCCAAAGGTAAGACGTTTGTAGCCACCATTGTCAATGGACTAGATCTCTTTCTTCCATCTGTCTTGATAAATATTTGCTTTTTTATATTGCTTACAGGTTGAGAATTTCCCGTTTCCAACTCCGCCTGAGCCATCAGCTATTAGAGAAGCAGAACGATGTTTAAAAGCTTTAGAGGCTCTTGACAGCAACGGAAGGTTAACGCCATTAGGAAAAGCTATGTCTCTCTATCCCATGAGTCCACGTCACTCACGAATGCTACTCACAGTCATCCAAATGCTAAAAGAAGCCCCAAATTACTGCCGGGCGAATCTTGTTCTTGGATACGCGGTTGCAGCGGTAGCCGCGTTGAGCTTACCAAACCCTTTGATAATGCAGTTTGAAGGAGACAAGAAAAACGAGTCGGAAGATGCAGTCAAAACCGACAAGAAAGAAGATAAACAGCGGAAAAAGGAGCGGAAAGAGAAGATCAAAGCTGCTCGGGACAAATTTTCTAACCCAAGTAGCGATGCTTTGACTGTAGCTTATGCGCTGCATTCCTTTGAGGTCTCGCAGAATGGCGTGTCCTTCTGCGAGTCAAACGGGTTGCATTTGAAGACCATGGATGAGATGTCTAAACTCAAAGATCAGCTTTTGCGGCTTGTATTCAACTGTTGTAAGCCTTCCGAAACCGAAGACGGTTTCTCCTGGACTCATGGGACTATACAAGACGTAGATAAGTCATGGAGAAACACTGCATCGTCTTCCTCAAGAAGCCCACTTTTACAGAACGAAGAAGAGCTGCTAGGAGAAGCCATATGTGCAGGATGGGCAGACCGTGTAGCCAGAAAGACCAAAGCAACAGAATATCAAGCCTGTGCGGTTCAAGAACCCGTATTCTTACACCGTTGGTCGTCCCTCATAAACTCAGCTCCAGAGTTATTAGTCTACAGCGAGCTCCTACTCACCAACAGACCATACATGCACGGAGCAACACGAGTAAAGCCAGAATGGCTGGTGAAGCACGCAAAGTCTCTCTGTGTATTCTCCGCACCGCTCAAGGACCCGAAACCATATTACTCAAGTGAGGAGGATAGAGTTGCGTGCTGGGTCATTCCAAGTTTCGGTCCTCATAATTGGGAGCTTCCAGCTCACAGTGTAGCAATAACAGAAGATAGAGACGGAGCAGCGGCTTTCGGATGCGCTTTGCTTCAAGGAGAGGTATTGCCTTGTTTGAAAAGCGTTAGGAAGTTAATGGCTGGGAAACCTGAAACGTTGTTGGAAAGAGAAGCTTGGGGTTTAGAAAGAGTTGGGAGTTTGGTGAATGCTTTGAGTGAAAAGAAGATTTATAGTTTAGAGAGTTTGAGAAAGAGTTGGGAACAGAATCCAAATGTGCTGTACTGTGAGATTGAAGTTTGGTTTCAGAAAAAGTTTCGACATCGTGTTAAAGAGCTTTGGCAGACAATGCTACAAGAAGCTCAGGTTTGAAGAGGTAAGAGGAGATGAGCGTTTTAATTCTTCTCTTTTTTGAAAAAATGGAAGTTGTCTATTCCATTAAAATTTTGTAAGAATATTAATGTGCCTATCAAATTTAAATGACAACACTTATCTTTTCTTTTAATCAAGTAAAATGTCGTAAAACACTATTCTATGTAATAATAATGTCATCTCTATAAAATTATTTGAGCAATGTTGTTAGCAAAATAACCAATTTTGATGTAGCATATTACAAAAAATACCATTGAAAAATAATTATTTTTCTAATAAATTTTAACATAACATTAAGGATAATTTAGTCATAGCAAATTCAGTAAAACATATGGTCCCACTCAATTTATTTTTTGCATAAAATTAAATAAATATCATAATTCACATTAAAATTAAATTAATAATATAATATTTATAACAACTAACCAAATTATTTTTTTAATTTAGGGATTACCATTTATATATTCTATTTTATACATTCATTTTTTAGCTGACTTCTATAAATTCATTTTAATAAATGAATATAATATTTATTAACTATGCAACATCAAAACATTTTTCCACATTTAAGATTTTTATGGATATATGCATATAAAGTTTTAGATTAAAACAATGAAATGCAAGTAAAATTATTAAAACATGTTCATTATATTTGTAATTTGTGTGGTTAATTATAATTATAGTAAAATCGAATATAATTTTTAAATACAAGAAATAAGTAATTAATTATATATAAAATTATATTTAATTCTGTATAAATTAACAATTTTATAATTTATTACCAATCATTAATGTTTATCTTTATAGTTTTTTTAAATATAAATTTTTAATTTAAATTTCTCAGTTTGATATCACATTCACTTTATGTATTATAAAGTTATTTCTTTCATCTTAAAAATGATAAAAATATATAAAACAAAAATATTTGTTAAGTGTAAAGTGTTAGTTTATTAGCATTAAATAAATATTTGTTAAGTGTAAATATTCGAGCTCATAAATATACTCTCATAAACATTCAAGCTCATAAATATTAAAGTAGCTAAAATTAGTTTTTTTTTGAGATGATGACACTTCTGTCAATTGGTCTTAGTATATTCAAACATAGATCGACGGGTCAAATTTTAAATAGCGATAATTATAGATCGGGTTGGACAGCATGTGATCGGACTATGAAAGTATATTAGATTATGGATTTCCAAATTAAAACCAATTGACAATTGGTGTATTGACCCATATTATTTATATAATAATTAAGATCTCTACTCAACCATATATAATGATAATAATAAGATAAATAAAATGTTAAAAACATAAAATAAATCTAATCTAAAATACTAATAATAATCTATAATTATACAAACTAATGAAATATCAAACATATATTTTTGTGCGCTGTATAGCGCGGATTACTATCTAGTCTTAACAAATATTTGTGAACTGAAAACCATGAAAATGCACCACAACAGTTTTCAGACTTGAAATTATCAAAATTAATGTAATAAATTAAAATTAATCTCACTTTCATATGACGTTCTAATTGTTAAAATTTTACCATTATCTAAAGCTTCTAATGTAGTTTTCAAAGTTAGAGAGATAAATTTTGCAAAACATAAAAAAAGAGTTTCGGATTTTGTACGTACGTATCTTGTTTTTTTAAGGTAAGCGAAACACGTTGGATATAGAATTGTTCGTCACTGAAACCATGTCCCGCATAGCCGCACTTTAAGGTTAATCCACTAATCCCGGATCAATGAAAAGACAATATTACCCCTTATCCAGCTTGTTTCAGGTGGGCACAATGGTAATTACAAATAAACAAACCAAACCCACACGATATGATAAAACAAGGGGAGAAAAGCATCTGGTTTTGACTCTAAAACTAACAGCTAAACTTTGTCCGCTTCTCTGTTATTATAAAACAGACATCTCCATTCTCATCTTCTTCAACAACACAATTTCTCCTTTTACAAAATCTAATCAATCGCAAAAGAAAAAAACAAAGAATTTCTCAGATTTTTTTTACCAATCTAAAAGATGAGTTCAGCAAGCAAAACATGGTTAGTAGCAGCAACCATCGGTGCCCTTGAAGCGTCCAAGGATCAACTAGGCATATGCCGTTGGAACTACTTGCTCCGATCTGTGAATCAACGTTTCCGAAACAATGTTAGATCCGCTTCTCAGGCCAACAAGTTCTCTTCATCCACCACCACCGCCGTCGCAACGGCTTCCGTTAAGAATGAGAAGGCAAAGCAGGCTGAAGAGTCTCTTAGAACGGTTATGTATTTGAGCTGTTGGGGTCCTAACTAATGCTGACGGATCAGAGATTAAGTTGATTGCTCCGAAGAATCCGACACATTTTTCTTCGTGAAGTGATAGAAGTCGTGGTGGAGCGGTGAAATCGGAAACTTAAAAACCCTAGATCCCTAATTTATGTGACACGCGTGACTTTTAGGGTTTGGATGGATTGTTTGGGATGCAAGTATATGATGGATTGGTCGTATAATAGCTGCAAAATTATATTTGTAGAGAATGTAAACTGATAATGAGTTTGGGATGCAATAAAATATCTATAAAAAAATTGTATAGTTCGTATAAACGTTTTATTGGATTGAATAGTCAATTACAAAAGCTGGTTTATCAACCTGTACTCCATTCTTTAAGCCATAGTGGTACAAATGATGAATCGATCCAATAGTTAGTTATATACATCATATGACCCAAAGTATATTTAGTTAAGCAATCAACATCTTTGTTGATGTTTCTTTGATTGAAGCATATTTCTACATCTTGAATGTAGACAAACTTTTGGGTTTGTTAATGATGTCCTATGTAGCACATATTTTCACACATTCCATTTGCCCATTTCAAGTTTTGAAGCTTTTTGTTTTGAAAGTCGAAGATTGTTGGGAGATAGCTCAACCTTCTCGAAGTGTTGTGTCAATACAAAGATATCGGACTATGTCATCCACTTGTTGGTCTTAGTAATGCCTCAATAATTTTCCACTACAAAAATCTTTGATAGCATTTTGCAAATGTGACGACGCTAATTCTTCCTTAATTGCATCTTTCTCATTGTGTGTTTAATTTCCTGAATAGAGACCACTTGTAAGGTGGACCGGAGCTCGTGGTCCAAACTCACCAATCGACTCTAAAACCAGTTGCGGGCACGCTACAACCGCGGCAATATCCATGATCAGTGAAATCTCAATTTTATCCCTCATTCAATTTGTTTTAACTCGTGCAAATTAAGTCTAAGTTGGGCAAAAAGGTAGTTTTGACGGTCATGGACACGTAAACGTTGAAACGGAGGAAACCAGCGGCTAAGGCATATGGTTTTCACTTCAGTGCGGCAGTTTTGTCTGTTTCTGTTCTTTTATAAGAAACATGTCCATTCACATTATCTTTCATCAACAAGATTTCACAAACTTCAAAGCTTAAAAAACAAAAAAGGAGTGTTTAAACTTGAATAATTCATATCAATTTGAGATGAGTTCTGCAAGCAAGGCATGGATGGTGGCTGCCAGCATTGGAGTCGTGGAGGCACTGAAAGATCTATTAGGCGTGTGCCGATGGAACTATGTTCTCCGCTCGATGAATCAACATGTCAAGAATAACATCAAATCATTCATTTCTCAGACCAAGAGGCTCTCCTCCTCGTCCGCAGCGGCAGCCATGACCTCTGGTGATTCAAAGCAGGCTGAGGAATCGCTCCGGACGGTTATGTACTTGAGCTGTTGGGGTCCTAATTGATTAAGACGGATCTAGGTTTCAAAATTCTAAATTAGGAGCTAAATGTATATACTCTAATGTTATCATCTTTACTTGTATGTACAATGTTCTTGAAGAAGCCCTAAACGGCTCTTGAATCAGTTGATTAATCACAAATCATTTCATCCTGATTAATTCTAGCTACTTTTCTTCAACTGAGCTCTGAAAAAATCCTTTGAATCATCATTATGATTCTCATTATCAATTCTCATGGTTTTTTTTTTTACCAAAAAGACTCGATAAGGTAAATACGTTTGAGATTAGTGGGCTCAAAAATTTCCTAATTTGCCAGTATTTAAGTGATGTATAATGACCAATTCTGTAAGCTAAAGAGTTAAAGACTGCATCTTTGGGATTGTGTTAATGTTAATCCCACTTTACATGCCTTATGTTACACATTGTTTTGCCTAATAAAAATAGTACTTCATCAGCTAAACAATATTTCAGATTCGTTCGTTTTATTAGCAATATTGATTGATTGGTGATAACCCGACCCAACCCGACCCAAACCCATATGGGTTCGAGATTTATATGGGTTACCCGACCCAACCCATTTATTTCATGGACATAATTTTATATACTCAAACCCATAATTGTTAAACCCACTGGTCAAATGGGTTACCCACATATATATTAAATATAATTAAAAAAAAAATTTAAAACTTACCATATAGTTATAAAACTAACAAGAATATCCAAATAAAAAAATTAAATAAAAATATCTAGTTATTAAAATAAATAAAAGAATCATAAAATCTTAAAATCACAAATCCATAAAACCATAAAACCAAAAAAATTAAATAACACTTGAATCTTCTTTTGATGCATTCGACTCTTTGATTTCTTCCGCTTCATTGTCTACAAATGATTTGAAAAGAAAAAAATTAGCAAATTAAGTATGATAATAATAGCTACTATTAACAAAATACCGAATATAGATGGGAATGATTACCTTTTTCATCGACGACATAACCAAATAACCAAGATCTAGTACAAAGTAAAGCTTGAACATGTTTAGGAAGAAGTCGACTCCGATATTTGTTAAGAACACGAGATCCAATACTGAAAGATGATTTTGAAGCCACCGTAGTGATGGAAATTCTGAACCCTAATAGTTTTAGGGTTTAGATATTTTACATATGTTTTTAAATAGATATTTTACATATTTATTATAAATTTAATAAATTTATGTTTTAATAGTAAACCCATGGGTAATCCAGAACCCAAATAGATTTACCCATTAAACCCACAAACCCATTAGGGTTGACCCACGATAACCCATTTATGTATATGGGTATAAAAGTTAAACCCAAACCCATTAAAATAATTAGTCTGGGTCAACCCATGGGTTTTGACCCATTTTGACACCCCTATACAGAGTGCTCTATTTTCAGTTTGGTGATTATTATGATTTAGAGTCATGCTTGTGAACATACCAAAGAGCCGAGAGGGAATTCGTCTTTTACGAGAATCTAAGGGCTGAGATGTGCCAAAGAACATTGAACATGTTCGTTCTCTTAATAAATCTCAAAACTTGGGACCCTCCCTAAATGTAATGATACTTGTTAGCACATGTTAGCTCTCTTATCCTATGGGACTTTTAGCAAGATAATAACATTTAGATCCACACTTTTCTGTAGATGATGACTACGTTAGCGGGCAGCACATAGAAGCTGACACTACAAGAAATCTACCGCAAAACCGACGGCATTTCCGATGGAGTTAATATCCATCGGAAAACACCGACGGATTTCCGTTGATTTTTGTCAGAAATCCGTCAGTTTGCCATCGGTAATTTCCGACGGATTCATATCCGTCGGAATATTTAAACGTTAATATAGCCATTAAATTCCGACGGATTTCTGACGGTTAGTGTTATAATATATATGTTACCATACTTCTCTATTCAATCACAACAACAAATTTTAACCCAACAATTCTAAATAAAACGTGTAGAGAGAGATGTCATCTTCTAGAGATTTAAGATCGTGGATGGATGAAGAAATATTTGATTCGGAGTCGAAGTTATTAAACGATGGTTATGCACGAGGTATATGCGAGTTCATGGCCGTTGCTGGAAATCAACCGCGAGTGAAAACAAGTGGTAAGATGAAATGTCCATGTTCAATTTGTCACAATTCTCGTAATGTTAAAATAGAGATAGTTTGGCATCACTTGTATAGCAATGGATTTATGCCGGGTTACAAGATTTGGTATCTACATGGAGAAAGAAATTTTGATTATGGTAGTAGTAGCAGTGAACCCTATGTTGCGGATAGCTTAGGAGAACATAGAACGGAAGTAGATTTTGGTGTTGGTACCCTTGAGATGGTGAATGATGTGTTTAGAGAGAATTTGCCATCGACCGTAATAGATGAGGATAGGGTTGAAGAACCAAAGCTAGAAGATTTTTTGATATGTTAGACGCAGCGAAGCAGCCATTATATGATGGATGTAGAGAAGGTCATTCACGTTTATCATCTGCTAGTATAATAATGACCATTAAGACGGACTTCAATTTGGCAGAAGAATGTGTTGATGCGATAGCAGATATGGTGAAAGATCTTTTGCCTGAAGATAATCTTGCACCGGCATCATACTACGAGGTACAGAAACTTGTAGGTGGTCTTGGTTTGCCGTATCAAGTAATAGATGTGTGCATCAACAACTGTATGATATATTGGAGAGAAGATGAAGACATGAGAAGTTGTCGATTTTGTCGTAAACCACGGTTTCAGGATACTAGTGGGAGAGTCCCAATTCCATTTAAACGTATGTGGTACTTACCGTTGACTTCGAGGTTATATCAATCTGAGTGCACGACAGAGCATATGAGATGGCATGCAGAACATCTTCAAGATGGAGAGATTACACATCTTTCAGATGCAAAAGTGTGGAAACATTTGCAATCCATGTATCCGGATTTTGCGTTTGAGAGAAGAAATGTGTACCTCGGGTTATGTACAGATGGTTTCAACCCATTTGGGAAGTATGGAAGGCAGTATTCGTTGTGGCCGTAATCGTAACACCGTACAATTGGCCCCATGGTATGTGCATGCGTCGAGAGTTTTTATTTCTCTCCGTTCTTGTTCCCGGCCCTGAGCATCCGAAGTGATCACTAGATATATTCCTCCAGCCATTGATCTATGAGTTAAAAATGCTATGGAGTCACGGTGCTGAAGTGTTTGATGTTTTGTGCCAGCAGAATTTTAGGATGCGTGCGGTTCTTATGTGGACCATTAGCGATTTCCCAGCATATGGAATGTTATCTGGATGGACAACTCAAGGAAGATTATCGTGCCCGTATTGCGAAGACAACACAGATACTTTCCAATTGAGTAACGGAAGAAAGTCATGTTGGTTTGATTGCCATAGAAGGTTTCTACCGAGGGAGCATCTGTATCGTTGGTCTAAAACATTATTTACGAAAAATAAACAAGTGTTTGAAGCTCCACTTGATGAGTCAAACGGCAGTACTTTATTGGATCAGTTGAGAGATTTTGGTGTTGCGATGACTTGTGAATGTAGAAGAAATGGGCATGAAACTGTTTACGGAGCCGGAGAAGTTCATAATTGGCACAAGAAGAGTATCTTTTGGGAATTATCTTATTGGAAGGACCATTTATTGAGGCACAACCTCGATGTGATGCATGTTGAAAAAAACTTCTTTGATAACATAATGAATACAGTTTTAAATGTACCGGGGAAGACAAAAGACAATCTGAAGTCTAGGTTGGACTTGGCAGAGATTTGCGATCGTGATTTTCTTGAAATTCTTCCCAATGGTAAATATCCTTTTGCTCCATACTGGTTGGATGCACAAAAGAAAAAAGAAATTTTTGATTGGATTCAAGACGATGTCAAATTCAATGATGGATATACATCTAATCTGCGTAATTGCATCGACTATGCAGAATGAAAGTTTATCAGAATGAAAAGTCATAATTGTCATGTTGTGATGCAGCGACTTCTTCCATTTGCTTTTGTGGAGCTCCTTCATAAAGATGTGTACGAAGCAATTGCAGGTATAAATCGTTTTCATGTGTATTTTAATAATTACTGATATTTATATTTTTTATATATATTTAAATATGTGTATTTTTATTTGCAGGAGTTGGTGCTTTCTTTCAGGATTTATGCACGAGAACACTTACACTTGAGGGGATTCACAATTTAAAGGACAATATACCCTTGATCCTTTGTAATCTTGAGAAGATATTTCCGCCGTCTTTTTTTGATGTTATGGAAAATCTTCCGATCCACCTTCCCCATGAAGCCGCACTATGTGGTCCTGTTCAATTTCCTTGGATGTATCCTCTTGAGCGGTACATATTCCATCTTAAGAAGAAGGTTAAAAATTTAAGTCGAGTTGAGGGGTCTATTGTCGCAGAGAGCATCAACGAAGAAACCTCACATTTTGCGGAATATTACTTTCCATCGGAAGTTCGTGCGAAGAGTAGACGTCTTGCTCGCCATGATGATAGAGGTGAGAAAGCCATGTATCTCGTGGTGGTCCCTGAGTTTTTTTCGCAAGTTGGTCGAGTCAGTGGGAAAGGGAAGAAACACAAATTATCACAACAGGAGTGGACTCACTTGCATATGTATATCCTAACAAATTGTGAGGAGATGACAGAGTACAAAAGGTAAAAAACTTAATCTATTTAAATACTAAATTATTTTATACATAAGTATTAGCTTTCAAAGGTTCTATAATGTTGTCTGCTTTCAGGATTTACATGGCAATAATACGTAGCCATTTTTCGGAAAAGACTGAAGAAGAATTTGAACTGCATAAAGAGAACGATTATATTACTTGGCTGCAATTTTACGTAAGTAGGCTATAAGATTAATATATAAATGACTTCAATTATTACGTAACTGTTTTATATTAATTTTGTGGAAATTATTTTCTTAGGTTAATGAGGAAATTAAAAGTGGATCGGTTTTTCCGACATGGTTAGTGGAGTTATACCCTAGGTATTGCAGTAGGGGATTTGCGTTTAGGACTCACGATGAAGAAAGGTCGAGACCAACTGCAGATTATGGTATTTCGGCTCAATCTGGTGATGTTGTCTACTACGAAATTCTCAAAAAAATATTGCAAGTGCGCTACCCAGAGATGTTGGACATGAGGTGCATTGTTTTTATGTGTGAATGGTATGATCCAGAAGTTGGGCGTGGGGTTAAGGTGAACCAATTTGGCGTTACGTCAGTAAATTCTAGAAGAAGACTTCGTACGTATGACCCATTCATCCTACCATCACAGGCAGACCATGTTCGGATATTTTAATAAATATTTTATATTACGTCAGTTTTTTATTCAATTTTTGTTTCATTTGACTTCATAAATTACATTTGTTTTTTAGGTATGCTATATTCGTTACCCTAGGGTAACACGGCGTTCAGATCCTGGGATTACAGTGACTCCAATTAATCCAAGAGGAAAACTTTATGGAGTTTCTGAGCACAATGCTTTACAACCAACTAGAAGTGTTCCAATAGATCATGTTGAGCATTCTTTTGATACATTCCTTGCGGTTGATTTAACGGAAATTGGTGATGATAGAGTTCATTCAGAATCAGAGGAAGAACTTGGAGAATTTGATGAGGCCGAAGACGATATCCCTTCTGAAGGATCATTATCTGATTCAGAGTAGTACATTATGAACATTTGTTATTATTTATAATTTGCATATCCGACGGACATTAAATATTACGCGGCAAATTAATTTTCATCTCGCCGGGAAACTAAAATTTCACGTATCCGTCGGTAATTACCGATATGCAAAATTTTGGGCGGCAATCTTCCCGAGTCTGCGTTTCATTTAATTTGATTAGATTCCGATGGAAATTCCGTCAGAATTCTTTGATAAATAATCTCTTCTTCTTCCACGCGGATCAGTTACGCGAAACGAAAAAAAAAAACCTCTGATTTCTCCTTCAACAAAACCTCCGATTTCACAACTTTTTTGGCTCAATCATCAAGATGTCTAACAATCCATCAGTTCCATCCAATTTGTAAGTTTCGAAAACTCTAAAACTTAAAGATTTCTAAGGTTTTAAGATTGGTGTTAGATTTAGGTTCTTGGATATAAGATTTAGGTTCTTGGATGTTAGATTTATGTTATTGGATGTTAGATTTATGTTTTCTAGTGTTAGTTCTAGGCTTTCTATGATTAGATTTAAGATTTGAATAATATGAATTTTATTTTGGATATGATTTTATTTATCGTAAGAATTTATATGATTTTGATTAAGAATTTGATTTTGGATAGGATTTGAATTTGATTAAGAATTGGATAATGTGAATTTGTTATGTTAAATATTTTTTTTTACTTTACATTATTTATTTAAATTAGAATAAATTATAATTTTTTTTTAATAAAATTATAATGCTTTTTATTAATTTATAATCATTTTTAGAAATTTATAATCATTTTTAGAAATATAATTATTTTAGACATTTATATTGATTTTAAGTAATTTAAAAAAAGTAATTTGGTTTTAAACATTTAAAAGGGATTACGGATTATACGAGGGTTCTGGGAGCAGAGTACGTCGAGGTTCCGGTAGGAGTAGGGGAGTTGCGAGGAGTCCTTCTACGGCGTGTACCCATATTCCATACACCACATCACCTGTACCAGCCGTTGTTGCATCGACACCACCCTCTACTGCACCGTCGCAAATGAGCTTCGAGGACTTCGTTGCTTTACCTGGACGAGAGAGATTCACTCGTCTTCATCCGGATTGTGTTGGGACAGACACATGGTAAGTTTGATTTTCCTTTTTTTTTTATAAACTATTTAAAGTCTACAAAATAATTTGTTTTGAAGATTTAAAGATTCGGAAAATAGGATTTCCAAGTCTTTTTACCGGATGCTTAATGGATTGCTTTAGCATCCGTATTCGACGTACATCCAAATGCCCTTAGAAGAGCAGGAAATGGGGTTTCGGCAATTTGCGGTAAGTTTTTCATTTTCTTTGTTGTTTACTTTGAATTTAAATAGTTTCTTATTTTTTTTAATTTAAGTTTCATTTTTTTCAGCAAGAATTTACTTGGGAGAGTCACATTACCGCTTTGGTTAGAAGGGAGTTCCACAAAAAAGCGGCAATAATGTATTCACTGAAGCTGAACGAGTGGAAGGGGTTGTGGTCGAGGAATCTTGTGCCAAGGGAGTTAGTTATGAACCGGCCCTATGGAATGAGTTGATAGCGTACTGGAGTGAAGACGCTACGAAGGCAAGCTCCACAACCCACTCTGCGTGCCGGAACAACGATCGCAAAGGAAAGGGTAAGGCGACACACAATCTAGGAGCAACCAGTTTGGTCACAAAGGCGAAATAACTTGTATGTTTTTGGTTTAATCAATATGTTGTTTTTTCAATTTTATATTCAAAATATTTACTATATTTGTTAATTTTGTAGTTTTGGAAAGATGGTGTCCAACCTTCTGCCCTCAGATTAATCGAAGGTGCACACACCAACAAGAACACCAATGAAATCCAAGATGGTGTACCTCGGGAGATCGTTGGCAACGTCAGGAAGATGGGTCAAGAGTTTCTTCTTACTCAACCAATCATTGAAGGAACCCCACCTCTCAACGAAGTCCCGATCGAGAAGATCAACGAATTCGTCTACGAGGTAAGTAAATTTTAAAATTTTAATCAATTTTTATTTTATTTCAAATATTTATTCAACTTTTCATTTCTGCAGTGTACTCCGAAGACCAAAGGTCGGGTCTTTGGTCTTCCAGACGATTCATCATCTTACTCGGCTACTTCACGCTATTTCGGAGATCCTACCGTCGATCTTAGGGTGGAGCTCGCACAGAGTCACGCTGAAATGGAGGAGATGAAGGCGAAGACGCAACGTCTTGAAGAGGCCGGAGAAGCTCAAAAGGCGAAATATGAAGCTGAGCAACAAACGATGGTCCGACGGATGAACGAATTCTTTTCGCAATATCCACCACCTCGACCGGGACCACCTCCACCGGACGTTTAGTTTGATTTTCGGATTAGAAACAATTTTTATGTTTTTTTTTATTTGAATAATTAAAAAATTTCAATAATATTCAATTTTAATTTTCAATACAATTCAATTTTAATTTTCATTTCTTTTTAATTTAATTTTCTTAAAATTAATACATTTAATGATTTTTCAAATTATTATACTAAAAAAAAACATGGCCGTCGGTAATCCATCGGTTTTTAGATTGGAAATCTGTCAGGAATCCGTCGGAAATATTCCCACGGGAAACCGACGGAAACTATTCCGATAGGAAACCGACGGATTCCAACGGATATACAGAAACTAGGTTCCGTCGGTTTTTAGATCCGTCGAAAATCTGTCTGGTTTTTTTGTCGGAACACCGTCGGTTCAAAAACATTGGAATTCTGTCAGGAATCCGTCAGAAATATTCCGACGGGAAACCGACGGAAACTATTACGACTGGAAACCGACTGATTCCGTTGGATATCCAGAAACTAGGTTCCGTCGGAAATCCATCAGAAATATAGATGAATTTCCAACGCGCCTTCCAATTCCGACGACATAGTTCAGACGATAAAAACCGACGGATTTCTGACAGATTTTACCTATTCCGACGAATTTCTGACAGATTTTTCCGTCTGATCCCGGCTGTTTTCTTGTAGTGTGACATGTTAACACATGGAACTCGTACACACATTTTATGCACGTACATTATCTTACATAAATAGATAGGAAGACATTGCTACATTATGTACATCTCAAAACTTAGGACACCCCAAATGTAATGATTCTTATTAGCACATGTCAGTTTTCTTATTGTATAGTGAAGAATATTCTAGTTATGGGTTGTATTTCAAATTAAGTTTAAGTTTAGGACTTAACATTAATTAAGATTATGATATCTCTTAATTTGGAATTACTTGATTAAGTTTAATATTCTTTAACGGTTATTTGCAAAGTTATATTGATATCTTTCCTTGTTGAGAAAGGAATAAGATGCATGTTTAATTGTGCTACGTTGAAGTTTCTATATAAAAGAAGGAAGAACTGCATCTTTGTTCTTCACGCCTTTCACTGTCATTTTCAGAGAAACAGAAAGAAAAAAAGCTCTTGTTCTAAAGTTGTGTTGTTGTTGGTGTTTGAGAGAGATAACATTGAGAAGAGATTGTTGTTGGCGTGTGAAGATCAAAGCAAAGACTTCTCCAAGGAAAAGACAGCCATGATTAAGGGGGAGTAAAACTGTTTTACTTGTTATCTCTTAGATCATGTTTTGTTAAGATAGATGTATTAGTTCTTGTTGTAGTTCTAAGTCTATCTTGTATTGTCTTTTTGAAGTTATCTAATAAACATATTTTGCAGCCGAGGACTAGGGGTTGGTTTAAAAGAACCAACCGGTACCTCATTAAATCCTTGTGTCGTCCCTTTATATTTAACGTTCTATCTAGGAAACTTAGCTTTTGTCTCTATAAAAAATAAGAGTGATGATGAAAATGAGAATGTGGTGATGCTTACTAAGAAGATTGGAAAGTACATTAAGCAGCTGGACCTGCTGAAGAAAGGCAAGCCGCCATTTCAAAACACCAGTAGCAGATTTGATAAGAAGGAGAACCGTGGGAAAGACAAAAGAGGTATCAAATGTTTTGAATGTCAAGGATATGGGCATCTTAAGGCAGATTGTGCAAATTTTCATAAGCGCAAGAAAAAATCTTTCAAAACGACGCTGAGTGAGTCTGAACAGAGAGTGATGAGGAAGATGTCTTATACCACAACGTAATCTCGTTTTTTACTGAAATTGAAGAGTCTGTCAAAGATACCTCTGTAAAAACAGAGCCCTCTGCAACAGAAGCAGTTGAAACTGCAGAAGCTGTGGAAACTGATGAAGACATTTCAGATGATGAGGAAATGCTTAATTAGGAAGAATTGCTGCAAAATTTCGTCACTACTTGCAGTCAGAATGTTAGTTTAATCAAGGAGAAGAGATAACTTAGTTTATAAATTGAAGACTTAAAGTTGCAACTTCAGAAGAAAGATGCAGAGTTACTTTCAGCCCAAAGAGATCTTGAAGAAACCAGAAAGGGAGTGAAAATGATGAGTATTGGAACCGAGAAACTTGATCATCTTCTTACTATTGGCAGAGTTGGTCATCAACCTCAAGGGCTGGGATACAAAGGTAAAAATATTGGATCTAAAACTATCTTTGTTTCAGGAGGCATACAAGACTATGAAAGTATATCTTAGAAGCCTGGAGTTGAAAGGGAAAACATGACCATTAACAAGCAGGAGAATTTCCGAAAATTCATTCCGATATGCCACTATTGTGGAAGAACAAGTCATATTCGACCTCGATGCTACAGGTACATTCATTCCATGAGACAATTTATTCTTTATGGTTATAAATAGGCATGGGTAAGAAAGGATCAAATTTACTGTAATGTTGCATACACTTCTCTTCAAAAACTCAATGAGAAATCTTGGTACTTTGATAGTGGTTGTTCTTGTCATATGACAAGAGACAAGATTTAACTTACAGATTATCAGAAGTACAATGGAGGCTATGTTACATTTGGTGATGGACTAAAAGGAAAAATCATTGGTAAAGGTTCCATGGTTGTTGAAGGTTTGGTCACTATTACTAATGTTCTTCATGTGCAGGATTTGAAGGCAAATCTCCTGAGTGTAGGGTAAATATATGATCACGGTTTCACAATAAAGTTTGCTAAACTCAGATGTGAAGTGTATAATGAGGATACTAAATTGATTCTTACTGGAAATCGTACTCACAACAACAGTTGCTATTTGTTGGAACAGAAAAAGTCATTGGATATCAGCTGTCATAAAGCTATTATTGATAATAATATCTTGTTGCATCAAAAGTTAGGGCATCTACGTTTTAAAAATCTTATAAAACTTGTTGATATAGAGGCAGTTAGAGGAGTTCCAGCTCTAAAATTTCCAGAAAGTATTGTGTGCAAACCATGTCTTCAAGGCAAACAAGTCTGTGTAAGTCATAAGAAAAACTCAATGATCTGTACTAATCATGTTTTAGATCTTCTACACATGGACTTAATGGGTCTGGTTGCAACAGCAAGCCTTAAAGGTAAAAAGTATATCTTTGTGTGTGTGGATGATTTTTCTCGCTATACTTGGATTGATTTTCTACGTGAAAAATCAGATGCTTTTGATGTTTTTAAGACAATGTGTTTACAGATAATGAATAAAAAAGATACAAAGGTAAAACGGATCCGGAGTGATGACGGTAAGGAATTTGAAAATTTTATGTTTACTAACTTTTGTGGTGAGTATAGGATCTTTCATGAGTTTTCAGCACCTAGAACACCTCAGCAAAATGGCATTGTTGAACGGAAAAATCGCACTATAAAAGAAATGGCTAGAGCAATGCTTCATGGAAACAATGTAAGTGTTCAGTTTTGGGCAGAGGCTGTAAGCACAGCATATCACATAATCAACAGAGTATATATTCGCCCAGGTATAACAAAAACTCTATATGAATTGTGGAAAGGTAGGCGTCCAGATCTAAGTTACTTTCATACCTTTGGTTGTGATTGCTATAGTTTTAATGATCGTGATCAACTGGGTAAATTTGATGCTAAGAGTGATGCATGGATTTTTGTTATATATTCTCAAAATAGTGCTGCTTATCGAATCTATAATCATAAAATAAAGACAATAATTGGCTCTGTTAATGTTGTTTTTGATAATATCAACTTGAAATCTACTAACTCTGGCAATGAGGATGAGTTTATCTTACAGAAGATTTATCCAAGGCTGTAGTACCAGTGACTGATGCTCTACAAAACTCAGAACCTACACCTAAAGCTACATCAGTTCAACCAGTCTCTGTTTTGACAGAGACTCGGGAGACAGAACACTAATCTGAGTCTTCTCCAATAGGAAATGATCCAGAAGATCAACGTCAGATACAACCTCCACATGATGAATAAGAATCACGTAAAATTTTTCATAGGAATCATTCACCTTCAAACGTGATTGGTGATATCTTTGATGAAAAACGCACATGTGACAAAGATAAGGTTGATTATCAAAAAATGGTTGGTATTTGTCTTACCTGTTTTGTGTCCATTATTGAGCCCAAGAACATAACAGAAGCTCTAGATGACGAATATTGGATTTATGCATGCCAAGAGGAGCTGGAAAATTTCAGTAGAAGTGATGTTTGGTACTTAGTTCCAAGACCGGATCAAGTAAACATCATTGGCACAAAATGGATATTCAAGAACAAAACTGATGAGCTTGGCAACATTATCATAAACAAGGCACGGCTCGTGGCACAAGGATACACCCAAATTGAAGGTGTAGACTTTGAAGAAACCTTTGCTCTAGTTGTTCGCCTAGAATCTATTCGTCTCTTACTCGAAATATCATGTCAAGGTTGTTTCAACCTACAGCAAATAGATGTCAAAAGTGCTTTTATAATGGAAACTTGAAAGAAGAAGTGTATATTGAGCAACCAAAGGGCTTCACAGATCCACATAAGCCTGACCATGTCTACCGACTAAAGAAAGCTCTATATGGACTCAAGAAAGCTCAAAGAGCTTGGTATGAGAGACTCACACAGTTTCTTCTCGGCAACGACTACATATAAGGGGGAGTTGCCAAAACTTTATTTTTATTACATTCTTCCTCTTTTTTATGTGTGGTTCAAACATACGTCGATGACATTGTTTTTGGCTCAACTTCTCAGGAACAGTCACAAAATTTAATTACAACAATGACACAAGAATTTGAGATGAGCATAGTGGGAGAGCTTAGCTACTTTCTCGGTCTTCAAGTCAAACAAATTCCAGAAGGAATTTTCGTGTCTCAAGCTAAATATGCTCGCAGTCTTGTGAAAAAGTTTGGAATGGACACAACTAAACATGTCAGAACTCCAATGAGCACAACGATGAAAATTACAAAAGATGAAAAAGGCATAGATGTGGATGTCTCAACATATCGGAGTATGATTGGGAGTCTTTTGTACCTTACGGCCAGTTGACCAGATCTATGTCTACGGGTTGGCATATGTGCTCGCTATCAAGATTGTCCTAAGTAAACTCATCTAACTGCAGTTAAGCGAATCATCAAATATGTCAATGGAACTCTCGATTACGGTATCTTCTATTCTAAAGATACTCATGATAATTTGATTGGATTTTGTAATTTTGATTGGGTAGGTAGTGCTGATGCTCGAAAAAGTACTAGTGGAGGATGTTTTTTTTTTGAAAACAATCTCATTTCTTGGCACAGCAAGAAGCAAAACTCGGTCTCACTTTCCACAGCCGAAGCCGAGTATATTGGTCATGGAAGTTGTTGTACACAACTTTTTTGGATGAAACAAATGCTATTGGATTACGGTAAAACTTCAGACACCATGGCTATATTCTGTGATATTACAAGTGCTATTAATATTGCTAAAAATTCGGTTATGCACTCACACACCAAACACATTGCTATTAGACACCATTTTATTCGTGAATTGGTTGAAAACAAAACTGTAGTCATTGCACATATTCCAACTGAACATCAACTTGCATATATTTTTACTAAACCTTTGGATTATGCTCGGTTCAACACATTAAGAAAATCTTTGGGTTTTTGTTCTCTATAAATTTCTTTTGCTGATTAATCTCTGAGGAAGGTGTTTGTGTGTTCTTGCAGGCCTTAGAATTTTTTTCAATTTTCATGGACTCACCGTATCAGGCCCAGCCCATTTAATGTGGTATTATTCTTCCTCTCGTTTAATAATATTTTTTTCGTTTTTGTATTAAAAAAAAAAACCTTTACGCGTTTGGCTTTTTAACCCTAAGGGTAAATTTCTTTTTAACCGCTTTCTTCGTTTCATCTTTTACTCCTTTCTTCGTTTCTATTTTTCTCTTGTTTCCTAGTTTTTGTTTTATAAACAGAGAGTTGATTCCATGGATCCCTCAAGTGAAAGCTCAGTTCCCATTCCTTTCAAGTTAACATCAAATTCTGCCAAAGTTCAAAGTACCGGTACTCGTCAAAGCTCTCGAAGCCGTGCATGTCATCCGATTTCTTCTCAAACCATGTCTGAGCTAGCGAATTCTTCAGATCCATCGTAATCTCTTGGAAACAGACCAGTTTAATCTCAAAAGAAAAAGAAATCACCTCAGAACTAGGAATATCACTCTAAGCATGTTGAAGAACTGTTCTCCACTCCTATGTATCATCTAGATTTCTTTGATGACAAGAGCAGACAGAAGTATGATGAACACTTTAGTTCCAAAAATGTTATTTTGGAAAAAGCTGTTGATGTGGGGGTACCGGAAGTTGAAAATATTCTGAAAGAGTCCAAGCTAGACTTGTGCACTAATTTGAGTGGGCCAGTAAATCAGTCTATAGTTGTGGAGTTCTACGCAAATATGACTGATGGTGTTGCAGATGAGGGTTCTCCATTTCATCACCGTGTGTTCGATCGGGGCATTTGGGCAAAATTCTCTCCATATGAGATAAACTCAGTCTTGGTGCTCTGGATATTGAGACTACCTACTCTCCAGAACTTACTCGTGATCATATCGTTCCTTCTTCTATGATTTTTGTTATCACAAATGATCTTGTCCACATTTGGCCATCAAATACACTTGTTCCGCGTTCTCAATTGCCAACTACATTTGCTCAGTTGCTCAAGTCTCAATGAATTCCTTCATCTCATCAGTCAAACTTCAATATTCGTGAAGCCATGCTTATGTACCTTTTGGTTATGGAACCTTCTAATGTGAGCATCCGAGCTGTTATTCATGAGAACATTATTGAAAGATCAATTCCACACAGCCAGAGGCAGCTCATTCATCCGGTTCTAATCACCAAGATACTTCAAAGTCAACATGTTCCATCACGAGAATCAGACAAGATCATACCTTCTTCAGGATTGTTGAGAACAAACAGGCGTCTCGCACAAGGCAACAGAATCAATGATCTACCAGAGCCTCTGGTTCACAATTTCTCACCTACTCTCAAAGCTCTGATTCTTAAAGAGGTTGAGGGTCTTCAAGTGGAAAATGCGAGGTCACAGTTTTGTTTGGACACTCTTTATCTTCTTCTCACCGACGATGATGGTTTGAATTCTTCTCCTTAAAAATCTGAATTTTAATTGCTTGTTATTTTTTACTAACATAATTCAAATAGGGGAAGAAAACTAGAGAGGATCACCGCACAAAGCTCTCAAAGTCGCATCTGTTTGAAGTTCTTTTTGTTTTAGTTTTCAATCTGTCATTTTATTGTCTTGATTGTTTTTATCTAAGTTAGGTTTTGGCTAGTTAGTTTTATCTCTATCAATCTTTGTGCTAGTTTTTGTCGTATGCCTTAGTTAGTCAAAAAGAGGGAGATTGAAGAATATTCTAGTTATGGGTTGTATTTCAAATTAATTTTAAGTTTATGACTTAACATTTATTAAGATTATGATATCTCTTAATTTGGAATTACTTGATTAAGTTTAATATTCTCTAACGGTTATTTACAAAGTTATATTGATATCTTTCCTTGTTGAGAAAGGAATAAGATGCATGTTTAATTGTGCTACGTTGAAGTTTCTATATAAAAGAAGGAAGAACTGCATCTTTGTTCTTCACGCCTTTCACTGTCATTTTCAGAGAAACAGAAAGAAAAAAAGCTCTTGTTCTAAAGTTGTGTTGTTGTTGGTGTTTGAGAGAGATAACCTTGAGAAGAGATTGTTGTTGGCGTGTGAAGCTTAAAACAAAGAATTTTCCAAGGAAAAGACAGCCATGATTAAGGGGGAGTAAAACTGTTTTACTTGTTATCTCTTAGATCATGTTTTGTTAAGATAGATGTATTAGTTCTTGTTGTAATTCTAAGTCTATCTTGTATTATCTTTTTTGAAGTTATCTAATAAACATATTTTGCAGCCGAAGACTAGGGGTTGGCTTGAAAGAACCAGCCGATACCTCGTTAAATCCTTGTGTCATCTCTTTATATTTAAAGTTCTATCTATTTCCACACTCAATGTTAAATTGTTTAGTTTCTAGAAAATTTCATATAGCAATACTTAGATAACACTGTAGATGATGATTATGTTAGCGGATAACAAATATTATTGTTTTGATATTATATTAGCGAGCTAATGTGACCACATGGGAACTGCCATGTTAATTACACATAGAAACCATATATAACTTGCTAACGATAGCACTAGGAGTCAGGAATAATACAAGGCGAGAAAACTAGTTAATCAATCGTCTATGGTATTCTTTGCAATTACCCAAAGATTGTATTTATTGTGAACACACAAAAATCTCTCATATTGGGCCAAGCCCAATGGATACTTTCTAATAAGCTGGGCTTAGACAACGAGACGTCATCTCCTCCCGAAACCAATCCCGTCGCGGTGGTTCTGCCATGGCGATCATGGCCGTAGCCGCTCTCTTTCACGCCCGGTTCCCTCTTCTCCTCCGTCACAGTCTCCCGTCTCCTTCGTCTCCGTCTTCTCTTATTTACCATCACAAAACTCATATATCCGATGGACTCAGCTACCGATTACGTTCAATTCTCCGTTATTCATCCTCCGACGGCGACGGCGGAAGTAGCGTTAACGATTCCGTTACCGTTAACGATTCCGTTAGTATCATTGCCGACGTTCAGACTCCGAATTACTTGAAATTCACCGATGAAGAATTGATGAAACAATGCAGATTAGAAACATTCAGAGTTTCAGGACCTGGAGGACAACACCGGAACAAACGTGACTCCGCCGTTAGACTTAAACATCTCCCCACCGGAATCGTAGCTCAAGCCGTTGAAGACCGCTCTCAGCACAAGAATCGTGCTTCTGCTCTGAATCGTCTTCGCACGCTTCTCGCCATTAAAGGTCTTTCAATCTCTTTTTCTCTCCCAAATTTTCATTCTTTGAACTGTAAATAGATTTCTCAAATTTGCTTATAATTTTGAGTTTTTCCAGTGAGGAACAAAGTGGACATTGTTGCGTATGCTCCTCCTCCACAGCTTCTTCAGATTCTACCTCCTAAGTCTACTATCAGAACTTCTTCTGGTTCACAGATTGGTCCTAACAATCCTAAATTTGTACCTGTATGTCTCTGTTTCTTGCTTTAGCTCTGTCCTAGACTGTTTCTTTTACTCAAAGTAGACATTTTTATTTTTACAGGGAATGCAAGCTTTGCTTGATGTTATTTCTGCTTCTGATGGTTCTATCTCTGATTCTTGCAAATTGCTGGGGTAACAGATTCTTCTTGAACTTGTGATTCACTGTATTGTCTTTTGTCTAACTTTGACTCATCTTAGTATTTGAACCTTTCAGTTTGAGTACTGGTGGCTTATCTCGTTTGATACTCTCCCATGATGGTCTTCGTCTGGCAGTGAATAGCATGAGAGCAGCCAAGGTACTTTTTATCCTTATACCAATCCAAATCCTCTGTTTTATGCCAATAAGGTAGTCATAGTGCAAAGTGTTTCGCTTTTTAAAATTCTTTAGACTTTTATCTTGAGATGAACCAATCCGAAACTATGTTTTTATGGTTGTGCTTCCTGGAAACAAGTCTGTGTGTAGCATGAAGTAGATGCTTGTCTTCCTCATTTTCCCATTTTCTTCCTTTCTTCACTACAGTTACTTAGCAAGTTGGCATTGTTTTATAGGTTTGGTTTTAGTAGCTGTTACTTAGTGGGATTTTATATATATCATCACTGTTATTCGAATTTTCAACATCCTAACTAGTTTCTAAAGTGAGGATTTTTTTTTGTTTCTGAGTTTCTCAGGGAATGAAGCCTCTCAAATAGTTGGGATGTATTGCTATTTGAAAAATGGTGTTCAGGCTTTTGGAGGGGTTGTATTTGGGTAGCTGCTGCAGCACAGTGGTAATCATTTCATGCACCATATTTTGTATACAAAACAAAGGTGAAAATGTTGAGTTCAGTCTAAAATTTGTTCTTCTAACATCATAAAAATAGTCACGTATTTGAGAATGATATACACAGTAATTTGTCGTCCTCTTTTGTTGTGACTGTGTTGGAACTTGGAAGCTAAATACAGTTGGAACCATTTTGGCTTAGATTCTTCCTTTTCTATCACTCTTCTTGTTTTCTCTCCATTGAATGTAGTCAATCTTGTTGGTGGTGTAAGTGGAAGTTGCAATCTGGTATTTTCTTGCATTTCAGAGCTTCATGGTTGTCTATGAAGGATTGTACCTTGCATGATGAAGCACATGCAAGCTTCGGTTTCAATTGATTATTACTTACAGTGGTGAGGGTATCTCTCCCTTTCAAAGATTTGAAAATTACTTAGCGATGTCGTTTGTTATATAGCGATGTAGAGTTGGCTCTTGTTGATCCAACGACCCTAGTGCCTCAGATACTAGGTCTTAGTATGCATATGTTTATTTATTTTTCTAAGATTAGCTACAGTGAGTGTACTTAACACGGATATTACACGCTTAATATTTTTGATCAATGGAAGAAAAACCGGTCACTGCCTGCAGGAATGTTCTCAGGTATATTGGACATTGAAAATAGCAAAAGATATTGATGCAGAAGAATCAGATTCTTGTAGAATGAGGTTCTCTTCTTCCTTCCCCCACACAGGAAAAGAAATAACTTTTTTGGAGTTGACTCTTGAGAGAAATTTTGTTTATTCAGTTTTATCCAAAAGACTACAAGAGTTATGAGTGCATTCTGACTCACTCCTTATATATTTTAAACATGGATCTCAATTCTGAAGGTGTGCTGGAAAAATCGAGATTCTTTGACTTCTCATGGAGTGAACAGAGACTTTCACCTCTGGTATGAATCTTAAGATTCTAACGATGGATCAGTATATGCAAATTTCTTCTAGTGATTGATCAGCTTTGGTAAAAATCTCATGTTGATGCCATAGTCACTCTGCTTTCAAAAGAAGAAAGAAATATATGTTTGTGGATGTTCTATTTTAGTCATAAAGCTCTTGCAGCACCTCTCTAAAGTGAGTTTGACTTTCATTAGACATAAGCCCTGTTTAATAATATTTGCAAGTATAATTCTAATTCCTTACTTTAAGTCAAAAGAAAAGATCTGATTCCTCACCACTATTTTCTTAAGGAGGTTTTATTTCTTTTATTGGCAACTTTCTCATCTTCGCCTCATGTCTAATTGTATACTCATGTATATCTATATATATATATATATATACTTCATTACAGAAACAGTTCTTATAAGATTTCCAATATCCAATAGTGTTCATTTAGTCTGTAGATTTCAAAATGAGGCTTGATTTATCTGCCAAGCTTCGGCAAGTTCTTGGCCATGCCAAAGATCATGCATCTATTGGCAGAGCTATTGTACAAAACTACAATGAAAAAGCCTTTTTTGACATTGAAGTTGCGGTGGTTCGAGCCACTAGCCATGATGATTGCCCTGTTGATGACAAAACTATGCACGAGATACTCTTCCTTGTCTCTAACACTCCAGGATCAATCCCTTTTCTTGCTGAACAGATCTCACGCCGTCTAGCCAAGACAAGAGATTTCCTAGTCGCGGGTAAAACTCTGTTACTCTTCCATCGACTCTTGCGTGGTAGCAGTCGCAGTATCGAGCAGAAATTGCATATTGCACACACCTCTGGTCATCTCCAGATTGGTTGCTGCTGGTTTATGATGAGCTTGGATTCTCCATCCTTTGTTTTTCTTCAGAACTATGTAGCTTATCTTCAAGAAAGAGTTGGATGGATCATCAACCAAGCTGGTAAGCTTGAACCCGTAATGTCTGGTGGTACAAAGTTTAGCCGTTACAAAGAGAAATCCATGGATCTTGTGTTCCACATCTTACCAAAGTGCCAAGAGTTCATCGCAAAGGTATTGAAGTGTTCACCGGTTAATGCTTGGCCTATCGATAACGTAGTCCAAGCAGCTACAGGCAACATCTTGAAAGAGAGTTTCCAAGTCTACATGACGTATACCGATGGGATAGCCGCGCTGATTAACATGCTCTTTGATCTTTCAAGACCTGCAAGAGATTTAGCTTGTGGAATGTTGAGAAAAGCGTCTCAACAGATTCAAGATCTCCGCATTCTGTATGAAACGTGTAGAGGATTCGCCGGGATGAAGAGCTTGGATTACCCATCTGTGCAAGCCATTACTATGGATCATATAGTAGCACTCGAGGAATGCTCAAGCTATACTCCTGCAGGTTCTGTGTTGAAGAGCATTGGAGGCAAACGAGGTTTCTCTGTTTCCACCAACTTAAGAGATCCAATCACTTACAATGAACGAAAACAAGGAAAGCGTTGTACCGGTTTTGCATCTAGCAGTACTTTCTCATTTCCAGTGGAGACCAAAATCAGCATGGTTTGGGTTGTTTTCGACAATGAAGATGGTGATGAATCAGATAACACAACAGAGAAAGCATATGAATGTTGATCATTCAGATAAATACTATTGTTGTCAATTTACATAATTACCATTTAATATACACTGGTTTTTACCGGATTTTATACAATAATTTAGTGCATATTTAAGTATCCGTTTTGGTTGAATGGAGTGGTTTAGCATTGTCACAAGTTAGGTAGAGAGCATTTGAAACAAATGGATAAAAGTAAAATATTTTAAACCTTGTAGTGATATCATATGCCTTCTGATTCTAAAATGTAATTTCCAACAAAAGCTGATTAGTCTGAGTATTGTTTGGACCACTCAATGCAGAATAAGACAATAGTATTTGCAATGAAGATCAAATACCCTAAAATTGAGCATAATACATTCTTTACTTCCTATTATGATAGGGCCTAGTTGGAAACTAGACTCATGGGCCAATTCTGTTTTGGGTCATCTACAAAATTACCAATGACTATGCTTTAGGACTTTACTAAATTGATATGAAGTGTCTAGAACCAGAGCCGTTCCTAGAGATTTTAGGACCGTAAGCCAAAAATAATAATAATCTACATGATTTGTTAATACTAATTTTAAGATTAAAATAACTGTAATTAATATATTTTCTATATGATTATGATAATGAATTATAAAATTTGTGAATAATATTTTTCTAAGAAAAAAACTATAAAAGGATCATAAAAAAAACTAAATTGATTTTTTAAAATTATGTTTGTAAAAAATAATTAAAATAAATTATTGGTAAAATTTATAAGTAAGAGTAATTAAAGAGTGAATGAAAATAAAAAGTATGGCAAATACAAAAAAATAAACATGTATTGGCCGCAAAAATCAATTATGAACAATGAAATATTTAAAAAACCAATGATAAGGATTTGAAACTGAATGGGGATATACTTTGAGGTAACTTTAAAACCATTAGATCACTAAATATTTTGATATTTAGGGCCCTAAAATTTTATAAATAAAACAGGGCCCTAGGCGAATGTTTAAAATTTTCCTTCCTAGACACGGCCCTGTCTGGAACATTACAGAAGACCCTCAAAGTCTTCAAACCAAATCTTATGTGGAACAATTGAACTAGAGGACAAAATAGTAACTAGAAAGCTAGAACATTCTCAATTTCTCTGTCATGACTTGAGTATTCCAGAATCTGTAGCATTCTTCACTTCATAATAAGCATCTATATATTCACTAGACTTACAGTTGAACTCTCATTTAGAAGAGAACAACAAGGTCATCACTAGAAGTAATAACCAATATCATTCCCCGTTTACCCCTTCTGCAAGAAAAGCGAACACTTAACCAAAGATGAAGCAAATCTCTTTCGCTTTGTTAGGTCTTTTCTTAATAACTCTGTTCCTTGCAAAGATCAAAATAACTGAAGGGTCTTTGCCATCTGCATTTGATTCTCCGGGAGGTCTACTATCTGAACTCTGGCGATATTGGTTTCCCGATCCATTCAGAGTCTTGGAGCAAATTCCATTAGGTCTTGAAAGAGACCAGAACGTGGCTTTGTCTCCTGTAAGAGTGGACTGGAAAGAAACACCAGAAGAGCATGTGATCAGGCTCGATGTACCAGGGATGAAGAAGGATGAGGTAAAGATAGAAGTGGAGGAGAATCGAGTTGTGAGGGTAAGTGGTGAGAGGAAAAGAGAAGAAGAGAAAGAAAGAGATCATTGGCATAGAGTAGAGCGGTCTCATGGCAAATTCTGGAGACAATTTAGGATGCCTGATAATGTAGACTTGGACTCTGTTAAAGCCAAGCTTGATAACGGTGTTCTCACCATTACCATTAACAAGCTTTCCTCAGAAAAAGTCAAGGGTCCAAGGGTTGTTGACATTGCGTTCGAAGAGGATCAAACTAGCAAACTCAATTCTCCTTAGTCACAAAAAGTACTTGTTGAATCCGTATTTGAGTTTGATGTTGTAAAATCTATGTAATCTCGTTTTGTAAAAGCGATAAATCATATACTATTGTGTGCTTGTTTATGGATCAGTCCCAATAAAGCTACACGAGGAAGTGTTAGAAAGCTTAAACAACTAAAGAGAAACAATGTTTAGTATAAGAGATGTTCCTATTCTTACTGTATAACAAAAGATAACATAACGTTACGTACAAGATTTTGGGTATCAGATACAACATTAAACTTGAGGACAGAACGACTTAGAAAAAAAATCAAAACTTTTCCGCCATTAGAAAGCAAGAGTACAGCTTTGTCAAGTTATATGAAGAGTCTAAGAGCTTTGAAAAGTGTCAGAAAGTGATCAAACTGTCAAGTATTGTATATATCTCTATGATCTTCGGATGCGATTAGTCAAGAGAATAGAACTGATGGACTTCGTTATCGATCTCAATCCAACTACAGCCTGGTGTTTTATAAGCATTTTGGTACTTGATCATCTTTCTAGCATTGCGTGCCTCTTCCCAACTACCCATTTCTCCATATAAATTTGCCATCATAGCGACATAACCTCCATTGTTAGGATTCAAAGCAACCAGATTCTTTACAGCAACTTCAGCCAAATCCAAATGACCATATTTCTTACAAGCATTGAGCAATGAGCCCCAAATGGCCTCATCTGCTTTCATCTTCATCGTGGACATAACTTCCAAAGCTTTATCAAACTGACCTGCCCTGCCTAGAAGATCTATTAGGCATCCATAATGCTCAATCCTTGGCTCAATACCGAATCTCTTTGTCATGAGATCGAAATAGTCTCGACCTTTTGTTACCAAACCCCCATGAGTACATGCGTTGAGAAGACCGATAAATGTAATGTGATCCGGTTTGATATCAGCACTATTCAACTTCATCATTTCTTCAAACACTGATATGGCTTCTTCGCTTCTTCCATGGAGTGCAAAGCAATTGATCATGGAATTCCAAGCTGTTAAACCTTTCTTGGAATTCATCTTAAAAACAGAGCTTGCTTCTTCCAAGTTACCACATTTTCCATACAAGTCAACCAAAGAATTGGAAACGAACACATCAGAAGAAAGATCACGACGGTATGCAAAAGCATGAATCCCTTTAGCCAGCTGAAGCGTACCAGTTTGAGCACAAGCGGAAAGAACACAAACCAAAGTTACTTCGTTAGGACGAATATGAGGCTCATTGATCATCCTTCTAAACAGAGAAATCGCTTCAACAAAATGACCGTTCTGAGTACAAGCAGCAAGAATAGCGTTCCAAGAAGGAACATCACGCTCAGGCATATCTTCAAAGAGAGAAACAGCATTGGAGATATCACCAGACCTAGCATACCCAGAAAGCATAGCAGTCCAAGAAACAACGTTTCTCTCAGACATTTCGTCGAACAGTTTTCGTGCAAGAGGAATGTGAAAAACAGAGGAAGCGTAAGAATGCAAGAGAGCAGTTTGAACAACTACATAGAGATGAAACCCAGATTTAAACAAGTGGGTATGCACTAAAGGAGTTGAAAAAGCAGAGGAAATATATGGTGTAGACTTAAGAACAAGTGGGTAGATGAAGTGATTAGGACGAGGCAAAGATCGATTAACCATAAGACGAAAGAACGCAAAAGCAGAGGAAGCATGAAGAGGAAGAGAAGAAGAGTAACCTGTTAAAACGGCGGCGTATAGGTGAGTATTTGGGTAAGAGAAACGATCAAAGATAAAACGAGCATAAGAGAGATTACAGAGACGAAGAGTACAAAAACGAAGAAGCTTAAAACAGAGGAAATGTGAATGACTTAGTCCAGAAACAATAAGAAAAGACTGAACTTGCTTCAAATGATTCAAAGGCCTCGACTTTGAAATCGCGGCGGAGACTAATTGATTCACTAACTGCTCCGCCATGTATGACGACGGCGCGTGAAGGTGAGAGAATTGGGTTACACGTGTCCCCATGTGGTCTTCCACCAAACGTGATGGGATGGGATAAATGTCTGTGCTTCGTCTTTTTTCTCTCCGAGTCTATCGTTTTCTTTCTTCACTTTCTCCGTTTTTATCGTTTCTTCTTCTTCCTTCCTTCCCCACTCGATCCTTAATCTAAACCTAATTAACGCTCCTTCATTAAATTTTCAGACAGATAGATACATACATAACGTATATATATAAAACACAACACACAAAAACATCATCGAAGCTGATGCAACAAAGTCAGACATATCTCTTTGTTTCGGATCTCATTTCTATGTCTGTTTGATTTTAATATATATTACACATAATATTTCTATTTTGTTTTCTCAATCAAATACAAAAATGTCTGGAATTTGGAGATGGAGGAATCTAAAGTCTCTAGCTTTACATGCTCGTTCAATCTCACCTGTTCACACGCATCTTCATTCTCTAAATTTGGGATCGCCACGTCTCCGTATTCAAGAACGATTCAAATCGGAACAAGGCGGCGGTAACAACGGAGGAGGAGGAGGAGATGATTTTCCGGTTCCGATAACTCGCCGGAAGTTAAGAGCTGAGCCTAATTGTCCTCGTTGCTCAAAACAAATGGATCTTCTCTTCTCAAATCGACAATTCCCTTCTTCTAATCTTCTTCACCGTCCCGATGATTCCGATTCCTCTGCCGTCGATGCCGCCGGAGATAAAACCAATTTCCAATCTGTTAATTTCTGTCCGACTTGTAAAACCGCTTATGGATACAACCCTCGTGGCGTCTCTCCTCTACAAGGAACATTCATTGAGATCGGTCGTGTTCAATCACCAACTACAAGGAAACAACAATCAAAAGATTCAAATCAAGGATTCAATTATAGGAATAAGCTTAGATCTTCGTTTTGGGATACGCTTAGATCTTATGGTGCTGAGCCACCTGAGGATTGGTCTCCTCCACCTCCTATAAACGCTTCTCCTTCTAATAGTAATAACATTCCGGTGAACGCGTCTCCTCATGACAACATTGCTCCAGCCTCTAACGGTGTTGTCAAAATGGATACTTCTCCGTTACCTGATGTAGCTAACGACGTTAGTCAATGGGGTGGAGCTAGCCTTGGCAGAGACTTTCCTACTCCAAAAGAGATTTGTAAATGGCTTGATAAGTTTGTTATTGGCCAAAGCCGTGCCAAAAAGGTTCTAACTTTTCGCTTTAACATTTGAGTATTTTGTGCCATCAGTTTTGTTGCTTACTACATTGGTGATCTTGAATTTGATTGTAGGTACTCTCGGTTGCTGTGTATAACCATTACAAGAGAATATATCATACTTCTATGAGGAAAGGGTTGGTTCTCTTTCCTCCATTGTTAATTCTCTTCCTGGTTTAGTTTACATGATTAGATACATTATCAGTGTTTTATTGTTATTAAGACTTGTGTTGGAAACTGACATTGTGGACCTTGAATACTAGGTCAGCAGCACAAACAATTGATGATGACGATAATGTAGAATTAGATAAGAGCAATGTTCTCTTGATGGGGCCTACTGGTTCGGGTATGAGATTGTGTTTTTTTTTTCTGATCATATTCTATTCTTTATTTGTCCATTTTCATTCTCCCTGCTGATTTTTACATGATTGTTTATTCGATTCTTGAACTATAGGGAAGACGTTACTCGCAAAGACTTTAGCTCGGCTTGTAAATGTTCCTTTTGTCATTGCTGATGCAACTACTCTGACTCAGGTAAGATTGTGATGTTATCTATTAGTATAAGTTCATGATTCTCAGCACTTCAATCATTAAACAAATTAGGTGTAGCTCCTGGAATTATGATTTTGTATGTTGCTTTTTGACACAGCTTTTGTATGGTGTCTTCTTTACAGGCTGGTTATGTTGGTGACGATGTTGAATCAATTCTTCATAAGCTACTAACGGTACCACTTATTATTCAGTCACGATTAACATTCCCAGCACACGTTCCATCTTGTTGCGTTTCATTAAATTCCTTTATGACTTGTAGGTCGCTAAGTTCAACGTGCAAGCAGCACAGCAAGGAATAGTCTACATCGATGAAGTTGATAAGATAACAAAGAAGGTCAGTATACATAAAAACATGATAACTCCTGAACTCAATAAGAACAAGATAATTGGGCTTTATTATGCTTCCTGGATTCTCCCTTCTACAGGCTGAGAGTTTAAACATTAGCCGGGATGTTTCTGGAGAAGGTGTCCAACAGGCACTTTTGAAATTACTGGAAGGCACTGTAAGTGGATTGCTTTCTTACCCTTTGATGCATTTACTGGAATCATTGTTCACTAGACATGAGGCACTTGCATAGCAACGTAAAGTGTCGTCTCTAGAAGTGATCCTCATTAAAAGGTCTTTGCAATAAACCACAGGAGAGAATGGAAGGGCTTTTGATATGACATTTGATGTATACGGCATCGCATAGAATTAAATAAGCCGTTTACACATTTGTGTTACTTCTGAGGCTCTGGATCCATGCTGTGCTTCAGTTGATCGTTGGATCTTTTTTTGTCCAGATCGTAAATGTTCCAGGGAAGGGAGCAAGGAAGCATCCACGGGGTGACCAAGTACAGGTTTAGAGCTAGAACATTATCATTGAACCTATAATCATTAAGTTTAACTATGCATCTAAAGGTGTTGTATACTCATATTATTCCATTACTGGATGTCCTATGATATAAACAGATAGACACAAAAGATATCCTCTTTATTTGTGGAGGAGCATTTGTTAACCTTGAGAAGACCATTGTGGATAGGTGATTGTAATTCATTATGCCTCTTTTTTGTTGCAATGGTAGTTCTGTTTGGACTTTTGATTAGCATCTCTAATGTTTTGCCAGACGACAAGACTCATCAATTGGTTTTGGAGCTCCTGTCCGTGCCAACATGGCCACCAGTGGAGTGACTAGTGGTGCAATAACTTCATCTTTGCTAGAAACGGTAAATTACTAAAACAGATTTTGTTAAGCCTCTGTTTCCCTATGTAAACACTTCTCACCCCTGGAAAGAGATCTTACTTTTGGAATGCTGGCTGTATTTCAGGTTGAGAGTGCCGATCTGACCGCATATGGCCTTATACCGGAGTTTGTAGGACGTTTTCCCATATTAGTTAGTTTGTCAGCTCTAACAGAGGACCAGCTTATTCGGGTAATGTAACATTTTTCACAGCTTGTAGTATTTTATCATGATAGTGCATTTCTTTGATTGCTCATTTTGCTGCTTCATTAAAGCTATTGAAATCAATGCGAGATAGTGGTTACCATTTATCAAGGCCTTGATATTTTTAGCCCTTCTTATAATATTGTCTTTGCTTTTTTTCCCTGCAGGTGCTTGTAGAACCCAAAAATGCTCTTGGGAAACAATACAAGAAACTATTTATTATGAACAATGTAAGCTCTCTTGAAATATACACTTGCCAAGATTGCATGTAAAAGAATTCAGTTTTCAGTTTAAACATGACCTTTTGGTTCCTGACTTCATGATCTATTGTAAAATTTCAGGTAAAGCTGCATTTTACAGAGAAAGCGCTCGGGATGATTTCCAAGCAAGCGATGGTGAAGAATACAGGTGCAAGGGGACTAAGAGCCTTACTTGAAAGCATTCTTACCGAAGCCATGTTTGAGGTATACTTCACCTACTGCAAATATTGTTAAGCTACTATATTACTCTTGCCTTCACACTTCTGTGCTTCTCTTTTCTCAGATTCCAGATGATAAAAAGGGAGATGAAAGAATCGACGCTGTTATTGTAGATGAGGAGGAATCAACAGGCTCAGAAGCTTCTCGTGGATGCACAGCAAAAATACTTAGAGGAAATGGGGCTTTTGAGCGTTACCTTAGTGCGAACAAGTCGAAAGATGCTACAGAAGCAACGGTATGACTGTAATGATCAATATAATAAACTCATCAATGTTCTCAGTGATAACACAAATCGCGTTCGTGGACTCACTGTTATGTGGCCGTTGATGTCATGATAGTATACTCTTCTAAAAGTCTGTTGAATAAGAGCAACTAGTTATTATTACTTACGAACATAAGTCTCATCTATTTCATTACGACATGCTACTTGTGTCTGCACTTTGTTATGATGATCACTGTTAATCTGATGGGTGTAATTTGCAGGTTGACGAACAACGAATAGGCTCAGTGAGAGCAATGAGGTTGTAAAGAAAATGAGAGAAGGAACGGTTTTAACAACATGAGGAGTTTCTTGATTATTTGTAAAGAACATCATTCATAAAAGTGCAAGAGGGAAATTAATCCACTTTGTACAAGAAAATTTTTAGTTTACAGATTCGAAATGTTGAATTGTTACATAGGAAAGAAGAATAGAAGTGTAAAAACAACATCTGTAATTTCTCTGTTTCAAATAAACAAATCACTTTGTTAGTTCATGTTATTTCTCTACTCTCTCTTCTCAACTCTGTGTGGAACCAAGCAGAGCCTTATTCTTAACTAGAGTTTGGGTCAAAGAAACAGTACTTAACATATGGCATGTAAAGTGGGATTAACATTAACATAATCCCAAAGATGCAGTCTTTAACTCTTTAGCTTACAGAATTGGTCATTATACATCACTTAAATACTGGCAAATTAGGAAATTTTTGAGCCCACTAATCTCAAACGTATTTACCTTATCGAGTCTTTTTGGTAAAAAAAAAAACCATGAGAATTGATAATGAGAATCATAATGATGATTCAAAGGATTTTTTCAGAGCTCAGTTGAAGAAAAGTAGCTAGAATTAATCAGGATGAAATGATTTGTGATTAATCAACTGATTCAAGAGCCGTTTAGGGCTTCTTCAAGAACATTGTACATACAAGTAAAGATGATAACATTAGAGTATATACATTTAGCTCCTAATTTAGAATTTTGAAACCTAGATCCGTCTTAATCAATTAGGACCCCAACAGCTCAAGTACATAACCGTCCGGAGCGATTCCTCAGCCTGCTTTGAATCACCAGAGGTCATGGCTGCCGCTGCGGACGAGGAGGAGAGCCTCTTGGTCTGAGAAATGAATGATTTGATGTTATTCTTGACATGTTGATTCATCGAGCGGAGAACATAGTTCCATCGGCACACGCCTAATAGATCTTTCAGTGCCTCCACGACTCCAATGCTGGCAGCCACCATCCATGCCTTGCTTGCAGAACTCATCTCAAATTGATATGAATTATTCAAGTTTAAACACTCCTTTTTTGTTTTTTAAGCTTTGAAGTTTGTGAAATCTTGTTGATGAAAGATAATGTGAATGGACATGTTTCTTATAAAAGAACAGAAACAGACAAAACTGCCGCACTGAAGTGAAAACCATATGCCTTAGCCGCTGGTTTCCTCCGTTTCAACGTTTACCTGTCCATGACCTTCAAAACTTCCTTTTTGCCCAACTCAGATTACTCATTATTCACGTTAAATCAATGGCTATAATGCTACTAATTAAAAAAAAAAAACTTTTCCCTAATGCCAACCTCATTTTTTTTATTTTCTTTTAAATCAAAATTGATGTAAAAATCTAAAAATTCATACTAAATAGAGAAATCCTTTAAAACAGCAATAAATAGTTTTTTTTGGCCAAATTTAGCAAACATTTTCATTTAGGACAAAAATATCATTTTTATAAAGGACAATAATTTAATTTTTTGGTTTGAGTTAAGTATTTTAAGATTTAGGGTATAATTTTTTGGAAGTAAGAGGTAGGGTTTAGGGTTTTCTAAACCCTAAACCAAAAAAAATATGAGGTTAAGAGATTTGTGTTATATAAGAGAATTGTACTTTAATAAAAATGTTATTTAGGAATTTTTATAAAGGGCAATAATTTAATTTTTTGGTTTGAGTTAAGTATTTTAAGATTTAGGATATAACTTTTAGGGAATATGAGGTAGGGTTTAGAAAACTCTAAACCCTAAACCAAAACAAATATGAGGTTAAGAGATTTGTGTTATATAAGAGAATTGTACTTTAATAAAAATGTTATTTGTCCTAAATAAAAATGTGTGTTATTTGTGGCACAAAAACTTGATTTTGTGCTATTTAAGAAAATTGTCCTACTAAATATCTAAAAATACAAATTTAGCCTAGGATATCCACTCCAAACTCATAAACTTAATTCTAATTTTAGGTATTCACATTTTTCTCTTCTTTTTCACTTCAGAACATTTTTGTTTCCTCTTCACCTTCAAAGAAGAAAGACGACGGATCTGATGATCTTGCGGATGTGATGGATCTGCGGCGGCTACAACGGAATGAGAATGAGATGTTCTGGATCTGAAACTTTAAGCGGCGATGGATCTGATTCGAAGGATGGCGATCAATCTGATTTGAATGACGGCGACGAATCTGATTCGAAGGGCGGTGACGGATCCAGATAAGAAGAACTTGCGGTGGCGACGTATCTGGATCTTGATCTGTGCTGATCTTAGTCATCGTTGTCGTCTCCGTCTTCATCATTGGAGTAAATCCAACTGAATGAACTGGTACAACTGAGTGAACTGGTATAACTGAGAACAACATAAATCAATACAACTGAGTGAAATGGTATAACTGAGATCAACATAAATTAATACAACTGAGTTAACTAGTACAACTGAGATAAGTAATTCAGTACAACTGGGTAATACCATTTGTACCAGTTGTCCGATTAACTCTTAGTTTTACCATATGAATCAGTTGTCCTAAATTAAAATAAACTCACAAATTTCATCAAGGATAAAAACGGAATATCATATTTCAAGTGACACGCAAATTAACTAGTGGCACGTCAAATTAATTTTTGTCAATTTGTGGCATTTGAGATTAGTACTTTGACGAGTTAGGACTTAGGACAAAATGAACGAGGGATAAAACTGAGATTTCACTGATCTTGGATATTGCTAGATCTGTTAGACGGATTGACCCATGAACACCTGGACATACCCGCCACCGAGCACCAATTCTTCTTACCTCTGCGGTTCTATCCGCAAAGGACCGCATACAATGAATCCGATGTCCATACCCACCCCGAAAATATCTTCAATTCTTTACTTCTCTGCTTGATTCTTCTGTTCAGCGGCAATTAGCTCTTTTTGATTCTTCACTTCTGTTCTTCTTAATTCTTCTGCTTGGTCTGTTCTTGATTCTTGTTCAATTGAAATTATTTGATACTACCTTTGGAATCTTGATCGATGGGATATATTGAATTCACAAGATTCAAATTTATCTAAATCTCTTAATCGATCTCTAATTCTCTTTGATTCACCGACTCTTTTGTTGAATGTGCATCTGATTTGTTGATTTTGATTGTTTAGTCGAAGAAATCCAAGAAATGAGATGTTTTGCTGAAGCAATTTAGTGAGAAGCTTCAAGGTCTGTGCTTTGAAAGTTGAAACCTTATTGTGGATTCTGATTTTGAAGTGAAGAAAAAGTATCTGAATGTTTTTGTGAATTGCAGTGTTCATGCCTATCTTGTGTTTTAAACAGAGCAACCTGATGAAGCTTCTCTATGGATAGACTTTATGGGTAATCTCCCTTTACTTCTTTGGTAACTTCATCTGCACTGAACTCATTCACTGGCCACCAGTTATTGATCTTCCAAACTTGCATGAAATACAAGTTTGAAGTTAGATATATGGAACCTGAAATCAGATTAGTAACCACATTAAATGTCTACAACAAATCACACAGATTTCAGAGTCGTTTCTATTCAACATTTGTAGGATAAAACTTGCAGTTTTTACCATCAATAACTTTGAGATTAACAAAAACAACTCGATATTTTAGAGCTCTACCCATCATCTTGTAAGTTGAGTTTCATCTAATTTGCACATTCAACAGCAAACCAACTGTAATATTTATAACAATATATTGGATTAAGAAATATGCACATAACAATGAAGATTGATGCATATTTTAATGTGTAGAATATGTTGGTATAAAGATTAAGGCTGGTTTGCTGTTGGATGTGAAAACTAGATGAAACTCAACGTACAAAATGTTGGATATGGCTCTCAAGTATCAAGATGTCTTTGCTAATCTCAAAGTTATTGATAGATTAAACTACAAGTTTTATCCTACAAATGTTGAATGGAAACGACTCCAAAATCTGTGTGATTTGTTAGAGCCATTTGATGTGGTTACTAATCTGATTTCAGGTTCCATATATTCAACTTCAAACTTGTATTTCATGCAAGTTCAGAATATCAATAACTGGTGGACGGTGAATGAGTTTAGTGTAGATGAAGTTGTCAAATACACGATAAAGCCCATGAAGGAAAAGTTTGATAAGTATTGGAAAGAAGTTAGTGATCTATTTGCAATGGCTACAATGTTTGATCCAAGATTGAAGCTAACACTTGTGCACTTATGTTTTAGTAAACTTGATAAAAGTTCTTGTCAAGGAAAGATTGAACACTTGCGTCTAAAATTATCATCTCTATTTGAAACACATGAGAACAAGTCCCTTTTTGCATCACCTTCTATAAAGACTCGTGAAACAGATCAAAACAGAAATGATAATGAAAGAGAAAGAACAATTTATGAAGTACTCGTAAAAAACTTTATGTCTCTTATGATTTTTAGAAGTTTCAGGTTCTGGCTTTCTTATTACTTTCTTAGGTGTTTTCTTAGTTCTTATTGTTTCTTGTGCATGATTTTTTTGCCTTTCAAAAAGAGACTGTTGTTGCTAGTGGAAAGTCTTCCTTGGAAATGTATCTTGAAAATCCTCCATTAAACATGAATAATTTTGTGAGCTTAGATATTCTAAAGTATTGGAAAGATAACTCTTGGAGCTATGGAAAATTGGCTTTCATGGCTTGTGATCTACTTAGTATTTCAATCACAACCATAGCTTATGAATCCTTTTTTAGCATTAGATCTTGAGTTTTGAACAAGTATAAAAACTGCCTCCTCCCGAAAAATGTTCAAGCATTAATATGCAGCCGCAATTGGTTAAAAGGTTTTGAAGCATATGAAAACTGTAAACATTATTGCTCAAAGTCTTTTTTCAATTTTACAATCTTAATTTGTGTATTAAATTTGTTATTATCTGAATTTCTGTAGAGGATGAAGAAAACTTTGATGGTGAAGATATGACACTACCTTCAAAAACACTTCATCCTCTTACATGAGATTTTCTCATCTCTATGGGGGCCAAGTCTTGAGAAATATCACTTATCCATTTATCACTATAAAATCTACAACATACAAAACATATTATAAATAAAATTAATCATATACCTTGGTTTTAAAGAGTGGGCTAGACAATATAGAGAAGTTATACGGTTCATCCAACGAGCCACTAAGATCTCATAAACAACATCATAAAAGACACAAAATTTAGATGGTACAATTTCTCTATTGTAAATCTTAAGCTTCACTTTCTTAGTCATTAAATCCCACATCTCATATACCAAGAGAAGGAATGGCTTGTGGATATCACAAAATGTAAATATCTGATAAATAGGTTTTGTGAAATCAATAATATAAGATACTTTTCCCCACCAACCATCATTTAAAATCTTCTCTTTAACAAAGTTTGGTTTCCCAATATCATCTTCTATAAACGTAACACTCTTCATTGATAACCATGGCTTGAAAAGCCTTTTTATAAGCTTAAGTCTCTTAAGCACCACAATGATAGAGGCAAAACAAGTATTAGCAACCGAAAGTAATTTGAGAGAAGAAAACTTACAAAATATTGATAGTCTCATGAGAAAATGTTTTATTGCGAGCTCATCCCCATGAATAACAGTGATCCAACTAAACTCCTCATATGTTGTTTTGTTCGCTTCAACAATCTTGGCTGCATAAATCTTCTTCAAAGCAAGATTAAGGGTAAACTGTCAAATAGATGTGGGAAAACATGCCCTCAATTATCTCTCTAATTTTGTTACAATTTGCTGCATTATCAGTGATTTTCGTATAACATTTTGATGTCCCACATTGTTAACGACCTTCATCAAATCAAAAATGAAGAATTTATCTTTCAGTTCGCTGAGACAATTCACAACGTTGAGAAACACATGACAATTTTCAATAATAGCTATGAAATTAATGAGACTTTCTTATAGGATAGTTCAAACCATCGCTCACAAATCATCACCCCTTTGCATGTCGATTTCAGTGGCACTAATAACTTATCGACATTGTTTTTCTCTTTCTACAATAAGGTTGTTTTGAGCTTATTATAACTGTGAGGCACATAACCATCAATATTGTTGGTAGCAGCAAACTGATAAAACCTATGATAATGTGATTTCTAGCAAGATTGAATGACAAGCCTCCAATGTAAAACTCCAATTTAATAAGAAATCAAAGAGTAATAAAACAAGTTTTATACTAGAGACTTGTCATTTAAATCTTGCTAGAAATCTACATTATCATAGGTCTTATAGTTTGTTGTTGGCAACAAAATTGATGGTTATGTGCCTCTCAGTTATAATAAGCTTAGAATAATTTTACTGCAGCAAGAGAAAAACAATGTCAATAAGTTACTAGTGTTAAAGAAATGACGATTGTGAAAGAGATTCTCAATGGTATAAAGTGAAAGATAAATTCTTCATTTTTGATTTAATGAATATCATTATCAATTAAGTGGGACATCAAAATGTTGTGAAAAAATCACTGATAATGCAGCAAATTGTAAGGTAATTAGAGAGATAATTGAGGGCATGTTTTCCAAATCTATTGAATACCCTTAATCTTGCTTTGTAGAAGCAAAGATTGTCGGAAAAAAAAAAAAAAAGGGAGAGGAAAATTAATTTTTTTTTTTAGGGAGGGCAATAAAAACATTTTATCATAATTCATACTATGAGGCTAACCATTTTTAGTAAGTTTTCTCCTCTTAAATTAATTTCGATTACTAATACTTTTTTTGTCTCCATCATTGTGATGCTTAAGAGGTTGAAGCTTATCAAAAGGGTTTTCAATTCATGGTTATAAGTGAAGAAATGTCTTCTTATAAAGAGGATGACATTGGGAAACCAAGCTTTGTTAAAGAGAAGATTTTGAATAATGAAAGGTGGGAAATATTGATTTCACAAAACTTATTTATAAGATGATTAGATTTTGTGACAGCCACATGCCATGCCTTTACTTGGTATATGAGATGTTGGATTCTATGATCGAGAAAGCAAAACTTGAGATCTACAAGAGATAAAATCGCCCATTGTCTGAATTTATTGTCTTCTATGACGTTGTTTATGAGATTTTAGTGGTTTGTTGGAAGAAGAATAATACTTGTATACATTGTTTAGTCCACTATTTAAATCCAAGGTATTTGATTTTAAAATATATGATTTTTATTTTTTTTTGCCGCACATATATGTTTCATATGTTATGTATGTTGTGAAATTTATAGTGATGAATGGCTAAGTGGGGATTCCTCAAGACTTGGTCCTCCATAGAGATGTGAAAATATCACGTGAGAGGATGAAGTGCTTCCAAAGATTGTTTTCTATTGATGGTGATCATAAAAAGGTATGGATGAAAATCCATTCTCTTCGATGAAGATGGGTTTTTTTGATGATTTGACATGCATTTCAGTGATTTTAAGTTGTTCTTCTTTTTCTGAGTGTAACTGGAGTACTTTCTCCATCATACACTCACTTGGAAAAAATAAGTTGAAAGCAAGTTGTGCTCAATATTTGGTTTTCATCTACAACAATCTTTGTCTTTTGTTAAGTAATTTCGATCAATATGAAGTTGAAAAAAAAAACAAATTGTGGGATGTTGGTGGAGATGAATTTGATTCTATGGAAGGTGTGAGGTTCTTAGAGTTTGCGGGATCTCTCACTAGATGAGCAGGATTTAGAAAATGAGTTATTCGTTGATTAGCTTATTTTGATGCTTTTAAGATATTAAACTAAGGTGTGTTTTCTCCAAGACGTATGTGTGATTTCTTTTATATTTAAATTTATGGATATATTTTTAATATATTTATTGGCGAATCCACGTACCTGTTTTTCGTCTTCGTTTGCGTCCATGTTCCAGCCTCAGTGATACTTAGGTTGACAGAGTCCGAGATCTTTTTTTGAAACAACACTTCGAGGAGGTTGAGCTAAATGAGTTTGAAAACAAAGCCTCGATGCCTGAAATTGGCAAATGGAATATGAGAAAAATATAGGCTATAGGGAAGTTATTTTCGAAAACTAATGCTGAGGACATCATAACAAACCTAGAAGTTTCTCTACACAGCCAGCCTCTTATTCAAGATGTAGAAACGATTTTGTCAAAGCCTTGATCTTCTTAATAACATACTAGCAAAGGTAGTATTTTCAAAGCAACACAGTTAAAACTAATTTCAATTTTTTTTCTATCATTAGGTTAGCTTCAGCATTCCGCTTGAGTAACTGAAACATAGGGGAATATTATAAATACGACTCAGTTTTAATATCTACTCTGCATGTTCCAAGGCATAAAAAAGCTATCTCCTAATGGACCAAATATATCCTTAAGCACAAAGCCTTGTAAAAAAAAAACCTGTAATCTAAACAATTCATTCAATGCTCAAATTCTTCATCCAGTGACCCTCGTGTCACCTAAATTAAGAACAAAACAAAGCATAGAAACTTTTGGAATCAAATTACCTCTTTCGTTCCCTTCATCAAAAATTTCCAACCTGCGCATGATTTCGTGGTGTATTTCGGTCCTCCTCTTCTGATTTTGTCTTCCCACCATATTTTTTGAGGTAAGGACAGGGTTAGGTCATTGCAACTCGTTTTTAAAAAAGAAAAAAAAACCGAAATTTTCAAAGTTTATTAATTAATCTTTTGATCCAAAAATAAATTACCCCAAGATGTAGCCAAAAAATTCAACAAGGGCTGTTAGGCCAGGTCCCGTAGAGCGACATCGCACATGTTCGAGGTGGACATGTTTCTGCAACATTCGATACAGATCAATTAAAAACTATAGTCGGAACAAAAATAGAAGAAGAATAATCTCGATTACCCGGAGAGTCGGTTTCGACATCTCTTCTCTAGTCGTTTTCTAATCGCCAGTTAGGGTTTTGTTTCTCTTCTTAATTCTTTTGACGTTCCTCGTCTCTTTTTCTTAAAGACTCGGGGCCTGTGTGCTTTGACTATGGGCTTTTTCTCCGAGTTGTCCCAATTTTTCTAAACAAAACGTATAAACTGTTCAAATAATTTATTTTCTTTTTTTCTTTCTTTCTTTTGAACTTGTTTTATATACTCAGAAAAGGTTATTAAGTATATACTTAATTTAAAAATCCTTGATTTTATTTCCTTTTAACTTATCAAAACGGTATAAGATAATTTGTTATTTGGATTGTTTCTTTTAAAGTAATTGGTAAAGTAGACAATTTACTATTCTTAATTTGCTAAATATACAGTTTTTACTGTTTGATATTTGTAAGACTTTTTTGTTCTGAGAAACACATCATAATTATAGTTTACAAAACCCTAAACAACCCACAAGGCCACAAGGAAGAGAGGAGATAAACCCAGCGATACAAGGGTGAGGAATAAAGAAACACCAAAATAAAGCTCAGACGACCATACATGGTTAAGCCGTGACCAACACTCAATGTTGCAGCCATCAACAGACCATATCAGAGCAGCACTGGAGTTTGACATGAGAAGAGTGCTGATATAGGAGTAGAGTTGGATTAGTTTCTCAGACCAACCATCTTCACATATGAGGTCAGCAACTGTGGAGAAAATAGGCAGGCCCTGAGCTAAAGCCCAACAAACAAAAGGTTTAGGCATCATTACAATTTAATTTGGGGGCATCAAGATTTTGAAAACACCATGTAGTGGTTAACATCAGTTATGTTACGGTTCGAAAATATACTTTGGGATATGATGTGTATAATAACTATTTGGTTGATTCATTTGTAGTTTTCTTTAGACACATCATAAATTTTTTATTGCATCCCAAATTCATTTTATATTTACATTCAGTACAAATATCATTTTGCAACTATTATACGACCCATCCATCATATACTTGCATCCCAAACAATCTATCCATTAAAACCCTAAAAGTCATGGCGTCGCATAAATTAGGATCTAGGGATTTTAGGCTTCCGATTTCACCGCTCCACGACTTGAGTACTTCACGGAGGAAAATCTTTCGGATTCGTCTGAGCAATCTATTCAATCTCTGATCCGTCAGCATTAGTTAGGACCCCAACAGCTCAAATACATAACCGTTCTAAGAGACTCCTCAGCCTTCTTCGCCTTCTCATTCTTAACGGAAGCCGACGCGACAGCGGTGGTGGATGATGAAGAAAACTTGTTGGCCTGAGAAGCTGATTTAACATTGTTACGGATACGTTGATTCACAGATCGGAACAAGTAGTTCCAACGGCATATGCCTAATTGATCCTTGGACGCTTCTAAGGCTCCGATGGTTGCTGTCACTAACCATGTTTTGCTTGTTGAACTCATCTTTAAATATTGGAAAAAATCTGAGAAACTCTTTGTTTTTTCACGACTGATTAAATTTTGTAACATGGAGGAATAACCAGATGAAGAAGACGAGAATGGAGAGGTCTGTTTTATAACAAAGAAGCCGACAAAGTAAGCCATTAGTTAACCAATGCTTAACTCCCCTTGTTTTCCCAAGTTTCTGTCGTATGGGTTTGGTAAGTTAATTTGTAATTACCATTGTGTCCACCTAAGAACAAGCTAGTTAAGGGGCACTATTGTCCTTTCGTGGATTCTGTACTAGTGGATTACCTCAAAGTGCGGCTATGCGGACCTATGCACAAACTGACAAAAGGATCATGCAAGGAAAATAATACTTGGTTCAATGATAGCATTGAAGGAACTATATCACTCTCTTCTCATTGGAAAACTCGCAATGATCACAACTTTCATCGTCAATAAAATAACAACTATTTGGGAATTTAATACTGAAAAGTTAAGACCATCGTCATCCTCAGCCAACAAAAAAAAAAATAGATACATTGTTATTCTAGCATTTTTCACACATAAATTTTTTTTTCCAAGCCACCCAATACGATCCTGCGAGAGAAAAATCATCATATCAAGCTTAAAGCAAAATTCCAAGAAATGTCTCTCAGTTTTCGGAGATCCAAGCCAACCTCCACCTTCGGAAAGCTATATAGCAGAGATCTTTCTAAGAGATTTTCGCCTTGTGTGTATCATTTAGCGATCTAGACCATAAAAACGCACCACACAAACTGATCAATCATATCTAAACAACGATTCGGTAATATGAAAACAGAGCACCAAAAACTAGATAAGTGATCACATAATTTATATGATGCAAGCGACCTTACGAGAGTGCTTTGTTGCTCCCAATGATAAACGGGTTCTGAATTTATTAAGGAGAATCATGGATTGTAATCCAACTTATTCATGGATTGTCAATGAGCCAACCATAATCCCTACAACACCCGCTACCAATTTCAGATCCTCATTTCCAAATACACTATCAAAAGATATATTAACTACGAGCTTGATTGGTTTACCCGCAACCACCCGTAAACAGATGCGGTTGCTAGCGTTTTATGCCAATCATAGAAATCGCAACATACTATTTCGAACCGCTTAAAATCTCTCCTTCCAGCTAGCGTTTGCGGCTGCGTACGGTTGATTAAAAAATAATTATTTTTTAGATTTAAATTTATAATACTAATAAAATTTTACAAAAAACAAAACATTTTGTTTAGAAAAATTTAAATTTATTATAATAAATTCTTAAATTCTTTATATATGTACTAACTAAACTAAAATATATTTATAAGTATAAAAATATTTAAAAATATATATATATTTCAAATCTCTTAAAACAAATAATTTTAATTAGTTATTATAAAATTTGTTTAAAACTTTACTTTTAAAATTTGATTATGGTAATACAATTTTTTTCTTATAAAAATATAATATTTTAAATATATTAAACAGTATCCGCAACCGTTGTCAACCAATAAATAATTTTCTACAAATGCACATGTTTCTATTTGTTAAACCAGTCCTACAAATCGCTCACTAACGTTTGTAACCACAACCACCTGCTTCCACAAACTTCCGCACCCGTAAACACAACCCCCGCATTTAAACCAGTCGAGCCCTACGTTAAAGCGTTCCTACGAAATAAACAGGAATTCAAAATTACAAAATATTGTTAATATTTCAACAACCTTCTATGTATTTATTGAAAAACACATGATAGTAAAATTTTAACCTAACTACATAGAAATTTCCAAAAATGATTTAATTACGTAATGTGTAGATATATTTTGTAAAATATATTAAAACTATCAAAAATATAAAAATTACGCAATAAACGACATGATTAGTTTGAGCAAGCCTTAGCCATATGCAAAATTCTTCTCGCTATACAGAACACATTTCCAAATGAGTTAATGGATTACTACAGCATGATTTGGATAACATAACCAAGACAGGGTTTATTGGTGGATTTCAAGAACTTTATAAAAATTTTCGAGAGAAGACACAATCCTTTCCTACTTTGCCAGGAAGCAGCTGAGAGGGAAAGGATTGTATCTTTTATCTGGAAACTTTATCAACTTCTTCAAATCCTCCTTTAAACCCATCTTGGTCATTCCCAAATCATGCTTTAATAATCCATTAACCCTTTTGGAAGTAGATTCGCTACGGCGAGGAGAACATTTCGGATGGCTAGGGCTTGCTCAAACTTATCATGTTGTTTATTGCGTACTGACTGGTTGATGTGAAATGACAAACCAAACGTCTAACACCACACATTTTTAGAATATCATGGCACGTTTAGATCGGTGAATTTCGTTTGTCGTTGGGTTCTGCGAGGCACATCTCCTTAGTATGAAATAATAACAAAATAGGATAATGGTGAAAATTAAACTCTGGTGCTGAGAAAGAGAGGAGACGTATGTTTTGTGTTTTTAGACGAGAAATTAATTATAGTTGTTAGATGCAACTTATTTACATAGTGACACTATGGTTTTATAGTGAATTAGTGTATAAAGATTGTATCTGCCAAGGATAACTACTGCATAAAATCTAGTCATACAACTATGACTAGTCAACAAATATTTTTCTGAAAAATAGCATTTTTAACTTTAAAAATAGTATACTAGCACTTTAAACCTTAAAAATAGTATACTAGCACTTTAAACCTTTAAACTATTTTTACTAACACTTTAAACTTTCAAACTATTTTACTAATATTTTAAACTTTGAAACTAATTCCCGCGTATTTCCGTCATAAAATTTATTAGGAATATTGATATATATATTTAGATAAAGATTAGGAAATTATAGATAATTCATATTTCCATTATAGATTAGCTTAAGTTGGCTATCAAACTTGTATAAATACTCTTGTATCGTGTTCTTTAATCAATAACAAAGTCTTAAAGCAACTCTAACTTACATGGTATCAGAGCACAAAATTCAGAGACCTAATACTTCTTAAAATTCTTTGTTCATAAAAATTTTCAAGCTTGTCGTTGTCTTCTTCAAGCTTGTCGTCGTTATAAGTTGAGATCGTGTGTCTCAGCTTGTCAAAGAGATCGTGTGTCTCTTGTCTTGTCTAGTTCGGTGTGAAATCGTAAAAAAAACTCTGATCGTGGTTGACTCTGTTTTTTACAATCAAAACAAAGTCCTTGTTGGTGAAGCTGTAAGTTGTAGGTTTTGTGGCTGTCTTGTTGTGTGCGAGATTGCTTGGTGTTATCGTATACGTGTGATTGCTTGATGTTGATTTCATTTTTGTCAAGAGATTGTGTATCTCTTGTCTCGTCAAGTTCGTGATCGTGTGTTTCAAGTCGCCGTGAGACTCTGTTTCGTCTTTCTAAAAACAGAGTCATCGTTGTGTTTGTTGTCTCGTCGTGTGCGAGTGTGCTCATCCTTGTTGTGGGCAAGTGTGTTGATTCTCGTCGTGAGTCGCAATTTGTTGTAGAGATCGTGAATCTCTGTTTTGGCTCAAGATCGTGTGTCTCCGGGTTCAAATTTGTGAATCTCTGTTTATTGCAGACTCTGTTTCGTCGTCCGAGAACAAAGTCATCATTGCAAGTTGGTGTTGAAGATGCTGCAAGTTGCAAGCATCGCGATTGTGGTGCTGCGAGTAGGTTCTGTAGTGCTCTGTGTAACAAGTCTTCCGCTATGCCATAAGTGTATACTCAGTTGGGAACAAGGTGCATGTAGTTTGAGAATTACCATTCAAGAAAATTTCAAATTCTCAATGTTATCGATTCATTGTAAAGTCCAAGAAGGGCTCAAAGCAAGTTGATCTAATGCTTCAATCTCAAGACGTTGTTTCCGCGTTATCTTCATCACCCTCTTGAGCTTGAGGGGGAGTATTAGGAATATTGATATATATATTTAGATAAAGATTAGGAAATTATAGATAAGTCATATTTCCATTATAGATTAGCTTAAGTTGGCTATCAAACTTGTATAAATACTCTTGTATCGTGTTCTTTAATCAATAACAAAGTCTTAAAGCAACTCTAACTTACAAAATTCATAACAAAATATTGACAGAAAAAATAACGGAATTTCTGACGGTAATCCGATGAAATATTTTGACGCACTTTGAATTTTTCTGAACCTTTGATTGGAAGCATCAAAGAATATACGAACTTGGACACTGCAGATTGGGATCTCGTGGAATCGATAGAGCACAGCCAAAAAAAACATTTGCATTTGAAATAATTCAAAATTTTGTTAAACTAAAAGAAAAGAACTGGTACATATGTTTGGGGAAACGGCAACGTTTGGAGGAACAGTTTACAAAAACATCGACATTTTTAGATGGTTTCAAGAGCCTGAAGAACATCAGTCTTGATGTCATCAAAGTCTTCAATTCCAAAACTAAAGCGAACTAAGTTGTCTTTGAGTCCATATTTGAGCCTTTCTTCTTGTGGTACATCCCTTAATCAAACCCCAAAACATTTATGTAACCATAA
>CM051362.1:18521644-18571644 GCA_028015245.1 Cardamine occulta
ATAAACAAAATTATGAAATGTTTTAGAGGAAAATCATACCAGTTCCTTGTGGCGGGTTGGTCCACGAAGCTCTCGCATCCACCAAATGAAATGTAAGGGATCTTAAGAGAGTCGATGAACTTGACTGTCGCCTTGAGATCTCCAGCAATCTATTTGCAGATAGAAGGAAAGAAGAAACACATTTCGAGACTAATAATTATTTACTTAGACAAAATTTCATCAAAGCTGATGAATTAGATTATTATTTACCTCGAAAGTGACCAGACCACCAAAACCAGTCATTTGTCGCTTGGCTATGTGATGTTCGGGATGACTCGGAAGGCCTGGATAGTAAACACGTCTCACCTAACACATTTATATTAATTTGAATCCATTTTCTGATTAGATATGATAATCCATTCACAAAGTGAAATGAAGATTATTGAATGCACTTAATTGAAAAAGCTATGGAAATAAATTAAAGACAAAGTATGGAGCAAATGTTATGGTGTTATCTTTGAACTTTAGATGAGTGTGGTTCTTATGTGTGGCTCTTAAGTGTGTGTGTCTATGTATACACAGGGGAGTTTTGATCATTTGCAAGACACCCCCAAAGTCAATTCAATAACATCTTCTCCTAGACTTCTCTTTTTTATTTTTTTATTTTTTTAATTCATTTTTTTACTTGTTAGACAAGAAACCTCGTCTCAAGTTTTTATTTCTTTCTTTCACAAGAAGAAAAAAATTATGAGTGCTTAGTGAGAAATTACTAATATGTTTAGTTTCATTTATCATTTTCACATGCAAATATATAGATAAATTATATGTAAATGAAGAGAAAGAAAAGATCTTGGTGAAAACTATAATACCTTGGGATGTGCTTCTAGCACTTGGGCCATCCTCAAAGCGGTTGAATTGTGTTGTTTTACACGAAGATACATCGTCTTCATGCTTCGGATGAGTAAATATGCAGCGTTCTGCTTTTTGAAACGACCAAATTATCCAAAGGTTAAAACTCTAAACAAAAAAATTGAACCCAAATTTGCCTAAAACCAGAACCGACACAATCTGAAATTTCAACATATTATGAATTGATAGCATTAGAGGAGGATCAAGCATTTTTTACCGGATTAATCGTGCCTCCCAGAAGTTGATGCAAAGTGCGAATCTTGGAAACCAACTTCACTGAACCAGATATACATCCAGCAAGAACCTAGGAAGACACAAGAAACACATAATCATTCTTTTTTTTATAACCATTTTTCTAAGCACTAATTAGGTTCCACAGTCTGATTTACGCACATCATTGTGGCCTCCAATGTACTTGGTACCAGACTGGAGAACAAGATCAGCACCAAGAGCAAGTGCCTTTTGATTCAAAGGTGTTGCAATGGTACCGTCTATACAAACAAGAGGGACAGATTTCTGAAACTAAAGCAATGTCCACACATCGAAGAAACGGGTTTGTTGGGGACTCAGTAAAGTACATAGAAACCTGTATACAGAAAAGACCACAATTTTGCTTTCCAACTTTAAAGTGTGGTAAGAGAACTTATTACAAGGTATAATACCTCATGGTTATTCACTACTGCTTCTAGCCCCGTGGTATCATCGGAGTCAATCGGAGTCAATCAGAGTCACCTGGAGACATGAACACACACACATATAACAAAGAGTTAATCGATGGAGCTCGAGATGAAATAGAAAGAAAGTGATGAAACTGGTTTTTTTCTTACGGTGATTCCCAATTTGGGAAGAAAAGTCTCCATGAACATTCTTGTCTCCTTGTAACAATCTTTTGTTGTCACAATATGTCCATTTGTAGGAACCAAAGCCAAAAGCAAAACAGTACTTGCACACATCCCAGAAGCCACTATCAAAGTTGATTCAGCACCTTCAAGTGCACTGATCAAGAGAGCATACAAAAGGAAACAACTAAAACCAAAACTCAATATAGAGACAGTACTCAAAAACATCAAGAGAGAGCTAGAGACCTAATCTTTTCTTCGAGTACCATAGTTGTTGGGCTTCCATAACGAGTATACTCGTGACGTTCAATGCGTTGTTCCTACAAAATTGAAAGTAAATCTAATTTTGTAAAGGAAGACTACCCTTTTCGTTTAGTCAAAACAATATACTATTTTAAATTTTCACATGCTTTAACTAGACGCATTTATAAGCGGACCTTGAAGTCGATTAGCTCGGAAGTTTCCTTGAAGAAGTAGGTCGTTGTGTTAACTATAGGGGTCGTGATTGAAGTTGTGTTGATATCACGACTTAATCTTTCACCTGATAGTAAACAATAAAACCCACAACAAATCACATATCTCCATTTGCATGGTTATGAAATTGGGATTCTTTTTAAATGGAGAAAAACAAAAAAGAGTGAGATAGTTTTTTAATAAGCTCCATATATATATAAATGTATATCAGGGAAATTTTGTTATATACAAGAGAAAACTACAAAAAATGTACCCTTTTAAAATTTTATTTTCAAACGGACATGCATACTGTTTCAAAAACCTTTCACAGGGACCCGTTTAAAAATACAATTGGATGCGTTCAAAGGTAAAAACTATATTTTTTACAAATTTCTAGGTAAATTTTAACTTGATTTTCTAATCAATGTGGAGGATTTTGTATCATTGAAGATGTAGAACTGAAACAACAGACCAAAGAATAAGCTATTTGATATTAATACATACAAATGTTCATATTATATGCTATATGAATGAGCGAAAAGTAAATCATTCATTTTTTAAAGAATTGTATGAATCTATTTATTTTTTCAACCATTTATATACAGTAAAACCTCTATAAATTAATGACCTCAGAATTGCCATATTTTATTAATTTATAGAGGTATTACCATATTAATTTATCCATAAATTAATTTTAAATTAAGAAGTTGAAAACAATATTGCAATAAACGTTAAGAAACAATCACCACATCTAGAATTCTTCATAAATTTTGTATGTAATTTTAAAAGATAATATCAGCATTTTTCGAGGCAGTACGAAAAAGTTAGAGATGATTTCAACAAAAATGCAAATTTACAAATAAAAAACAACAGTATAATCATATTTCACTAAATTATCTTAGTTATATTTTATAGATTTATAAGATTATAAATTTATTATGATGAAACTGTATATTTATATAATATTTTCAAAATATTATTATCTATCAAATTGTGTTAGTTATTACACCATTCGAACTCGGGATAGGAGAAATTTATTAATTTATAATAATTATTAGTTTATCGACTATTAATTTATATAAGTTGTACTATATTACATAGTCATGTAACATATTACTCTTAAATTAAGAGCATGTCCATTGGTTAATAACCTTAGGGGTTATTATTGGATTGAGTTTTTACTTAATTTTAATAGACTTAAAGTTGCAGTTATTCTAATTAGTAGATTTTGATCATGACAAGGCTCAAACGTGGGTTATTAAATCTGTTGCTAATACTTTTTGTATGAATTACCTTGTATTTGGAAATAATTGAAAATAAAATAACTACCTAATATTTTCAAAATAGTTATAACAAAATAACATTCATCAAAACTTTTATAAGAAAAAAAATCATAAATTTTAATATAAAATTATCTTTAAAAAAAAACTAAAAACTTTATCTCCATATTTTTCTTTACTAGTTTGCATATCTCCACATCGTCTGAGCCATTCTTTATTCCATATGTTTGCAATTTTTTTTCTTGATCGTGTCTCCCAAAACCTTCTTCACAGTTTTGTTCATGGGTAGACCATGTAGAATATCCGATTATGAGAAGTTCAAAAACAAAAAATCTGAAAATGTAATCTATATTTCCAACGATACTTACACTGATAATTATTTTAAATTAATAAAATTTAATTTTACTATGATATTGTGAGAATTTCCAGAAGCAATTGAGAGAACCTAAAGAGACATGAAAGATATTAGAAATACTAGGGTAAGAGGTGGTATTTGGTTTATTCATATATTAGTTAAAAAATTATATCAAAGTCCATCTTTATTAAAATACAATAAAATCATGTACATGTTCAATAACATGTATTTTTAGTGTATTTTAAAATACATTAAACAAATATTATATCCAATAACAGAAAATTTTATTGTATTTTTTCAAATACACAATTAAATAACATTGAATTTCTCTTTAATACACTCAATTTTATTAAAATACAATATTCAATAACCCCACCTTAGAAGAGTTTCTCACCACTATTATATTAATATTTTTAATTTATTTAATTGTTTAATTGAATCGAATTATTAAAAACAGTTTGAGTCAAGTGTGAGTGAAGTTTTTGAATTTTTTTGAAGAGATGGAGAAACCCATTACATTCTCTCTCTTCTTTTACCATTATTTAGTGCTAGGAAATTGATCTAGATACTTACTTATTAGAACATTTTAGTGGTGGTTTTTATTTTGGGAGACTTTTATATGGGTTCTCACTCTATGAGATCCATAATATTTTATTTTTATTTCTTATTTTTTTATTTTTTATTATTTGAGAGATTTGATGAAAGATTAGCACTAAAATGCTCTTAAAGAATCTAATGAGGATGCCCCTCAGGTGACTAAAACAATTGATAACAAGTAAATCATAAAGTGACAATGGACGTAGGTAACGTACCAGCATGAACAACCAAACTCGCATCGGAGCTCAGGAATGATGGCTTCAAATTGTTCATTTCCTCCATCTTAAGAACCAGTTTCCTCTTTCTTTAAAACACAAACCAACTCAGATTTTATTGAATTATATTTGGAAAACCAAATCAGTTTGGGAGTAGAATCTGATTAATTATGGTTTAATCAAAAGGCTAAAAAAGGTCATCATGGAAAGCAAAAAAAAAGTCATATAGTTACCTCTTTTTTATCAAATTGTTAATCACTTTCCGATTTGACCTCACAGCAGAGGAGGGTGGTTCACCGAGAAGTCGTCTGGTCCCTAAAGAGACTTGAAAAGACAGAGACGAATATGTAAGCAAACTACAAGGAAATGTAGGAAGAGAGAGCTATGAAAACGTTTTTTACGAAATTGGATAAAATCGACGGAATCGAAAGAAGTAAGTTCACGGTGGTTATAGCCAATCTCGTGCCAAAGCACGACCTGGAAACATCTTTTGACTCATTCAAAATCAAAGGTAATCGATGAAAACCATTTTGTTTGCATAAAAATGTTTTAGAGAAAACATAACAGTTTGGAAACCTTTCAGTAAAAGAGGACTTATACGATTGATCTAGAAATGTTATATTGGACTGATTCTTAAGAGGAAGACGAAGCTAACAAGACAAAACAAAACACAAAATACATGAGATACAGAGACGTGCATATGAGGAAGAAAAAAAGCATTTTGTCTTGAACATCTTAATATTAATCACATTTTGGAGTCCTATATTTTAATTATTTGTTTAAACTAAGTATTATAGTGCTATTTTTAGTTAAATTTTCTTTTTAATATTTTAAAATTTTTTAAAAAACAATTAGTATTTTCTAGATTAAATATAGTGTTAATTAAGAAAATATACTGTACATTATATTTTTATAGTTTAAGAAAATAGTATAAATTTATTTTTATAGATTAAGAAAATAATGTTACCTATTTTTAATTTATTATCAAATAATATGTTTAATTTTAGTTATGATATATACTTTTATCATAAAACTTTAGACCCTGAGGAGGAGACACATAACATAAGAAACTCTGAAGTAAATTAAATGAAAATGAGAGTAGAGAGATATGAGACAGACTTGGTTGTGTTCATAACATCGTCGACACGTTTTAAGCCTGCTAATAACAAAACAAAAAAACATCATGGACACGTGTCCATCATGGGGCATCCCAATTCTCTTTCCCACTGGATACATCACTACTTTCGACAGAAAGTCCAGATTAGTTTAATGACTACCTAAAAATAAGAATAAATCCAATAAATTCATTTAAGACTACTGATCGAATAAGAAGTAATTTACGAGACAAATATGACTTTATAAAATTCATGATGCGAATCATATATTTTCTGCAATCTCTAAAAACTACGAGAAAATTCATACAAATCAAAAGTCAAACTCACTCTAGAATATCCACAATAGTGAGAAACTCTACCCGTCTCTCACAAAAAATAATAATACTAGTATTTTAAATATAATTTAATTTGTTTTTTCAACCAAACATTAAATAACTGGAAACTCATTTCAAATTTGGTTGTCCCCACTGAAAGAAAAGTATTTACAAATAAAAATTGATAAATAAAACTCTTGAACTTCGTGCTAAGCAGTTCACATGTTTATTACTTGAGATACGAGAGATAGAAAAACCAGGAAGAAAATTACATAAACGAGCAAAATCCTCAAGCTGATTGAAGAAAGCGGGCCACTCCTCTGAAGATTGCACCATGGAGACGAGTTCTGCACTATCTATTTCAAACACATGGCATAAGATTTTTGCCGAAATAATAGAATTCACTGCCTATTATAGTGCTTCCAATTATGTATGCAAGGGTGAAAACGATTTCCGATTGCACTTCGCACCCAACAATAATACATTGTCCTCTCCCTGAAGACATAACCAACCTAGACCAGTAGTAGGATCAGATGACTTCCAAGAACCATCAATCCGACATCTTATCGATGAAGGGATTATCTCCAACAATTCTATATTAACTTCCTCCTCTGTTGGACTTGCTTGTGCCTCTTCTCAAGCTAAATATTCCGTGATAGCGCGATTTAATATGTCCTGAAAAATAGTTTGTTTGCCTTTAAATAGCTTTTTATTCCTAGCTTTCCATAAAAACTATAGTATCTAAGGAAAACAAACAGATATACCCTGTTCTTTTATGTGATTTGGTATTCTCCAATATAGGTAATCCAAATTAGTATACTCCGACCTGGTCGGGAAATTGGTTATTGATGACGAAACCTTTGAAAGCATCCAAATTTGTACAGCATAAGAACATTCAAAATATACATGATTAATAGTTTTCTCTTTCAATCCACAACGCTGACAAATATTATCACATTTAACTCTCCGATGATTTAATCTTGAAGTAACAACAAGAGCTCCAAAAGTAATATGCCATAGTAGGTGCTTATTTTTGGAGGAGCTTTAACCTTCCATGCCTGAGCTTTGAGAGCTTTACAACTTGGACCCCAAAAAACATTCTCTGACATATTCCATGCTAACTCGTATCCTGACTTGGTCGTATATTTTCAAGATTTTGTGTAGTGCCAAATTAGCCTATCTTCTTTAAAAGATTTACTAATTGATAATCCTCTAATCAAAGAAACATCTTCCGGATCCATATAATATTGTAAGACCGGTAGGTACTATAACTTGGATCACCAGATTAATTAATTGTTCTACCTTCATATTTGGATAATCCTCTCTTCTTAGGCCATTTGCCGGCCTAGGATTCACATCTGGAATTCAAGGGTCTTTCCAAACTGATATGTCACGCCCTGATCCTAAACACCATCATGTACCTTTTTGAACTAAATCTTTTATTGAAAATATACTTTTCCACCCAAAGGAAGGGAAGTATGGTTTTTAGGATGTAAGGGATGGAATTTCTTATAATACATGAGCAAACAAAGAGTTCAGATATTGAATAAGTCACCAATATTATTTTTCCAACATTGCATCATTATATTTTTCCAAGCAACGGAAGTCCACACCCCCATCAGATTTAGGTTTACACATTTTCTCCCATGTAAACCAATGAACACCTCGATCCTTACCAAATTAGAACTCCACCAATACTTTGAGACAACACTTATTAACTTAGAGGTTAAGTCTTGTAGAAGTTTAAAGCAAGACATAACATAAGAAGGAAAGGCTAAGGCCACAAATTTAATCATTGTTTTATTACCTCTTTTAGATATAAATTTTGATGACCATCTATTAATCCAATCATTCAGACGTTCTCTAACTTAGTTAAAGATTTTACACTTCGAGCCACCCAAGCTCTCTAGCATTCCAAGATAGTTATCCATACCTCATTCCTTTGTAATACCAATCAAACCTTTCAAATGGCTTTTAATTTTATTGGTTATTTTATTACCATTCATAACCGATGTTAAAATTGATCTCTTGACATGAAGCTCTCCAAATCACATCCAAGACAGTTTGACATTCATCTGCTTCTGCTTTACAAAAGAAAAAACTATCATCCACAAATAATAAATGCGAGATAGGTGAACACGCCCGAGCTATTGAAATTCCTGTAATTTTTTTATCCTTTTCTGCCTTTTTAATATTTGCTATCAACACCTCTGTACATAAAATACATAAAAATGGCGATAAAGGATCTCTCGGCCTGAGTCCTCTTTTTGGGACAATATGGCCTTTTGGTTGTCCATTCATTAGAACCTGATACGAAACTGAACTAACACTCCATATAATTCATGATATCCAAACCTAATTAAAGCCTAAACTATTTAGAACCGCCTCCAAAAAACCCCATTCAATTATATTGTAAGTTTTACTCATGTCTATTTTAATAACTAAAAAGTTTTCTCTACAGACTTTTTTTGTTCGTAAACCATGGAACATTTTATGTGCTATTAAGATATTATCTGTGATAAGCCTACCCGAAACAAATGCCGATCGTGTTTCCGAAATTAACCATGGCAAAACCTTCTTAAGCCTCAAACAAAGAATTTTCGATATAATCTTGTAAGTAACATTATAAAGACTTATCGGCCTAAATTCAGCCATTCTCCGCTGTTTATCCTTCTTTGGAATTAGACAAATATTGGTTTCATTTAGCCTTTGGTCAAATTGCCCCAAATTGAAAAAATCTTTAACCATTTGCACCAGATCATCCTTAATAGAATACCAAAATCTTTGATAAAAAGCGTTGTCATCCCATCCGGCCCTGGAGCTTTCTCTGGATGCATCGCAAAAAGAGCTTTCTTGACCTCCTTCTATGATATTTCCTTCGTTAAATCCCTATTCATATTTTCAGTTATCAGAGGTTGTACTACTTGTACCGTCTCTTCAATTCTACTTGTATTCGATTCTGAAAAAAGCTCCCTGAAGTAACCAGTAGCAATATCTTCCATACCTTTCTCCGACTCTTCCCATATATTATCCGATCCAAATAATCCTAAAATTTTATTACGTACTCGTCTCTGCTTTGTTGACGCATAAAAAAATTTAGTGTTTTTATCTCCTACCTTCAACCATAAATTCTTGCTCTTTTGCTGCCAGTAAATCTCTTCCTCATGATATGCCTCTTTTAATTTTTCTGCTATCTTTGAAATTTCCTCCTGCAGAATTGAATCATCATTTTTAGCCTCCTCTAAAGCTGCTTTGAGAGAAGCTATATTTGCCTGCCCCATCGGAATATTATTCTTCCTCCACCAAGAAATTGAGTTTCTACAATTCTTAATCTTGTCCACAAACTTTGGAACTCTAAAATTATTGGTTTTATTCCAACCCATATCCATTGCCTCTGCAAGACCATCTTTACCTAACCACTTTTTATCAAACCTAAGCTGACGTCGCGTAAACGATTGTGATTTCATACAATTCAATAAAACCGGTCTATATGATCGAAACGTATCATCTCCAGATAATTTATCTTAGAGCAAAGATACAAATCATGAAAATCTTCATTACCTAAAACCCGATCCAAACGACATCTAACAATTTGTTGGCCTCGACGCCTCGCCACGACAACTGGTCACCGTAACACAAAAAAATCCAACATTCCACAATGTTGTATCATTAAATTAAAAGGAACAAAAGAAGCTGCAAATCTCATATTACCTCCTCTTTTCTCTTGATTTCCAGTTAATTCATTAAAATCCCCAATCATTATCCATGATGCTTTCCTAGTGGAACCTATCCTCGTTAACCCTTTCCACACTAAGTCCCGAAACGTAACTACAGGATCTCCATAAACAAAATACATAAAGACCACTTTATTCCCAATTAAAGTTTTGACATCAATCACTCTATTATTTTGAGAAAGAATCTCTAAATTTATTTCATCATTGTAAAACAAAGTCAAACCACCGATAGCCCCTCATAGTTCTACGGCATACAACTTCTTATAACCGAATTTAAATTGAAATTTTTGTAAATAAGAAAAACAACGCTTAGTTTCTGAAAGAAATAAAATTTCAGGCTTATGCTTCTTCCATAAATCACCAAGATAATCCTTTGTCAGATCAGCCTCTATGCCCTGACAGTTCCAACTAATGATCTTCACGTATCAGCCGGTGGTTTCGGGAGCGCCACCGTCCCTTTCTTCTTAACCGGATTTGCAGCACCAGCCTTTATCCCCGGTTTAACCCTCTGATTAAGTGTACATACAGATTTATGTTTCATCACATTAGCCAATAATCTTTTTCCAGGATAAGCCATCACATTTTTTATCCTATGAACTTTCCCTGTACCCCTTGGACTACGATTCAAACCTCGAATTGGTTTCTTAGGGTCCAATACAATACCTCTTAAAGCATCGTTAACATTTCCTATATCCGTAATAAAAGAAACAGAATCACCAAGTTTAGAAATACCTTCTATACCGTCAGAAATGTCTTCATCCTGATCAGCGAGAATATCCAAATTTTCCTCACTACCATTAGCCTCCTTCATAACCTCAGTCAACTCTCCGTCCTTTAACTTTTACTCATCGAGTGTGCCCTCGATAGCCAGTGTGTTCATCGCCAGATCTTCACCTACGACTTCTATAGTAAGCAATTTTGTTGTCTCCATACCAATCCCAATACCAGATTGAGCCACCGGTTCCCCAATGGTTAAAGAATGAATTGGTTTTGGCCACGTTCTTGAACCATTGTCACCTTTAAATCCTGTGGCACCACTCTTCCTTGCCCATGTCAAGGAATGATGCTTATCCGGACGTCTTGAACTCTACCGACTACTCTCAGCTGCATCTTTCTTATATGGGAACCCCTCCCTATGATCCTTGTCCGAAAACTCTAAAGCTCGTTTAGCCGCAGGTTTCCTTGGTTTTCCCCACAAGCCCTCCTTTCCTTTTAATTTAATTAAAAATAAAAAATTTAATAATAAAAAGAAAATGAACCATTGAATGAATGACAAAAGAACGTATCTTATGAGGTTTTTCATAAAGAAGTGTTCTTTTTTTATTAAGGAAAAAATCTATCAAATATTTCTGATGGAGATATATACTCTTAAGGTATTAACGTATATTTTTTTTCTTTTTAATATTCATAAGACATTCTTTTGTCTTTTTTTTTATAATTTTTTTTTGTCTCAGTTCATATTCTCATTATCGAATTATGAACTTTTCTGGATCCTTCAAAATTCGAATCACGACATGTATTCATATTTCTGCACCACACGATACACAATAATGACCATCTAATTTCCATTATGTCGCTGGTCAATTTCTGTTATATAATCTACTTCAATTCGGGATATTACATTATTGATATATAGCTTCCAAAATATATTAAAAAAATTATATACTGAAAAAAAAATCAATTGCGTAGCTTTTTATTTTTCAATGGCGTAGCTTTCCTTAACGTGTTTATGTTGTACGGAAGAGTTTTTGTGATTCACATTTTGGGTCATGGGGCATATTACATGCATATAAGACCATTAATATTCTGGGTTTTTAACCATTTTGATCATCATAATTTCATCATTTTTTAAATATGAACCAAGTAGCTAAAACGAGACGTCTGATCTTGGGACTGGTACATTAATTGAGGAGAGGTTTGTGCTGATCTAGACTAGCGAGGTTCGCTCTAATAGTGTGTGTGATCTCTTTGAAAATCACCTGGGCCGGTTTGGAAAGATGAGAATGAATTCTCCGCTCCTTCCAAATCTCATAGACCACTAATTGCAAGATCTCCGCTCCTCACATTGGCGTAATTAACCAAGTAGTGAGTGACATTCGTAGCCAAATTAGCTTTCAAAGACTAGTAAAAAAAACTTGTATTCGCATCACCTTCTCCTAACCATATGATCCGAGATTTCTGCTTGTAGAAAGATTCCTCAATTGAAGCCCAAAATAGCCAAGCTTCTTGAGCTTCCTTTTCCTTATCAAACAACTATTGTGAAGGAGATAAAAGTGCAAGGCTCTGAACTCGCTCAAAGTTCTATAAAGCAACTCTGGCTAGATCTTGAATATTCCCAAATCAATCTTGTTTAAGCCATAACTTCATATGATGTAAGAGGTTGAATGAAGTCGCTAACAACCATCCAATGAGGATTAGCTAGAATATGGGTAAAACAAGCTGAACCAAAAAATCTCATAGCTGACGCCTTTGAACTTTTAGGTTTCTTGCACAGATAAACACATTGGAGAAGAACTGGTGCTGGAAGGTACACCCCGCATAACATGAACTTATTGACCTGTTAAATGTAATAACTGAAATAGATGGGTGCCAAACAACCACAATCTGACAGTTAGGAGCCTCATCCGAATGATTATAATCCCATCTCCATCCCATAACCACCCTATTAACAACTTGCAAAATATTTTTCTTCCTAACCTTTGTTTCCAAAAGATAGCCAAGCAGAGACATACTTGCGGTAATCCACTGAGCAATAATTTTCTGTTTTCTCACAGCCTCTTTTATTCCAACCAAAACTCATCAAAGATCGAAAAAATATACATCCTGAAGCTATTATGCTTCAGCATAGGACTTAAACGACGACTAATACTACTACTTCTAGAAAGCAAAATATTTGTATTTACCAAAGAATGGATTAATTTTCTGTTTTCTCACAGCCTCTTTTATTCCAACCAAAACTCATCAAAGATCGAAAAGATATACATCCTGAAGCCATTATGCTTCAGCATAGGACTTCCTCGCAAGCAAAATCCCAACATAACTTAAACGACTACTACTCTATACTACTACTTCTAGAAAGCAAAATATTTTTATTTACCAAAGAAACAACTGCTGACCCCACTGGCACGGGGGAACCTTCTTTAGGAGCCTATGCCTTAACTTCTTTCGAGCATTCTTCATTGCTGCATTAGAAGGCAACTAAGAGACTGATGTAGGCGGAACATACCTGGCTCAAAGGATTCTTTGAGTTGTTTAATAAATTTATCCTCTTCATAAAACTGAGAGGAAGTTAGGGAAATAACATTTCCTTTGCTGAGAGACGAGGAATACTGAGGAAGGGCTTAAAACGCCTAGCAACTACTTCCCATTCGCAAGAGGATGTGTCACCCACATCATGTGTAGGACAGGAAGGTAGGCTAAGAGGTTGCGAGGAGGAAAGTACAGACCACTGCATCTTCAAAAATGAGGCAGAATTGGTGACCAAACCTTGCTTAGGAGTTGTTGGTACCGGGTTTAGCACCTTACCATAAACTCGGTCCAAATCAAGATCCATTCATTCTTAAGTCCAACCACTTTTTGGCCCATCAAAATCGTCTCACCGACTTGAGCAAACCAAAGCCGAGCTGAGAAAAAGGCAACCCTAATCGGAAATAGAAAGAACAAAGAGATAAGAAAAAGCCCGATCAATGCCCAAAACCGACTTAAGCCATCCTAGAATTACTATAAAAGAAGAGATCTCGAGACATTGAGATCCATCCACAAATCGCTAAGAAGACCTAAGTTCTAGATTTCGCATAAGCTTTTGTTTTCTTTACTCATAAACCCTAAATCTCTCTTGTTACTTGTTCTACACACATCAATAAAAGACCTATTTGCTCTAATTTAATCTTTGAAACCCTAGTTCTTATTGATTGAGTTGTCAAAGCAACTGAGACAGCCGGTTAAACTTGGTATTTTGCAACTGACGAAACCTTCTTTTGGGCGAACTTATGATTGGTTACCGACTTCGGACATCTAAACAAAGAATGTCCAAAATTACCACATCCTTCACACTTAGGTGGAACCCGAGGATACTTTGCAAAATTTGTAACCGCATTCCCCAATTTATCACGAACACAAACATCAAGGGGAACACTTGATCCAAAACCATTGTAACCTTCATTTTAACAACCCCAAGGGGATTAGGAACCAGCCTTGATTTTTCATATACAAAGGATCTCCTAAACCCGAAGAATCACATTTAAGCCTTCCAGAGTAAACATGGGAAGAACATTAGGAAGGATTACCTAGATAGGGGCAAAGACCAATTTCATCGGAGCGAAGTTGACCATTTGGTGAAAGCGAAGTTTCTACCTACCAAAACCCAACGTCCAAAACTCATTTCCTTGAAGTCTCTGATCAGATGAAAATCAGAACCTATTAAGGAGAGAAATGCCTAACAAAAATTTGCCTTTGAGTATCCCAAATTGGGTTTGGATCGGCAAAAAGCTTTGCAATGGATGAAGGAGACCCATGGAAATGTGCAACTAGATTATCTTTCCAAAGATCCGATAAAGGAAGAAGCATCGAGTTAGGAGCACATACTAAACGAGTAACATCTTCTAAAAAAATAAGAATAAGCCATTTTCTTATGGTTGCTTAAGGTGGAGCCACATTTATCAGTCAAGAGAGGTGGATATTGGTTCTTGCTAACGACCAGAGTAACCCCCAGTACTTGAGTAGCCTCAGCAACTATTGGATTTGGAACGCCTGAAATCGACATCAGAGGAGAGCGAGCCGGAAGGAAGATCTCCACCATAAATAGAGTTTGGCATGAAGGAGACGAATCTAATCCTTGAGAACCGACCTGATTTGGAGGTGGGGGAAGGACAACAAACATATCTGGTGGGACTTGGTATTTGCTCTGATCTGGTGGTTGCTTGAGAGAAGGAGAAACTCGAGAGATATCAGAGTCAGCCTTTAAGAATAAGAAGGAAGGAGGCAGAGAAGTTCTGGCCGATGGCTATAGGCCACAACGACGGAACCTAAGAAAGAAACCCTAAATCACCTCTGAAGTTGTACGATATGTATAATACTAAATTAAATACAACATCAACAAGATTGTCCATTCTTCCCATGCTTCCTTAAGATCGAAGAAGAATAATGGTTGAAATAATACTTATGAATTTATAATAAATTTATAATTGAAAATTTTATGAAATAATGATCACAAATCTAATAAATTCATTTAATTAAGACTACTGACCACATATCAGGAATTTATGAGGCAACTATGAATTTATAAAATTTATGATGCAGATAGGATGTTTTCTACAATCTCAAAAAAGTGAAAACTATGAGAAAATTTAGTCTTAAACCAAAGGTTACTCGAGTCTAACAAAACAATAAAAGGTTACTTGAGTCATTAAAGTCACATTCTATAATAATACTTACTAATATTGTTTCAGTTTCTTGGTTATATTTTCATTATTGAATTATGAACTTTTCTGTTTTTTCAAAATCCGAACACGACACATGATACATTGATGACCATCTAACTCCATCATATCTCTGGTCAACTTATGTTGCTTAGTCTACTTTAAATAAGGATATTACATCGATAAATGAGCTCCCCAACCACAAATTAATACACTCGAAAATTTACTTATATACTTTGAAAATATCTTTTCAAATGTCTAGCTTCTCTTAACTTGTTTTCGTTGTTTGTAAGATTTTCTTTTATTCACATTTTGAGTCATGGGGCTGTGTATGGTAGTTCGAATAGGCGGATTAACATGCATCTAATTGTTGGGCCGATTTTTAACCTAAGTTAATTGGGCTTAGTTAAATCGAATTGTGTAAATGTGAAATGGGCCATAATGGATTGGTTGAGCTCAAGTTGGAGTTCCGGTGGCTGACGGCTTGGATTTTGAACGGAGAAAACAAGTCTCGTTTTTACTTTGATTTGTGACTCTGAATGACTCGGTCTCTTATGTTTCTTGATTCCTTGATACTCGGATTTATGGAGAGATTGGTTGCGTCTTCACGTCTCCCACTTCCCTAGATTTGCGATTGATGTGGATTGATTTTTGGCAACACAAATTCAAACTTAAGTAATCCAAAACCTCTATAAAACCCCACGCTTCAAGCTGTCTTCTGCACCTGAACCTTCGTTACACACATACAACAAAAGCAACTCCAGCAATCTTTTTTTTTTAAGTAAGTGTCTCGAAAGTATCATATTACAATAGTTCATATAGAAAATTGTGTTTGAGTGATAGTGAAACCGGTTATTTGTGGTTGTATCCGGGGACTCTTGAATTTAAGATTCCCGTCTCACTACGGATGATTCAAATAGGGTTTAGGGTTTAAGGTTTAGGGTTTAGGGTTTAGGGTTTAGGGTTTAGGGTTTAGGGTTTAGGGAAAGAGATTAGTCCTGCGTCCATTTGTTCTCTTCCATTAATGTTTATGAATTTTAGTTTTAATTACATTTCCGTAGTGTTTCTAATTTGTGCTCCTACATATATATAAAAACATTGATATTCTCAGCGTTCATTCAAATGTGTTTTCTCTGTAATTTGTAGTGTTTTCTTGCATTTAGTTATTCAAATGTGTTTTCTTGTCATTTAACAGTCCTAAAGTGTCTTTTGTATGGTTTCATTACGGAATATCTTTTGTATATATGATTGTGTAAATTGGAAATATTCCATTTAGCTTGTAATCTTCCAAATATGTTGGAAGCTAGGTCAAATCCTTTTGTATATATATTGGTCATCAACCTCATATCAATTTCAAGAAAACCTTTATACTCTCTTAGGTTTCTTGACATGGTAGCAGAGCCTTAAACTCAAAAATCGGCTTAATTACTTGTGTTTTTTTTCTTTTCGCCTTCTCGCCTTATCATCTTCTTTCTTTGGCCTCCTCCTCTTTCTTCTTTGATTATTTTCTTTCTCTTGTTATGACATGACAGAAAAATCTGGGGTTGAAAGTCCTTTGTTATGACAGACGGTACAAAACAGAGGGTTGAGATTCAACGTCGAACGATCTCACCATACGACTTGTCGTCTAGTGATAATCTCGGGTCATTGATTACCCAACCTCTTCTGAAGGGACTGAATTACAATGAGTGATTTGTTAATTTGCAGATGGCGCTCAAAGCAAGGAAGAAATTTGGGTTTGTTGATGGTTCCATACCACAACCAAGTTCTAATTCGGACGACTTGGAGGATTGGTAGACAAATAACTCTTAGGTGGTATCATGGATTAAGCTCACAATTTAAGAGACAATACGGTCAGGTCTCTCTAATTTTTAGATTACGAGTGAATTTAAGGAACATATTTGTCGCCGTTATTCGGTGAAGAACAGACAAAGAGTTTAATGTATCAAGGCAGAGCTTGCAATAAGTCGTCAACATGGACTCTCTATTGACGCCTACTACAGAAAATTAATGCAGCTTTGGACCTCCTTATCCGAGTTTTGACAGTCCAAACCTTGCACTTATCCCATTAACGCTACACTTGAGCAAGAACGTGAAAATGATCGTCTTCATGAGTTCTTTAAAGGATTGGATGAGTCGATAACCACATCTGATCGGATTGGCCTTACCGGTCTCAATGATGAACAGTGGCGGATGTTGGTAACTTTGATTAATGAACGCAATCCTACAACAGAAAAACTAAGCGGTACATTTTTTTTAGGTTCTTGGATTATTGATATTGGTGCTACTAATCATATGATGGGATCTCTTAATTTTCTCTCTGATATTCGATAACTGGTTCCTTTACTCATCAAGTTATTGGACGGCCGCATTACTGTAGCAACACGTCAAGGAATTGTTGCCATGGGTTCTTCACTTACGATTCATAATGTGTTATTTGTTGATGGGCTTCAGTGTCACTTGATTTCTATATCCCAATTAACTCGACAGAAAACTTGTGTTTTCCAGATTACTGATAAGATGTGCTTAATTCAAGATTGCATTACGAAGATGCTGATCGGAGTGATTTAGTAGTCGGATGAACTTTATTTTTTATGAGGGATGGAGTTTGCAGGCGCTATGCATCACCCGGAATAATTGTCTTTGGATGTGTGGCATCATCGCTTAGGACACCCCTTGTCTAGAGTTTTAGATTTACTATCTATTTCAGTTTTATCTAGTGATCGAGATTTGCCCAATAAAACATGTGAGACTTGTGTCCGCGCTAAACAATCTCGTTGTTCTTTTCCGACGAGTTCTAATAAAACTAAATCATTGTATGAATTGGTGCATTGTGATCTATGGGGACCTTATCGTACTCCCATCCACTGTGTAGCTCGTTATTTCCTTACTCTTGTTGATGATTTCTCATGTAGTGTTTGGTTATTCTTCTTACCCACCAAACTAGATGTATCTATAACTCTTCAGAACTTTGTTGCTTTAGTTGAACGTCAATTTGATATTCATATGAAAGGATTTCACAGTGACGACGACGCATAATTTATGTGCATGACCTCTTATTTTCAGAAAAATGGATCATGCATGAGACATCTTGTGTTGGCACACCTCAACAAAATGGTCGGGCTGATCGTAAACATTGACACATTCTTAATGTCGCTAGAGCTTTGCGGTTTCAAGCGTCTCTATTAATTAAGTTTTGGGGTGAATGTATCCTTATTGCTGTATATCTCATTAATCATACACAAACTCTTTTACATGATGGCAAGATGCCGTTTGAGCTGTTATATGCTCACCGCCGCCTCTTACTCATCTTCATGTTTTTGGTTATTTATGTTATGCGCATAATCAAACTCATAAGGGAGATAAGTTTGCCACTAGAAGCATCAAAGGAGTGTTTATTGATTATCCATATGGGAAAAAAGGTTGCCGTGTTTATGATCCCACCACCGGCAAAATATTTTCTACATGAGATGTGATCTTCTGTGAGTCAGATTTTCCATTTGCAGCATCTCACTTATCAACTCCGGATTCTGGAATGACTCCAAGTCCGTTACTACCTGTCTTTTCTGACATTACACTACCAGATAATTTTTCTCCTACGTCTGAGAGTCCGCTATCAGTTTTGCCTGAGACTTTGGCTTCTGCTACTAAGTTTTTACCTCCGCAGGATGCAGTGAAAGCTCCTTATCCGAGATAGAGCCTCCAGCTGAAAATGAGACAGCACATGTTATTCCAATAGACACAGAGCCGTCTTTGACATCCCAAGCTCTTCCTGTCGAAACATAGCAGATCTCGACAGAACCATGCATTTCTATCGAAATAGGTCAGTCTTCGACAACACTTGCTGAAACTGCGCTTGCTAACTCTATTTCACATCTCTTACTGGCGGCGACCTCAGAGTCACTTCCTACAGTTCTTGTCTTACGTCGGAGTGGGATACCTACGATATTACCAGTTAAGCTGAATGACTACGTTCTCACTCATGTTTCAAAGGATCATGTTTCTGAAGATCATGCCGCATGTTCCTCTGTTTTGTATCCGATTGATGACTATGTTGATTTTTCAAGATTTTTGGATAATCACTGTCACTTTCTTGCTTCAATCACACCAATGCCTGAACCTAAATCATACAGAGAGGCTATGTGTGATGAAAAGTGGAGGTTTGATTGCCGTGATGAGATAGAGGCTCTTGAGATTAATAAGATTTGGATAATTGAGGTTGTACCTCCCGGAAAACATGTCATTGGATGTATGTGGGTTTTCAAACTGAAGTTTTACGCTAATGGTACGGCTTGTTGTTCTCGGAAACAATCAAGTTGTCGGAGAAAATTTTGACGAAACTTTTGTTCCTGTCGCAAAAATGACAACAGTACGCACTTTCTTGCAAATTATGGTATCTAAAAATTGGGAAGTTCATCAAATGGATATCCACAATGTGTTTCTTCATGGTGATTTAAAAGAAGAAGTTTACATGCGTCTTCTACCGGGTTTTCATAATGGCGATAAGAATAAAGTTTGCAGATTACGTAAGTCGTTGTATAGATTACGACAAGCTCCTCGTTGTTGGTTTGAGAAGCTTTTTATTGCACTTCATGATTATGGTTTCATTCAATCCATTCCTGATTATTCCCTTTTCACATTATCTTGTGGATCCGACAATCTACAAATTCTTGTCTATGTGGATGATCTCATCATTTTTGGGAACTCGACTTTGATCATTACAACATTCAAGGAGTATTTGAGTAAGTATTTTCAATGAAAGATCTAGGCATCTCGAAATATTTTCTTGGCATGTAACTGGCTAGGAGTCCAGCTGGAATTTACTTATACCAAAGAAAGTATGTTTTGGATATTATCAAAGAGACGGGTCTTTTGGCTGCAGCACCCATTTCTTTTCCTCTTGAACAGAATCATCTATTTGCTCTCGCGAAAGGTGTATTTTTTGACGATCCTAAAGCATATCGCCGATTGGTTGGACGCTTGATTTATCTAGCGGTTACTCGCCCGGATCTTTCTTACTCAGTTCAGGTATTAGCGCAGTTTATATAGAAACCTCGACTAGTACATTGGGAAGCCGCTCTTCGGGTAGCTCGGTATTTGAAGAGTAGTCCAGGATAGGGAATTCTTCTCCGAGCTCACACGGACTTATCAGTTGTTGCTTGGTGTGACTCGAACTGGTCTGGTTGTCCGTTTACTCGACGTTCTTTAACAAGCTGGTTCATACAATTGGGCGATTCTCCTATTTCGTGGAAAACACGCAAGAAAGAGGTTGTCTCTCATTCTTCCGCTGAGACTGAGTATCGCGCAATGTCCGAGACACTTAAAGAAATTATCTGGGTCAATAACTTTCTACATTCGTTTGGTATTACGATCTCTTCTCCAATTTCTTTATTTTATGACAACCAAGCAGCAATTCATTTAACTGCAAATCTAGTTTTTCACGAAAGAACTAAACATGTCGAAAATGATTATCATTTCATACGTGATGAGATTGTTCGTGGTACCGTCACTACACGATATGTTTCTACTCATGAACAGCTTCTGGATATTTTCATTAAGACACTTGGAAGGAAGCAATTCAATGAATTTCGTTGCAAGTTGGGCATTTGTAACATTCACACTCTATATTGAGGGAGGGTATATTACAGAATATTTTTTGAATATATAATTGTGTAAATTGCAAGTATTCCATTTAGCTTGTAATCTTCCAAATATGTTAGAATTCAAATCCTTTTGTATATATATTGGTCATCGACCTCATATCAGTCTCAAGAAAACCTTTCTTGACAGGTTTTAGATTTTTGAGTCATTTTGAATTAAAATAATGGAGGAAGCACATTCGAACGCAAAAAAAAGATAAATTGTGATGGTGAAGGATTAAAATAATGGAGGAAGCACATCCAAAATGTTTTAACGATAGATTTGGATGAAGGCCTTCCCAGGGTGGGATTAGCTTCCTATAAGAAAGCATGGCAATACAACAACAATATTGTCCATTTTTCCCATGATTAGAAGAAAAACAAGAACCTTCGCTTAGATACATATATATAATGTATTATTTATACACAAACTTTTTAATTAATTACCACACAATTTTTAATACAGACAAATAGATCAGTCGAACCTTTAAACACGCACATAAAACCACAAACTTAGACATACACACAATACAACAAACTTAATGAACTCTCAAAACCACAAGCTTCTGCACCATATAAATTTCTTTTCCACTCTTTTTAAGTTATGTTATCTCATTACTTTATTGGTAATGAATCATCATTATCATCCAAATAGATCATAGATGATTAAAGTCTTAAAGAGATGGACATTTGTCGCTAAAAACCCGATCAAGAACATTGTCTTCAAGAACTGCCAAAGCCTCGGAAGATTTTATGCATACAGGTGTCTTGTATTGAGATATCGAAGAGCCCCGAGAAACGAAAAAGTACATGAGAGAATCAAACGTACCTTGTTGCACCACTCTTATCTCTAGTGGTCCGATTGATCCATCTTTACTCCTAAATACTCGATAAAGACGACTAAGTGATTCCTCCATTACACAACAACATTTCACCAACACCTCGTTATCACGTTCAACGCCATTGACGTTTTTGGGTTTGAGTTCCCAATAAAACACATAATGACCTGGATTAGTAGAGATATCATCATAACATGTGTTATCCATCAACATCAAATTTGAAGATTCAAGAACAAGTGTCGCATCATTTATCGCCTTTAAAAGATGTTCCTCGGTTGTGATCTCCGTCTGAATGCTTAGAACCATCTCTTTTCTACGTATGAATCGAAACTGAGGTGCGCTATTATAGAATCCAGTCACCTCTAGAATATCTCCAATCCTATACCTGTGTAAACCTAGCAAAATAATTGGTAACAAAAATTAATTTTGATGACTTGAGGATTAGATATATAATATTATTTGATTATATAGTATAAATATATTTTATATAACTCACCATAATAATTTGTGACCAACAGCTCATAGCAGCAACCTAACTTAACGTCCACAAGATCAACAGTTTCATAATTGTTTTCCTCATCAACCCGTTTGAACTCAAAATAGGACATATTGGGTAGACATGTGTATGACACATCGTGTGGTTTGCACGACGGGTCCACGTTTATCCCAAATATAGTTTCAGATGACCCATAGATCATGGAAAATATAGGAAGTTTGTTGGAGTAGAAATCCAATGTTGAGATGTACTGAACCATCGATCCTGTAACAATGCAACCCATAAATTTTGCTTTGGGCCAAAGCCTTGTGATTATACCTTCCCATGATTTTTGGTCGCATTCGTAATCAATCAAATTTGCTAATTCAGGGTTAGGCCCTGCGAGGATGAGAGAAACGGCTTCCTTGCAGTTATCGTTTGTAATCCACTCGCTGACATGACCAAATTGTATATTACTACACAATTCTTTCCAGTGAGTTTCAAGAAAATTGATTGCCTGAACCAAGGTAGAAGCAAAGATAGCACTTATACTTGTAACTTCGCTTCTCTGGACGAGCCCACAGAGAATATGGCAATACATACTTTGCTTGTTGTCTGTGCATAATGTGACATCAATGGGGCTTGTATACAGCGTTGATGGTTGGTTCTTGAAATAATCACTCTTGAAAAAGCTTGAAGTGAAATTCTTCTCAATCATTAGAATGTCTAGGCTCATCTCTCCCAGAAACTGGCAAACCAGAAGGAGTTTTGACCAACGGTCTGGTGAAACAAAACATCATCTCCTTTCCTTGCTTGGCACCATGCAGATGCCTACAAACCCTAATCAACATTGGTGAATGAAAGATTACATAAGCCAAATATGGAATAGTGATTCTACGGCGTTTAAGTGGTGAATTCCTCTTTGTATGTCTCTAATTTACCAAAAATATATTGTTAGTTATCTTTAACTTATTAGAATGCAATATGTTAAATTTTACTTACGACACATTTTATAACAAAATATATATATACTAGATTAGGACCCGTGCGTTGCACGGGTTGAATTCATTAGTAATTTTTGTATGAATTTTTAATATTTGTTCAAATATTATTGTACCTTATTAATCACATATTGTATGTTTTTCTCGTAATAAATTTTAGTTTAATGTTCTATATTTTAAAATGTCTGAATTTAAAATATGGATAAATTTTTTAATTTTTTATTTAAATAAGGACCAATAAAAATCTTATATAAAGCAAGTGAAAATTTAAAACAAATACACCTGTTTCCATAAGATTTTTTGTTGTCCAAAAAATAAATAAATGTAGATTTGTTTTTACCTGGTGATTTTCTTTTTTTTTCTTCTTTCTCTGACAGCACATAAAATGGACAATAATTCTATATATTTTTAATTCAGTGACGTGAGCGTTGAAGTATATATGCTCGTTTGTGTTTATTAAGTATGAAACTGTTTGCCGTTTTTTTATTAAGCGACACTGTTGTTTCTTCTATATTGTAGAAACAACAAAACAGCTCTTTAACAAAAAAAAAAAAAAAAAAACTCTCTTCTACTCGTTCACTCAATCTAGTCCCTCAATCGATCTAACTCTCCTCTACTCTCTCAATCCCCTTTTCCTTCAATTAATCTTCTTCAATTCTCCACCTCTTGAGAACAACTCTCCACCTTTGAGAGCAATTCTCCACCGCTTGAAAATCAAAACGCCCTATGGATATTGATGATTTACTTTGTCTTCCCAACCGTGAGCTCTACTTACCGTTCTTATACCCAATCCCAAGAGAAAGCACTATTTGGTATGATTCCAATATCAATTAGCTTGTGATTTGTCTTTCTTGTTTATGATTGATATCGCAAATCTCTGCTTCATGTTTTTTTAATTGATATCGCCCAGCTCAGCATCTTGTAAAGTGTGTTAATTGATTAATAATACTACTTGTAACGTGTTTTAATGATTGATAATACTACTTGCTTTCTTTGTCATGTTTCAATTGGAAAATTTTAGTTAAATATTGTCTTGTTTTGTTATGTTTTACTAATTGCAAAGCTCCATGTTGCTTTATACCGATAACGTATGTTTTTAATCTCAAAGCTGTTTGTTGTTTGACTGATTTTCTTACAGTCAACCTGTTTGCTTTTTGTTGTTGCTCCATGATTCCAAATCAGTTCCACCTGATGATTGCTTGGTTGTTTTTAGTTTGTTTTGTCGTTTTGATTGGTCTCTTGATGTCTGTTTAGTCTCTTGTCCATATTTCAGATTGAAATGCTGAGATTTGATGTAAAAAAAAATATTGTGTCTTTGTTTCTAAGATATTCTTATATTGAATGAATTAAAGTGATTGTAAAATTTCATATGTTGTTGAAAATTTCTTGGTATACAATGTTATCTAAGATATTATTGTCGTATTTGTTCGTTCCAACATTAAGAATTTTGAGTCCTGCGATTGTTGTCACTCTTGATACACGTAACGTATAGTTGTCCGTGAGAAAAAACTGGATTTGGCAAATATAGACCAACTTTATTCAAGCTTTGACCTTGGCTTTTGTTGATAGTCATTGCATAGCAAACTCGTCTGAGGAATTGACGTCTTCTTAGTTTGAAAGGCCATCTTGCATCTGTTGGTGTTAGAATTATTCTAGGAATAAGAACCTTTTTTCCTACTTGATCTCCGAGTAAGTATCTCCGCTCGATAATCCTTGTGCCCATGCGAGTTACTATTAATCTTGTCCCATTGCAAAGCCCTCTCTTTGATTTAAATTCCTTAGTAACATGATTGGTGTATTTATCTTGAGAGTTAGTTGGTGGTTTGGAATACCGAGAATTTCGAGTGTTTAAAAACTCGTGGGGTAAAGAATATGTTGATTTGCCACTTCTTCTTTGTCATCACCGATACTATCAGAACTCAAATATTCCTTTTCTTCTCCTTCTAGGCAAGATAACATGTAGTTATTCACTTTATCTACTGTCTCGTCTGTAGGAGTAAGAATTGCACGCTTAAATCAGATAATCCTTGTCTTTAAACAAAGTATGGAAATCTGGATATGTAGTCTTCGCAATGTGTTCTTCAGAATCTTCATCGTTTTGCAAGAGCAATTCCTGGTCTATTTGCAGCTTGGATGTTTCATCATTTGAATTTCTATGTTTTAGAGGCTTAGGTGTCGTGCCATCACCAACACATAGTAACCATCTTGCAAAATCTTTTTCCGCTTGGTGCAACCTCATATTTCTCTCAAGAGTGAATAATGAGCAGTAGTTCCATAAATTTGATCGGTTGATCGTTGCTTTAACTGTTTCTTGTCTGGTGCCTTGCGGTATGACCGGCAGAATTTGTCTAAAATCGCCTCCAAGAAGAACTGTTTTCCCACCAAAGGTTTTGGCTGCTGCATCTGGATCTGTCTCAGAGAGCACATCTCGCAAACTCTTATCAAGAGCTTCGAAAATCGATGACACATTGGTGCTTCATCCCAAATTATAAGATCTGTTTGTTTAAGTAATTCAGCGAGCATAGAACTACGATTGATGTTACACATGCTGTCTTGATGAAGATCTATCGGAATCTTGAAACGGGAATGTGCAGTTCGGCCATTAGGTAAAAGTGTAGCTGCAATTCCAGATGACGCCACTGGTAGAACAATTTTTCCTTGTGATCGTAACTTTGAGATAATCGTCTTGTAGACGTATGTCTTTCCTGTTCCACCCGGTCCATTTAAAAAAAACAATTTCCCTTTTTTATGGTCGATTGAGTTGATCACAGCGTCATAGACTTTCTTCTGTTCGTCATTTAATGTTTTTATCAACCTGCAATGTTCTTCTTCTTGTTCGAAATGTTGTAATTTTTTCTCGTCGATTAGCATTGTGTTATTCATTTTCTTTAGCAACTCCTTGTCTGGTTTTGGCATATCTTGAATTCGTTTAGTGATCTATCATTCAGTGCCATGATTCTCTCTATCTCTATAAGTGTGTAACTTTGTAAGACTTGATCTGGGAATTCCATCTTGTTGAAGTCTAACGTCTTCCTTTGTATCGTGGAATATCTTCGCTAGATGACGCCAACAATGCTCCCATAGTGAATGTGGGGTACTTAACTCAGAAAATTAACAATGTCACAAAGAGTTCACGGAGCTGGTAAGGATATGCATATTGTGCTGCTTCATCCATGGCCTCTTTCCATTCTGTATCGCCATTCAACATACCTCTTGCATAGCATGCTGCTTGGAATGATGTGTGCTTTACATTGTCCACGGTAAGTATATCATCAAAGCTTGTTTTACCTCTGTCTATATTCACCAACATTCGCAAATAGTATAGATCTCCTGCTCTTGGATGAATGTTCACTAACCTTCCAATGCTGAATCCTTTTTGTCTTTTTTTTCCATTTTTTCTCATCTGAATTCCACACAAACTTTGTAGGGAACTGGCTGTATGTAAGTTTTCTTGCTTCAGGACAACGTTTGTTCATCTCCAAATATTCGGTAAACATTGTTCTCTCAATTCCTTCTTTTGAAATAATGTTTTCTAGATTGCTCCCTTCAGTGTAAACGATGGTCTGTTGGTCCGGTAAGTGTAACGGTAGCCTTGTTACTGCAGGTTTTCGTTCATGTATATCGAATCTGAAAATTACGCCACGCAGCTTCACATGCTGAAAGGTAACGACATTCCAAGTAGTTCTTTATTTCATTAATCTCTTCTTTTGATTTTTTCTTCTTCGTTTTCGATTCACTGGTTTTACTTTCTCGATCAGCATAGTAGCCATGTCTACACCTTTTTGTGATATATTTGAATAAATATTTTATGGCGAGCGACCTGTTGCACCACTCTACATTGATGTGAGCCTTGTATTTTTTCAGGAGTAAGAGATTATGAGGCACAACGTAGCGATTGTCAAGCTTTGTGTCGCCTTTCATTACAAATTTTGTTTCATCGGATCTTCTAAGGTATGTAATGTAGCCAGCTTCACTGATAGTTGTAAGCGTCATTATAGGGCCTTGGAAATTTTTTTGTGCATTTATTATTTTCCATACACTTTCTCCCGCATGGTCCATGCATCATAAGTGTTTCAACCAATCGAAAACCTTCGGATCACTTTCTTTGTTTGGTAACTTCAGATGTAATGAAACTATCAATATCTTCCGGAGATGGATTTTCTTTAGACTTGTGTAGCCACAAAAGTATATGTGCATGTGGAAGGCCACGTTTTGAAACTTCGATTGTGTGAACAACTATTTATAAATTTTAAAATCATTAGTAAATATAGCTCAAGAAAAATAATTAATGGATATAGTTAATATTAGTACCTGCAGAAATGGGGCCGAAGAATAGTCCATTTTGTAGATCTGCAAGAAGTTCGTCTAACTTCATTTTAAACACTCGACATACAACATCTGGTCTATCATTTGCATTCTCGTTTCCTGCTTTCTCCATATGATCAGTCACCTCTTGCCACTTTGGATTTGCAGTTATAGTAATGAAAAGATCTGGATTTCCATACCATCTGCATATTGCCATTGCATCTCGATAATTGTCCGCCATGTACCGCGGTCCTTTGTGAATGAAGAGGGAAGAATAATTCTCTTACCAAGTGTTTTTGAATCTGAATCCCTTGATCAATTGCATCACATACATTGTTGTATAGGTCTGCTCTAAGCTTTGTCTGGTTATATTGATAAAAGTTCATACGTTCTTGTTCGATAGTAGTATATGCATCAACGATGTATTGGTGAAAAAGACGACCTGAACGAACTATTGTCCCTGGAGAAGATAATCTTGTATGTATCGATATGCATAATACTCTCGCGATAGTAACATATGATCTCTTGATTGCAGACGCTTGAATATGCGTAATGCTTTTCTCAATGTAGCCTTGCTCACCATATGGAAACAGCAAAGGATACTGCAGTGTCATGTACAATGGATGTAAGATACTTATCCATTGAGGTTTATCCATTTTAGGATGCACTATAATGTCTCTGTCAGAATTTGGGATAGTCAAGTCACCCACAATAAGGCCCGCAATCTCATCTCCTTCTGGAATATCAAATTGTCTGCCACGCTCTTTATTCTTTATCAGCCTAATTGAGAATTCTTCACCTGTTCCCAATTCGTATCTATCTCTAGCGATTCTGAACACCTTAGCTAGCTTGTTGTTAATGTCTATCATTTCAATCAATCTGCTTAGAATTTCTTCATCTAATTCATTCCTTTTTTCCCTTTCCTAGTGCTTTGAGACGGTTTTGAACTTCGTGACATGTATCATATATGTAGAGCTGCATAAAGCGTGGTATTTCTCCTTTGTCCGTAGCGATGATCCAATTTTGTGGTAATTCGACCATGCATACGAAAAGTGTAAGGACCATCTCCTGAGTTGATATCGTAATCTATTTTCCCTCCCATAGATGTAAAAGCAAGCATTGAATTGTATGCTCTTATATTGTTTCTAAACGATGTTGATCGTGATAGTAGGTCATCTAAATAAGCTGGAGGGTGTCGAGATCGTGAGGACAACTCGTCCTTGTTGACAACAAATTGTAAATTTCAATGCTTTCCCAATCAGTTGCACACTTTCAGATTTCCAAACCAATGTATCACAGTAAGTACATGTCATCAACTCGTAACCATTATTTTTTGCTAGTTTTCTTCTTAGGCATCTGCGTCTTTTGTCTCCAACATGTTTTCCTTGATTCTTATCAATATCTTCTCCGTCTGATGTATTGCTATCAGAATTATTTTCAGTTTTCGTAATTGTTGAGACATTATCTAGAAAAATTTCCGTATTTGAAGTTGATGGGCTTGATTTGTTGGTAGTTCGAACTACCTTTGTTTTTTTGTTGTAAATCCTGCAATATATTTTTGTTACATAGAAGTGTAAAATTGTATATTTTAATAGGATAGAATATCAGTTCTTACCAATTTCTAAGCTGTGTAGTTGTAAGCTCGGGACCCTATATTTTGTAAAGTAATGTTAGGCTGGAATTTTCCAAAAATATATGTGAATTTAAAAGTGGGTTTTATACTTACACTTTGATTTAGTTTGTCGACCCATGTCGTAATGTAGCTGCTTTGATCCGCTTATGAGGTTCTGCTATAAGCGTCTTCTCCATTATAGCAATCTGAGCATCATTCATAATACGGCGTTTCCTTTTGTTATCTCGTTGTTTATCTTTTTCATTATTTGCGTAGTTATCTTTGGTATTCATGTTTTGATGCCTCAGTTGATTCTCGTAATTTACACAATGCATGTTCTTCAACTATTTATAGATTGGATTATATTGTCAATTTCCTTATAGCTCTAGGTAATTATAGTGGACTATTTTTTCCTTTTGTTTGAAAAAGGAATGTGTATGAATTCCTTTTCTTCAATAGCTTTGGATTGAATAACTAATCATCCTTATCTTAGTAGCGTTAGTTATTTTTACTTTTTTAAATGTTATAAATATTTTTAAAAGTAACCATATTAGCACATTCGTTTTTTAATTGCTTTAATTTATGTAATTACTAATTTAGTATATTTTTAACGTTTGTATTTTAAAAAGAATATCCCTTTTCCTAAAACTTTATTTTACTTTCATGGTATATTATTACTAGTTAAGTATATTTTTAACATTTATATTTTAAAAATAATATCCCTTTTTCCTAAAATTTTATTGTACTTTCAATGTTTCATGTCATCTCTACTAATCTTTTTTTTTTCCTTTTAAATTTTTAAAAATTATTATATTTAGAAAATATAGTGATGTTATTTGTTTTAAGGGTGAGATCGATTTCGTTGATTTCACGTAATTATTGGGTTCTTGATATGTATTAAGATGAACATAGAGTTCCAAGCTGTGAATTGATAGATTTGACTTATTATCAAAATAAACCATCAGATTTTGCAAACCGCAATTGATGATTCTGGTATAATTGTAATGCTTGGGTAATTACTGTGTTTTTGGTATAAAGATTTCCAGATTGTGAGGAAAGAATTTGTTATACACGCGGGGGCGTAATGAGCAATCAAAATCAGAGTAACATGTCTATATTCCCTCTGTCTATAATTAAGAAACAAAATTAAAGGATAAAAGGGTGAAAAGATAATAGAAACCATATCGCCTAGATTAACAATACACCCTCCATCGTATTTAAAGCTAAAGAGATACAATATAGATTTTAATTAATTCGATAAATTAAGTATCAACAAATAAGTAATTTTGAAACTAAAAAAAAAAACTTAAAATATACCTTTTTCGAAATGCAGTAACAGAATCAAAATCATGATTTAAATAGAATTTGGTTCCAGAAGATGCTTGACAGACAAATTGCACTCTGATACGTCCTTCTCAAAACACTTCTCATGATGAGAACAATGTTATCACTTTTCATCCCACGATATTTATCTTCCAATTGTTCTGCTTGTTCTTCCCATATTGTTGCTGATATTTCTATTCCACTGTTTATTCATTAAAAAATATGAACAAATAAGAGACACAAAAATAATAGTAGCCGTTAAAAGTATGATGAGAGTGCAATCTAAACGAAAAAAACTTACCTTTCTAATAATAAAGTCAGAGTAACCCTTCTTAGTTTGGCTGTAGTTTGACTACGAACATCTGTTTTGTCCATATTTTTGATATAGCCAATTACATCTATATTAAAAAAAAATCAAATACACATATAAATATATATATAGAATATAAATTTTAAATTTAAAAAATCAAGAATGTACCGTATAAATCTTCAGCTGTATCTTTCAATTTAGCCAAATACTCGTAATTTCGAAGTCGAAATTTTTCATGAGCTATTTGGCAAAATTGTTGTCCTCTAGAGGCTATTTTTGTTCTCTCGAGTTAATCTGATCATAAATTTATGATCGGAGACTTTGTAATTCTTATTGCAGTCTTGCAAATTGAAATTGCAAATTTCAATAAGATTTCCTACACATAATTGATCTCCAAACTTTTCAAGAAGGGAATGGTGTACTGAACCTTGAATAGTATTTTCCTATAAAAAATTGGATTAGAGTTAGATAATAAGTTTTTAAAATTAGGTAAACATATTTTTAATTTAATAATAAAACTAACCTTCTCATCAAGTAAGAGGAAATTAATTCCTATGAGCTCATTGTTTTTTTTCAGATTTCTTGCCTCCCACTTTCGATTAGGCGAACTACGATACGACGGTATGAGCGTTTTCATTTAACGATCCAATGTCAAATACTACTTGTTGTTTAGAATTTCAGCACTCATTGTAGTTCTCTTGAAACCTGAAAACAATTAAATAAAAGTTTATGAACTGTTTAGATCTGTAAAAGTTTTTTTGGTTATGAATTTGTGAAGGTGTCAAACAGGTTTTATAGAGGTGGGAAATTAGAATTCCTTTTCCTTTTAGAATTGTATTCCTTTTCTAAATTTCTTTTTCTTTTTTTGATAATTCTATGGTTTTATTCTTTTATTTTTGATTTTAGGTTTTAGGATTAGGAAATAACTTTAAAACTTCCTTTTTCAAATTAAATGTTGTAAAAATATAATTTTAATTTAATTATAAACGTTTTTTATCCTTTTTTTTACTTAATAACTATAGAGATGGAATAATAGAATTCCTTTTCCTTTTAGAATTGTATTCCTTTTAAAATTTCTTTTTTCTTTTTTTTTGATAATTCTATGGTTTTATTCTTTTTATTTATTTTAGGTTTTAGGATTAGGAAATAACTTTAAAATTTCCTTTTTCAAATTAAATTAAATGTTGTAAAAATATAATTTTAATTTAATTAAAAACGTTTTTATCCTTTTTTTTTTACTTAATAACTATAGAGATGGAATAATAGAATTCCTTTTCCTTTTAGAATTGTATCCCTTTTTTAAATTTCTTTTTCTTTTTTTTGATAATCTATGGTTTTATTCTTTTTATTTATTTTAGGTTTTAGGATTAGGAAATAACTTTAAAATTTCCTTTTTCAAATTAAATGTTGTAAAAATATAATTTTAATTTAATTAAAAACGTTTTTATCCTTTTTTTTTTACTTAATAACTATAGAGATGGAATAATAGAATTCTTTTTTCTTTTAGAATTGCATCCCTTTTTTAATTTCTTTCTTTTTTTTGATAAATCTATGGTTTTATTCTTTTTATTTATTTTAGGTTTTAGGATTAGGAAATAACTTTAAAATTTCCTTTTTCAAATTAAATGTTGTAAAAATATAATTTTAATTTAATTAAAAACGTTTTTATCCTTTTTTTTACTTAATAACTATAGAGATGGAATAATAGAATTCCTTTTCCTTTTAGAATTGTATCCCTTTTTTAAATTCCTTTTTTTTTTTAAGATTATGGACTACCTTTAAAATTTTCTTTTTCCTTTTATGTAATTTCCTTTTTTTGTTTTGGTCATTATCTTTTATTTTTTCTCTGATAATCTATGGTTTTATTTAATTTAACACGTGTCAAAATCTGATAATTTTAATTGACACGTGTCACGATCATGCGAGTTACTAACTTTGAATCATTCTCCTTTATATAATAAGATATTGGATGAGTAATTTAGAGAGATTTGATTTTTAATGAAATTTGAGATGATTTGGTTGAATTTTGGTGAATTAGAAATTTTGTTATTAAATTTTCTCAAATCTTATCTAAAACCATGAGATTTTGATCTTTATATTTTTAACTAAAAAATTCTTTGAAATCTTAGCTGAAACTTTCAAATCCAATTCTTAAATTGTTTTCAATATCAGTGGATTTGATTATACATTTTAAAATCATTAATCTAATAACCATGTGTATAAACAATACTTGAACATAGTAAAATATTTAAAATTATTACCTGGATATAATGGTGGATGATAGAGCTTTGTGTTGCATCATGTTCTCAAAGTAGTTATTGTTCATAGGGAATATCTTATGTTTTCCTCCTGATGTTCCAGAACTAAATGATCCAAAAGTCCACAACCATTAGAGGATTATACATGAGTTTAAAAGCTTCATCGCCACGTAAATCAAAACAAGACTTTTTACCTTTCAAAAAATCCAGTGATGGAGTTGCCTGAAATGATATTTGAAGGTTCTCCGTTTGCAACTCGTTCGATATAAGGCTTCACATCATCATAGGTAACCACAGGTACGTTCTTTTTAAAAAGCTCTTTATCAGAACTTCCATTGAGAAAACGTTGGAGATATTCAGTGTTGGCATTAAGTGTGAGTATCTCCTTCAATACATCGTCTTGTATTTGCTTTGCATTCGATGTTAATACCTCTAGATCCATGAGATTGAAACCTAGACGACTCATATTTGGTTTGATCTCTTATCACCTGAAATTAAAGGATTTATATATATATATATATATATATATAAAGAAAATCTTCAAGCGACGAGTGGACGATTTGTTTTGTTTAATAGATTAATTATAAGTCATACCCTTTTACTTTTTGTCGTCAACTATATAGCCATACCTAACCTTTAAATCAATTCTGAGTGGATTACAAGAGCTTAACTAAGCTGTCATCAAATCAAACCAAAGGATATATTTTTATATGGAGAAAAATCTCAAGTGGGTAGAAAATGATTCGATTCGATCGATTTATTATAAAGACATATTTAATTGTGAATGCATTAGAAATTAAGCTGTCATCCAATCATAGGGTTTTTTCCATAAAGAAAAGTCTCAAACGCGAAGAAATTTTTTTTTTTTCTAGTAAGTTGTGTTTTGTTATTCAACATTTACACCAAACAAAAACAAATTGTGTTTTGTTCCATGTGCGTGCAAATAATAGATATTTTTTTTAATTAGGGAAGTTTCATATTACGATTTAGATATTGATATACATAATTTTCTAGAACTTATGAGTTATGAAGATAGATATTTACTGTGGGTGTCGGAACTAACACAATTAGATTTGTAAGGGTTCGTGAAGAAGAAGAGATTTCTAGGGTTAGCTAAGATCGCAAGAGATGAGTAAGAGCTTTTGTTATTGCTATGTAAAAGTTTGAGTATAAGATTGTGTATGTGATTGCGGATCCTTTACAAGGGTTTTTACATCGACTATATATACTATCTCTAAGGCGGCTGAACATTCCTAAGTCTTCGCGGAATTGCTTCGCTTGAGTCGGTTGCATCAATGTGGGCTTCGTGTCTGGACCGGGCTATCTTCTCGTCATTGGGCCGAAGATTGTATTGGACCGAGGGTGTGATCAGCAGCACAAGAGAGGCCGTGGTTGTCTGGTCTTGGCGAGCACGGGATTGGCTGGTTTCGGCGAAGGCGTGGTCGCTTGTCTGCGAGCACGTGGTCGCACCTCATGGTGCCGAGTACGTGATCGGCCCGACGCGGTCCGAGCGCGTGGTCGGCTCCTTTCCGGTCCATTGTCTGCTTTGTCTAGATACATTTAACTACCGCATGTTTTGCACCGCGGGAAGACTCAGGTGCTGTTGCTCCTTCATCGAGAGTCTGGAGGACCATTTCTTTAGTCACCTTGCCTTCGGACGTTAATGTTGAGTGGGTGAAAACCGACCCCAACAGTTAGCCCCCCAGCTCGGTAGTGTTAGAGATAATAGTGCCGAGTTGAAGATGTATTGGATATCAGCGTTACCGTTTGAAGTCAAGGTGTTTGCCTATCCTGTCTTGCAGTGGTAGAGAATGACTTTATGCAGGAGGTTTTAAGACTCTGTAAGCGTTTTGAAGATTTTAAGACTTCTCGCTGTTTTCGCTGAAGCTGCTGCGTTTTCTGCAGAGATGATGATCTTGATCATATATATATAAATTTTTTTTTTTTTTTTCCGAAGGTTTTAAGACTTCGCATTCCTTATGGAGGTTTTAAGACTCCGCGTCGCGATTTCTATCGTCAACGATGTTTCCGGGCGATAGCCAGGTGATTTCTGGAGGCAAGAGTGTTTTTTTGAATGGAGCCGGGACCCGCCTGGTGGGAGAAAGAGCTAATATCCTTTCCTTTGAAGAGATAAGGTTTTGACTTTTTCTTTCTTTCTCTTCCTCCCCTTTCTTCTCTATTTGTTTGTTAGGGTTTTGTTTCACCTCCCCCATTGCCATCGTGTGCCGCCGACGACTAGGGCTTGCGCCGCCGACCTCGAGCTTCAGGACGCCACCGATCGGAGACTCGCGCTACCTCCGACGCCGAGCTCGCGCCGCCATCTCTCGCCTTTCTTCTTTGGTGAGTTTCCTCATCGACTCCTTTTGCATAAATTTTTCTAAGTCCCCATAGCTTCTTTGAAAATCTAAGGTCATAGATCTAGACTTCTTTCATGGAGAATCAATGTTTTCTATGTTGTGTTGTTGATTGCTTAGGAGAACCCTTGAATCCTTGGTAGCTTGTTGATTTCTAAGCTTTGATGGTTGATGGAGCAATCCTTGTGTTGAGCCTTAGAACAACCCTTGTGATTTTGATTTTAAATGCTTTTGGGGAAGAAATAGAACTCTTGATTGATTGTTGAAAATTCTTGACCCTAGATCCATCTCGTTGAATTTTGTGTAGATAGACTTGTTGTTATGGAGCAAACCATATTTGAGGATGCTATCACGCCGTTGCCTCGGGACAGCCCCGCCGTCGCGCCGCCCGACCAAGCCGACCCCGTGGTCGCGCCGTGCGACCGATCCGACCCCGTGGTCGCGCCATCCGTCCGAGCCGACCTCGTGGTCGCGGCTTCGAGAGGGGCCGAGCGCAAGCTCGCGGGCTCGAGCGAGACCGAGCACGTGCTCACGCGTTCGAGTGGCACCGAGCCCGTGGTCGCTGCTGTGGCCGGGACCGAGCCCGCGTTCACCGAGCGAAGTGGGGGACGAAGACTTGATGGTTCGCAATAGAGGAATTGAACTCTCCTTCCCCCTTAATGACGAGGACCCGGGGCTCTCAGCTGGTGCAGCTGATGCCACCCTGTCGTCAAATTTTTCTTCTACTTCCGATGATGAGGACGGCGGTGATATAACCTTTGCAGAGGTTGATCAACCTGCGGTAGTGAAGAAGAAGAAGACGCGTCCGGATCCTCCGGGATCCACTGTTTCTGACGAGGAGTCGCTGCGGCTTTTGCGGGAGAGGTGCGAGATTTCGGACGAGATCAGGCTAGTTGTTCCCGATTGCACCCAGCGAGCCGATGCTCCGCCTCCGGGATACTTCACTTTGTACGAGAATTTTGTTGAGCACTGCTTGCTGTGGTTTCCGATACCCGGCTTCCTTCTTCGTTTCCTAGAGGCGAATGGCATCTCCCTTGCTCAGATCAACCCCAGGGGGTTAAGGCATATCATTGGTATCTACGTGCTCAGCAGGGAGTGCAACTAGATTAGCACCGAGCAGCTCTCCGCCTTTTTAGACTTCAGGCCTCGTGGCGTCTTGGGAGCTTAGGTATTTGGTTTCTCGACTCGGGGCATACGCTCATCGACGGGTTCCCGAGCAAGGACGACCACTTCCAGGATCGATTCTTCTTCGTTGAGATTTTAGAGAGGACCGTTGAGGCGGATCATATCTCCCTTGTTAGGACGAGCTGGGAGAAGAGAGGTAATTTCATCTCTAGAAATATTTTTTGTATCGCGTCCATGTTTTGTGTAATAATTTCCATATTGTTTGTTTTTTTTTTTTTTTTTTGCAGTGAAGCCAGCATTTCAGACGGTCGGCCGGAGCGACGCAGCGGCCATCCCTGGCGTTCTTGCTTCCGAGAACAGCGACTGGGTAAAGTCTTTTACTCGTCAAAGGATCCAGAAGGCGCTTTCCACCAGGATCTTCCCCGGGAAGGTTCTTGGACGGGGTACTCCTAGGGTTTCTGCCTATCAGCGAGCAGAGAGAGCGAAGGCGGCGTCATCGAGCGCTGCGGTTCCAGCGTGCGTCGCGAAACAGGGCCCGTTGACCGCAGGCGCCTAAGACTCCTGCTGTTCGTGACGTCGTTCTTCACTCTTGACCTTACCCCGACGAGATTGTGATGCGTCGTGAGCGATCAGCGGAAGAGAGCCCTAACGTCGAGGGCAAAGCGAGGCGATACTCCGATGGAGCACCTCTGAAGCGTAGACGGGTTCTTCTCCTCTTTACAATGATATCGTCCCCTCCGACTCTTGGTTCCAGTGGGGAGGGCTTCCTGTTGGCGAGCCAATGTTTCGAGGTTCGGATTTTCTTCGTGCTTGTTATTGTTACTTAAAACTCTCTTGATTTTAATATGATCCTCCTTGCTCTTTTCTCGTATCAGCTTTCCGCTCAACTAGACCAGTGGCTTTTTTGCTTTAAAGAGGATTCTCGCTCTCGTGACGAGGAGCTTCATGAGGTCAAAGAGACCAACGTCGAGCTTCTTTGAGAGGAACCTAGCTCTTGAGGATGACATTGCTTCTGTGAAGAAGAGGGAGGAAGAGTTGAGTAGCAATTTGTCGAGAGCGTCTTTGGCTATGAAAGACAAGGAGGAGATTGAGTGCTTAGGGGTAAGCTATTAGACGCCGAGAGGTCAGCGAGGATGCCAAGATCGCAGAGGCCGTTGCTTAAAGGCGAGAGACAAGGAGGCTCGCAGCTCTGCTGGCAGTCGAGCAAGCAGCCGGACTGCTTGATAGGATTGGAGGGATAGCGAAAGACAACATGCTCGACCTTGTGAGATTGATCGCGAATTTGGAGTTCATAGATCGTTTCGCCCATCGATGGGCCGACGTTGGATGCTGCGGGGCGCTTTTGGTTGAGAGGAAGATCCCGATTTCTGATGCTCGCGACGTGTTTAGCGAGCTTGTCTCTTGTGTGAGGCAAGCCTTGGAGATCTCGAGAGGACGATGAGGTAGTTTGATGAGGATGAGGAGGCGATGATGGTGACCACCTTTCTTAGTTTATTTTTAGTCCTTTTGTTTTTGTATCGGATTGATGATTACGGGTTGCGATATTGGATGGTTTGTATCCTTGCTGCTTTTTTGGATGTTGTGCGGGATGACTGTGATCATAGTTTTTGTTTCTTATGATAAACCGTGATGGTTTTTTGCACAATGTACTTGCTTCAGATGTTTCCCTATGCTTAGGAATATTTTTAGGCAGTGTTGTTGCCATGCGTTTGCCAATACCGTTGTTGGTTTATTTTTTGCTCATGAATGGGGCTTTGTTTGCTCATGAATGAGGCTCTGTTTGCTCGTGAATGAGGCTTTGTTTGCACATGCGCTCACGCTCTTTATCTGCCAACGTTGCTGTTAGGCTTTGCAGAATGGTGTTGTTCTCTAGACACGTCTGTCCCAGAACATATACACCATAAGTTTTACCAGCGTGGAACCTGGGTTTTCTGAATGACTGTTCAGGGTACATGCCGAACAAATCATTGGCACCTGTTTTTTACCAACGATGCTTGTTGGGTTTCTGAGTGATCAGCTGGGTTCGTCCATGATCTTGAACACTGATACTTATATAGCGCGCTTTGGATCCGATGCTGGATGTCATTGTGTTCGTATTCCCGCATCATCACTGTGGCCAGCAGCAATGAATGCAGAATGACTCTACTTGGTTGAAGCTTTGAGAGGTCCATGATGGACATACCTGTTCTCGTGATGAGGTTTGTGCCAAGTGTTTGAAGTTTCTGGTGATGGTGTAGTCAAAGAGTAGAGTATGGGTACCCCACTCCCCCTCCTTTTAGACGAATGAGGGAACTGAATATTGTCTAGAGAGATTAAGCTTGTTCGAAGACAAGGCTTATGGAAACACTTACTCCCCTCCTAAGGCGGAGGAGATCAGTGCAGTTCATCCGGAGACGAGGCTTATGGAAACGCGTAATCCCCCCCTTTTGACGGAGGGGGGCAACTGAACCCGTCCGAAGACAAGCTGCCTACGTACCCTTTGCAGGGATCAAGTCGCATCGTAGTTCATTTTCCTTTTGTGAGAAGACTAGTGATAGTACTTCTTCAAAGTGCTTATGCGTTCAAGAGTTAAGGATGGGAGCCTGTCGTGGTGGCGAGCTCATAAACTCCAGGACGAATGACTGTTGTGACTTTGTATGGGCCTTCCCAATTGGTGCCGAGCTTGCCTGCGTTTGGCTCTGCTGTGTTCTGGAACACCTCACGCAGGACTAAGTCGCCTGTGCAGAAACGTCTCTCTCTGACTCTGGAGTTGTAATACCTTGAGGCTGCGCTCTGGTAGTTGGTAATCCGAATGAGTGCTTGGTCGCGTCGCTCATCGAGGAAATCCAATGCGTCAATAAGCATTGACCGGTTGATTTGTTCGTTGATAGGTAAGAGTTGGCGTCGTACCCCGGGCGAACAGATTTCGGATGGAATGACGCATTCGGTTCCATAGACAAGGGCGAAAGGAGTTTCGCCTGTTGCTCGTCGAGGAGTGGTGCGGTGGGACCACAAAACTCCTTCTAATTCGTCGACCCAACGGCCCTTTTTTGCCTCTAAGCGCTTTTTAAGGCCATCAAGGATCATCTTGTTGATAGCTTCTGCTTGACCGTTACCTTGGGGGTAGCGAGGCGTGGATTTGCTAAGACGGATGTTCCATTTCGCACAGAATGTCTCGAACCGGTTGGATATGAACTGCGAACCGTTGTCTGTAACGATCTCGTATGGAACTCCGTGACGACATAAGATGTTTTTCCAGACAAAGCTTTCCACTTGCACGTCTTTGATGTTTGCGTAGCCTTCAGCTTCTACCCACTTTGAGAAGTAATCTGTTAGCACGAGCAAGAATCGCTTCTGTTTTGACGGGTGCAGTGGTCCAACAATGTCCATGGCCCATCTCATGAACGGGTAAGACGATGTGACAGAGGAGAGTATCGTGGTTGGTTGATGGATTTTCGGAGCGTGTCTCTGGCACTTCTCACACTTGGCTGAGAATTTCATGCAATCGCTTACTATAGTAGGCCAGAAGTGACCATGTCTCTTGATTTTGATCGCAAGTGCTTTGCCTCCTGAGTGATTGCCACAGGATCCGCTGTGGACTTCTTCCATTATTCGCTTTGCTTCTTGTCCTTCCACGCAGCGAGTGAGCCCGGAGAAACCCCATCTGAAGAGGTTTTCCATCAAGAACATAACGTTGGCTGCTTCGCATGACTGCAAGCTGCCCATTTGCTCTTGGGCAATTTACCATCGGCAATGTACTCGCGTATCTCATCGATCCATGACTTGTCCAGCCAGTAGTCGCTTCTCCATTATCCGCGTCCATTGGAACTGCTTCGCTATTTCGTGTCTTCGTTAGTCGCTTGGCGCTGCTTGCGTTCTTTGCTTGAGAGCGTGTTAAGATGGCGGCGACACATCCTGTTGAATCTTGGGGAATTCAATGAACTCGACCGAATGATCCGTTTGAGGCCGGGTCTTCTGGCGTAGTAGTGACGGAAGCTAGGTTGGCCAATGCGTCAGCGTCCATGTTTTCATCTCTGGGAATCATTGTAAGGGCGAATTCTTGGAACGACGAGGCGAGGTTTTTTACTATCTTCAGATAAGCCTCCATGCGATCATCCTTTGCGATGTACTCACCGCTGAACTGACTGGTCACCAGCTGTGAGTCAGAGAACGCGTGGATGTGTTTAATTCACAGTCCTTGGGCGAGCCTCATGCCGGCGACGAGGGCCTCATATTCTGCTTCGTTGTTAGAGGCTTTAAATCCAAGTCGAAATGATTGCTCAAGGGCCTTTCCGGTTGGCGACACTAATCGTATTCCAATTCCGGAACCATTCTTTGAAGAAGAGCCGTCTACGTATAGCTTCCAGATTCCGGGCTGTACCTCCTTCGGATTTTTGTCTTCAGGGAGCTCTATGAGGAAATCTGCTAGCACTTGTGACTTGTTGCAAGTTCGCCCCTTGTATTCTATGTCGTATTCGCTGAGCTCCACAGCCCACTTGGCTAACCTGCCAGATTGACTTGGGCTATGTAAAACTGAACGTAGCGGGAAAGTACTAAGGACAATAATTGAATGAGATTGAAAGTAAGGTCTTAGCTTTCTCGATGCCATGAGGACGGAGAGCGCCAGCTTTTCCAGTTGAGGGTATCTTGTCTCAGCGTCCGTGAGTGTTTTACTCACATAGAAGATAGGCCTCCTTTCGCTTTCTCCTCCCGACAAGGACAATACGATTCTGCTCTCGAAACAGAAATGTAGAGGAAGAGAGGTTCTCCAGTCACTGGCTTAGCAAGGAAAGGTGGCGTTGCTAGGTATTCCTTGAGCTGTTTGAAGGCGTCTTCGCATTTTTCTGACCATTCGAATTGTTTGTTTCCTCGTAGTGTGTTGTAGAAGGGAAGACACTTGTCAGTGGAGCGTGAGATAAACCGATTGAGTGCAGCCACTCTCCCAGTTAACCTCTGTACCTCGTGTTTGTTCTTTGGAGAGGCCATCTGGATCAGTGCATCGATCTGCTTTGGGTTGGCTTCGATGCCTCGACAAGTGACTAGGTACCCAAGGAACTCACCAGAAGTCACAGCAAATCTACGCCCGTTGGATTCACCCTTCATGTTGTGGAGGTTTAGCTGGTTGAAGAACTCTTCCAGATGGGTGATGTGGTATTCTTCTTTGAGTGACTTGACGAGCATGTCATCAATGTAAACCTCCATAGTCTTTCCTAACTGGTTCTGGAACATCTTGTTCACTAGCCTTTGATACGTTGCTCCTGCGTTTTTCAGGCCAAAGGGCATTACCTTGTAGCAGTAGATGCCCCGGTCTGTAATGAAAGCTGTCTTCTCACGATCTTCGGGGTGCATCAGGATCTGGTTGTAGCCAGAGAAAGCGTCCATGAAGCTAAGGAGCTTGTTACCTGCTGTTACTTCCACCAAGCGGTCAATGTGAGGTAAGGGGTAGCTGTCTTTCGGGCAGGCTTTGTTAAGATCCGTGAAGTCGACGCAGACGCGCCACTTCCCATTCTTCTTCTTGACCACGACTGGGTTGGCGAGGCAGTCGGGATACTTGACCTCGGTTATCGACCCAACTCGCAGGAGCCTCTCGACTTCGTCGTTAACAGCCTTTGCCCGTTCAGGACCCAACTTCCTTCTTTTCTGTTTGACGGGTTTAAATGTCGGATCAACATTGAGTTCGTGGCTGGTGATGTTGATATCTATCCCGGGCATATCTTCGGCGTTCCAGGCAAAGGCGTTGACGTTCTTCTGAAGGAAAGCCACTAGCTTTGTTTTGAGTATTTCGTTAAGGGCAGCTCCGACTTCGACACATCTCTCTGGGTCGCTGCCGTCGATACACCACGGAGATCACGGGTTCGCAGGTAGGTCCTTCTTCTTCACGCGACCGTCTGCGATCTGTAATTGCTATAAGAGGTTAGCAAGGTCTTTCACCAGATTGGAATTGTTTTTTGCTTTCTTCCGCGGCCCCTGTGAGGTCGGGCTGTCTTCCCTTTCTTCATGAGTCATTGGGTTTGAGTCATCGTTCTCCTCATGATTAAGCTTACAATGCGCTGCCAAGAAACACATGCGGGAATCTCTTTGATTGTCGTAGATTGTTTGTACGCCGTCACCGGCCGGGAATTTTAAGCAGAAGTGGTAAGTTGATGGTACGGCTCGCATTTGATTGAGTCATGGTGTTCCCATAATTGCGTTGTAAATGGCGGGATGATCAGACACCGTGAAGTTTACCATCTTCTTGACGCCTCCAGCTTGGACTAGCAGGCGAATAGTTCCCATTGTCAAAGTTGTCTCGCCAGAGAAGCCTGTTATAGGCTTTGGTTGCCCTCTGACGAGTGAGAGGTCGATCTTCATTTTTTCGAGCGTATCCTTGAAGATAACGTCCACTGAGCTTCCAGTATCGATGAGGACTCGAGCAACGTTGAAGTCAAAGATAGTCAGGTTTATTATCAAATGATCGTTATGTGGATGGTCAATGCCTTCGGCATCCTCTTCGCCAAAAGTGACGGGGTCGCTGGCACGCTTTGCCCTCGGGGGTGCGGAGATGTTGGCACAGACCTCGGCGCGTCTCTGGTAAGCCTCGATCGCAGTTACATTGTCAGCACAGCGATCTGCGACCCTCCCATGATCACGCGTTGATAGTGCCTTCGCGAGGTCTCCGCTCTCGGGGTTGTCTCCACGACGTTGTCGCCGAGGATTTTCGGTCTGAACCTCGGTGACGTCTTGAGCCTTTTCTTCTGGTTTGAAGTCCGCCAGGCTGATGTTACCTTTGAGAGTGCCCTCTGCCAGCTTAGCAGCCAGCTGTCGTCCTAACTCGCGGCACCTCGCAGTCGAATGCCCTGTTGTCTTGTGGAATTCACAGTACAGCTTTTCGTCATACTCCTTCGGGTCTCTAACCCATGTGAAGTTTCCTCTGCCGCGACCACGACCGCGGCCTCGGCCTCTACCATATCCGGGTGCTACGATTTGGTAATTGTGAGCTCCTCCTGCTCCCCCTTCGAACTAGACGAAGGCGGGATTGCCTTTCTTTGGTGCAGCCGGGGCTGAAATCTGAGAAGGTTCGCCCGCCTGCTTAGTTCTTCCGCCTCTCTTGGCGTGGAGCTCTTATTCACTTCGGGCAAAATCAGCTGCACGGTGAAGAGCGTCTTGAATCGTTGTCAGAGGATTGATAGTGAGTTCATGCCAAAACGGAGATGGGCATTTAACTGCTCCTCTTAAGGCTTCCAGTGCATATGTATTGCTTATTCCATCTACCTTTGACAGAGTATTTTTGAACCTCGTCGTCGGAAAACTTAGCTTTAAGCTCTCTCCTTGCTTGTTGGTCCATAGCTCTGCGTCAGTAAATCTTTCGCTCAGCGAAGATGTTGTAGTGTTGTCTGAACATCTCAGTAAAGTTGGTGGAAGTTGTGGATCGAATTCCTCTCCGGTTTGTAGAACCACTTGGAGGGCAGGCCCTTGAGGCTTTCTGAACAGTTTGCAGTAGCCGACGTCCTTCTCGGCTTCTTTGAAATTTGCCCTCCCTAGGGCTACCTCGAACTCCATTAGATGATCAGCTGGGTCGGAGGTTCCTTTGTAGCTTGAGGCTTTGATTCTTCTTCCCGGATCAGAGATTTTGGCCCTTGAGATGCTTTCAGTGAAAGGGGTGTTTCGTGCCTTCTCTAGGACGTAGGTGACCCCGGAGCCTTCCTGTGCTTCGGTACATCTGAGCTTAGTAGTCCTTAGGTCGAAACGACATGGTCTAACTGGGCTTTTAGCCTGCGACCTCTTCGCTTTGGGGAGCCTTGTGGAGCCTTTTCGCCTCGCTCCCTCCTGTAAGACTTTGCCATGGTTGGAGCTTCTTCTCCATCAGCGATGGTGTTGTAAGCAGCTGCCTTAGTTTGGATGCGTCTCCGAGGGGGTTGATCTTCGTCCGATTCTCCCACTGCTCGCTCGGGAGTTTCATCAGATTCCTGATGAGGCGGTGGTGGAGGCAGATCTTCTGGGTCAATACGATCGGTTCGAGGTGGCAGCTTCTCATGTCGAATCCTTCGAATGACTCGGGGCGTGGTGAAGTTGAGGCGCGTTGGACGGACATGAGATCTTTTGCGAGTCTGTCTTCTGAGCGTCTGCAATTCGTTTGTCATAGCCTCATGGTATTTTTCCTGATCCTGTGCTTTCTTCATGAGCACATCAAGTATCTGCTTGATCTCCGTGATATCCGCTGGGTTGTTGTCGTGAGGCGCAGCGCTTTCCACAGAGTTTTCCTTTTCCTCGCTGCTCCTGTGAGACGAGGATCCTTCGTTGCTCGTGCTGTTGTTACCGGACATCTTGGTGGTGTTGCGAAACCTAGCTTTCTTGTGTCATAAATTCTCTAGTTCCCCACAGACGGCGCCAAATTGTGGGTGTCGGAACTAACACAATTAGATTTGTAAGGGTTCGTGAAGAAGAAGAGATTTCTAGGGTTAGCTAAGATCGCAAGAGATGAGTAAGAGCTTTTGTTATTGCTATGTAAAAGTTTGAGTATAAGATTGTGTATGTGATTGCGGATCCTTTACAAGGGTTTTTACATCGACTATATATACTATCTCTAAGGCGGCTGAACATTCCTAAGTCTTCGCGGAATTGCTTCGCTTGAGTCAGTTGCATCAATGTGGGCTTCGTGTCTGGACCGGGCTATCTTCTCGTCATTGGGCCGAAGACTGTATTGGACCGAGGGTGTGATCAGCAGCACAGGAGAGGCCGTGGTCGTCTGGTCTTGGCGAGCACGGGATCGGCTGGTTTCGGCGAAGGCGTGGTCGCTTGTCTGCGAGCACGTGGTCGCACCTCATGGTGCCGAGTACGTGATCGGCCCGACGCGGTCCGAGCGCGTGGTCGGCTCCTTTCCGGTCCATTGTCTGCTTTGTCTAGATACATTTAACTACCGCATGTTTTGCACCGCGGGAAGACTCAGGTGCTGTTGCTCCTTCATCGAGAGTCTGGAGGACCATTTCTTTAGTCACCTTGCCTTCGGACGTTAATGTTGAGTGGGTGAAAACCGACCCCAACATTTACTATCCCACGACGTGCCTTCTTGTTAGTTATGAATATAATGTGCACACATAAAAATTAATATGAACTGCTTTTTGTTTTTTTATGAACTCTAAACTGATAAAATAAAAAGTTCAATCACACATGTTTACTATTCCATTCGTTTTAAAATAAGTGTCATTTTAGATTAAATTTTCTTGTTTTAGATTAAGCGTCCTTTTAGATTTTCAAAACAAATGGTAGGTAAAAGTTATAGTAGTTTATAAGTTATAACTATTGATTTAATGCATTGACAAATAATTTTTTTTATAAAATATATTAATAATGGGTAGAAAGAAAATTTAGTTATTTTCTGTGAAAAAACCTTAAACCACATTTATTTTAAAATGGAGGGAGTATAAAATAATTTCTACCAAAGAAAAGAGTTTTCAATAAGTTATAAAATTTTAAAAAAAAAAACAAAAAAAAAATTAGATAGCGTTCGATTATCAGATAAGATAGATAGGGAAGCCTATATTTGATATGATACAAAAAGAGGTCAGAGGCTTTTCGAAGCCTGCAGGAATCCATGCTCGACAACATGCAAGACTCATAGACTCATAAACAATTCATTTACCTCTTTTTGATCAAACTGTTAATCACTATCCGACTTGACCTCACAGCTGAGGAGGATGGTTCACGGCGAAGTGGTCTGACCCCTACAAAGTTGAAGAGACAGAGAAGAAAATGTAAGCAAGCTACAAGGAGATTTAGGAAGAGAAAGCTATGAAAACGTTTTTACGAAATTCGAGATGGTTCACGGTGGTTATAGCCAATCTCCTGCCAAAGCAAGATCTGAAAACATATTTTGACTCATGCATTCGAAATGGAAATCATTTTGCTTGCATGAAAACGTTTTAGAGAAAACATAAGGACTTACGATTGATCTAAGACAGCTCAAAATATTATATTGTTCTCTATGTATTCTTAAGAGGAAGACAAAGCTATATCAAGACCCAAAAAAAGAGACTAGGTAGAGACTTAGAGAGATGAATGATGAGTGAAAATGAGAGGATATATAGAAAATATATATATATATAGATAGACTTGGTTTTGTTCAAGGGACATAATTGACTCGTGTCCATCCATGAGACAGCACAACTGTCTCTCTGATTTGATAGATCACTAACTTGGACAGAAACTGTCTAGATTAGCTTAATGACTCCCTAATAGCCATGCAACCAATATGATGAATACAAGACTAGCTTAACTCACAGTTAATGAATATTACTTAATTATAAATTATATAACAGTTAATAAACATTAGTTAGATAGTTAATGATAAAATAAGTGAAAGTAAAAAAAAAGAAGTTTAAAGAATGATTAAAAACGTAAGTTAAAAAAAATTAACGAATTTAAAAAAAAACTAATAATAATAAATACTATATTATGCAATAGTTAATTAATAATAATATAACTAAACTTTAAAAAAAATGTGTTTAAAATTATCGGAGAAATGAATACAAAGATAAATGAAAATGAAGTAAAATGTATTTAAACAATCCTAAGATATAAGAAAATTAAAGTTTAAATGATGAAAAATAATACAAACATCAAGATTTTGGTATGAAATGAGTGTCAATAGATCCAGATCTAAAGAAAAAATGAAGATATCTACGAATATGTGTAAAGATAAGATGAAATCTCTAGAAAGAAAATATGATATGCATTATTACATGTTCTGAAATTCTTTATTGTTCGCTCAAGTGAGCAAAAAATCAAGCAACTGATAAGAAAAAATAGAAAGCATAAAAATATGAAATTGAGAATATAATTCTCATCTAGGTTGATCATGCAACTGTATACTAAATTTTTTGGTAATGTAAGCATGGTAAATGAGATGGGATAGCGGGAAAGAGACATAAATGAACTGGTAAAAAACTATCTAACCGTATGATGAATTTATTTCGATTGATTCGTCGAATCCGCTGTAGCAATATGTTTTATATATAAAGAAAAATTATTCTCGACAATATATGTTATATATCGCGTGGTAAAATTCAACGATTCATTTTGTTAATAGTTTATAATTAAAACACGTTAATAGTTAATAATTAAATCACGCACCATTAGAAATTAATTAGAAATCTAGTTAAATTAGTGGTAGAGTTTAATGTATGTGAGTAAAATAGTTATTTCCATACTGCAGATGATAAAAGTAAAAAAGATAAATTCTAAATTTTATTCTTAAATGGGTGCGACACAACTGTAACAAACTGACTCTCAAAATGACATATCCGTTTTTCTAGCTATTTCTCTTCGTTTTTCCTATGCAAAAGATGGTGAAACAATATATTTTGTTTACATACACAATAATATCCAAATTACATGAGTTATTAATATTATACATATGGTTTGTAGTCCTTTGCCAACATCTTTGTTGATAAGAAAGACAATTTTTGTGGAAAATGACATTCCTAATTTTGATAACAAAGAAGAAAGCTCAGATTCCTTGCCCATCGTAAGCCTTCCATCTTTCTATCACCACCTTGTACTCTTCATCCCTTTTCCTTACCTATCAGATCGACCAATCATCGTCATCGTTATGTATATCTTCAAATGATTATATTACTGAGTACTACTACTATATACCTCAACCATGGGATTCCTTCCGCGAAGCAACATATCAACAGTCTTTTCGGTCTAGACGAGAGTAGAAGAACACAAGCTTTGTTAATCTTTAATATAAGAAGCAAGAACAAATTTTGGTAAAACAGTAGGAGGCTTACTTGATGTGCAATCCAATAATCTCTTTCTCGCATCTCAATCAAGAAATAAAATGTCGGTGGAGCTTTCCTCTCGAGTATACTCTTCTGACTCCTTCTCGCTCTCGCTTCTTCATCTCCAAGAGTCACGGTTTCGATACCCCCAATCTACAAACCAACAATGAGAAGGTAAAGAATATGAGAAAAGCTTTCTTAAAACCAGAAGCAATGCAGACAAGCGGTGAAGAAATTAGTACCAAGTCTGAAAGAGTAGGATTCTTTATGATGTTCTGAAGCTGCTCTCCATGAGCAGTGCCAATTAGCATCACTCCCCTTTCGGCAATGGAACGACAAGCAAGCGCTTCAGCTTCTGTGCCGATCTCATCAACGATGATCACTTGAGGCATATGGTTCTCTACTGCCTCAATCATTACTTTATGCTGCAAAGATGGCTTTGGTACTTGCATTCTACGCGATCCTCCAATAGCTGAGTGTGGAATATCACCATCTCCTCCTATTTCATTGCTTGTATCAATTATCACCTAAAACACACATTACACATACTAAATCACTTCAAAATTCAGAACTTTCAAGTCTAAGAAAAACTAAAGGATGGACAAAACCCACCACTCTTTTCTGGAATTCATGAGACAAAACACGAGCAATCTCTCGCACAACAGTAGTCTTACCAACACCAGGCCTATAATTAAATCCAACAAAGACGAATCAAATCATCATCAAAGAAGTGAAATGTACGCATAAAAGTAGTGTGTAAAACAAGTAACAAGTACCGTCCAACGAACATGATACTTTTCCCATAGTGAAGAAGATCATAGAGCATGTCAATGTGACCACTCACAGCTCTCCCAACCCGACAAGTTAAACCGATAATGAAGCCTTTCCGATTACGAATAGCCGATATCCTATGCAATGTACCTTCAATTCCAGCTCTATTATCAGCTCCAAATTCACCTACAAGCTCTTGAGCATCCTCTAGTTCTTCCATAGATACCTAAGCTAGTGTTTCATGGATACAAAGAATCCAAATTTAAAGACACTTAACACAAGAAGATGAAAAAAAAACACAAACATCATATAATTTGTTTACCTCATTGTTTCTAAGATATTGGCCTCCAGGTTCTCCAAGATAACGTGCTTCAGGTGGTCTTCCCAAATCCATTATCACCTAATCAAGATTTCAAAATTCATCAACCTTTAAAATATTTCTCAATCCATTTCTTAGGATTTTAAAATTTGTGTTTGATAAGAGATGTTTAAAAAACCTCTACGAGCTGGTTTCTCCGGGAATCGTTGAGGAGACGGTGACGTAGATCTCTTGGAAGAATCTACAAAAGGCGCTAGAGTTTAGGAAAATATCAAATTGTAGCGTAGAGCAGAGCAGAGAGTGATTTACGGTGAATTAAAACCTCGAGAAATGCGCTGAGATTGTCGTCGACGATCATAGCGGAGGACTGTGGAAGAGCGAGGGAGGTGACGGTGGAGGAAACCGGAAAACGCTGGCGAATTGGGGAAAATAGACGGCAAGCTTCGCCGGCCCATGGAACGCAAACTCCGGTCATCTTTCACTGCCCCCACCGAGCGGATAAGGAAGACTCCAGTCAAGAGAGACCCCGAAACCACCAGCAATTATTAATTGTTTGGGCCTTTGGGCTTTTGAAACGTTGTCCTTTATTTCCGTCTTGTATTTCTCTCTATCCATATTGTGTGAATCGAGATTTAAAAAACATGGCGGACAAGAAAGTTTCGTGTTCGATTTAAATCTAAATCTTATACATAGGTAACAATCGATGGCAAGTCATTTGTGT
>CM051362.1:18571744-18655795 GCA_028015245.1 Cardamine occulta
TCCTTGTTTTGAATATGTTCTTGGTAAGTTATGTTGTCTAAATTTTTGAAGTGTAAACACATGAGAAGCAGAGATGGTTTCGTGTTTCCAATAAATTAGAGCACAAGACACATGTCTCCTATGATCCCATAGTCCAACTGATTATACGATCTCCTGTTGATAGTAGGCAATTATGCATTGCAAGCCAAGTACAAAAATAATACTTTGGTGTCGCATGAGTAAACCAAACTCTTTTGTGCCAACCTACTTTGATTTAGATGGTGCGTATATGATTCTAAGTGTCTTTAGTGCAGAAAGTTTGTATGAATATATATCCTTTACCTTTTCAGAAGACGACATCCGCGGAATCCTCCACACGGCCTTATCGCTGTAGATCTAGAGCATATTTGATCTTGTTTTTGGCAATACAATATCTATGAATCCTTCTTGCTCCTCTTCTTTATATCAAATTTTATTCGTGGTTTGGACCAATCGTCTACGAATCCTTTCTTTTCTTACTCAGATCTTTACTTGCGGCTCTTCACTTTTTTTGTTAAACAGATCATGAGCCATGAACCACTACTATTAAATATATCGATTCTAAAATTTTCACTAAATCTGCCTTGATTAGCCCCTTAAATCGATCACAAATTTTGGTCCATTTGACACTTGAAATCGTTTCCAACACACTTGACTAAAAATAAGTTCCTTTATTAGTGACTACTGGTTTCAGTTGACACTTAGTAAATAGTAGTACAATTTAAATAAGAAAAAACCTCACATATATCTCATCCTCGTCTTATACATCCTTTTGGATTCTTATACATCAGTTAGTTGACAAGTATAAGATTTTTTTTTTTTTGTATGAATATAAAATTATATTCACCAAAAAACTTGTGTTACATAGAATGCATCCTTGGTTCAAATCATAAGAAGATCAAAAGAAAATTTCTTATAAGATTCTTATTAACTGCATTCATGAAGCAATTTGCTTCCAATCACAGAATGAAATCAAATGGATACATGTATCAAGAAAAATCATAGATAGAGACGTATAATATAACATAATTAGCTAGCATCTATTTAGAATAACCCTAGAAATCCATTTTCACCACGCAAAGAAAGCAGATTCGAATGTGGCTGGACCGAGGATGAATTGTTGTTGCTTTCATCTTCAAACCTCATCTCTCGAGACGAATCCTCATGATTCCCCATTTGACAATTCACCATTCCCCATTCACCTACTGTTTTGCACGTGCCAACCTCAACTCCCGATGACTCACACGCTTGCTGGTACTCACCTTCCCTTGGAAGAAGAGCCAATGAGTAGTCATAGCCTAATGAAAGAGGCTTGTGCTGTGACTGATGAAACATTGGTGGTTGTGTGTATTGATGAAGACCAATCTCTCCGGCCTTGTTGAGCTCAAACGTTGAGTTTCCTTGATAAGAGGCTTCTCTACGGATGAAGCTACGAGCTTCAAGCCTATTAATGTTGTTGATGCCTGAGCCAACTTCATTCCCTACTTTGAACAAATTTTTCTTCTTGAACACTCTACAAACAGCCCATCCATCTTCCTACATTATATATAGATTGGCTCATTCAATAAGATTAAACAGTGGACCAACTTTCATAATTTTCATAATATAAGAGATAAATTAAACATACACTAGGATTATCGTCAGTGTCTTCAATACGGTACTCGTGCATGATCCAATCAGTCTTTTGGCCATGAGGAGCTCTTCCTTTATAGAAGACAAGAGTCTTCCTCATGCCTATTTTCTTGTAACAGTTTCTTATGCATTTGTCACGTCCCGTCGCCTTCCAGAAACCAGAGTGGGTAGCACGGTTCGTCCTTGAACCCGTTGGATATTTTCTATCCTTGTGGCTGAAGAAATACCACTCATTTTGCGGCGTTGATCCTATTCTGCATCTATCTACATAATAAAAATAATGCGTATGTATAGTAATTAACTAATTAGAGAATTGGATCATATTGGTATGTTGTTTATTAATCTTTCTTTTTATATATATATATAAAGATATGTTTATTAACTAAAGAACGTACCTTGTAAATCCCATGGCTCAATCTTGTTCAAATCAACTTCCTTGATGACTTCCATATCGAACTTTTCATAAGAAATCTTCTTCTTCAAGTAGTAATGAAGAAGTTCTTCGTCGGTTGGGTGAAATCGAAAACCGGGCGGTACACCTCCGTTAGCCGAAGTCATTTTCCGGTTTATGATGATCAATGTTTGTTTGAGTCTAAAGTTATATAATGGAACTCTTAATTACAATGATCTGCCTTTTCTTTCAAGCACTCTTCTTGTTCTTGGTTTTACATATATAGAGAGATTAGAGAAAGATTACACACACACGTAATAGTCAACTGTATTAATCAATGAAATAATCAAAGTTAATAGTATATGATGATGAAGAAGTTGACGGCCGGTGACAACGCCGCCGGAGAAGCTCAAAAAGCTATCGTGAAAACTCAAAAGCAAGACTCTTCCAAAGCATTTAAGGCGTATCGGTAAATTTGGAAATATAATTATCATTTTGTTATAAATAATTAACGAATCCGTGTTGAAGTTGATTGCTCCGTAAGCAAAGTTTTCGTCAAAGAAAAAAGTTCATATTGGGAACTCCAATTCTGATCATACGGTCCATATCTGTGTAGATGTGGGAAGTTTTGTTAGCAATTAATATGAATCTAATTAAACCGACTAGTATTATACGATAGTTAAATTATTTTTAAAAGCATGCAGAAGTCCATATCAATATGAATGCAGTGGGCAATGGGGTCAATTGACCAATTGTAACTTTGTGACCTGTGAGATATTTAATTTCCTGATTATTTGGTTTGCCTAACTTTCAAGCATTCTTTTTTTGTTTGATAAAAACTTTCAAGCATTCTTATATGTTTAATTCATTGACTTAAGCAACCAATAAATTAGTGGATTTAGGAACTCAATGAAAAAGGGATTTGAAAATTTTAGATAATAACAAGCTAACGAATTACAAGTGGTGGTCTAGTCACTATAGGAAAACATAGCAATTTCCAACAAGGGTAATTGTCGGAATATTGTCAGAAATGGAAGAATTCCGAGAAAGAACCGAGAAAACGAGAATAGTCGGGATACGGCTCAAGAAATTTTTTTATTGTCAGAATTTAGTAGGAAAATGTTTTTAGTCGGAATTTTGTAGAAAATAATTAGTCTGAATTTTGTAAGAAAAAAATAGTCAGAATTTGTAAGAAAATAATTAGTCAGAATTTTGTAGAAAAGTTTTGTCCAAAAATTGACAGAAATTAGTTTTTTTTTTAACATAATTAAATTAAAGATTTGTCGGAATTTTGTCAGGAAAAAAAAATTGTCGGAAAATTGACGGAAATTGGTTTTTTTAAAAAACATAATTAAATTAAAGATTTGTCGGAAAAACATAATTGTCGGAAAATTGACGGAAATTGGTTTTTGTTAAAAAAAACTTTGTTAAATTAATAATTAAACATAAATTAATCTAAATTGTCTTGAAAATGTAATTATTAAAAAGCATAATTATAAAATAAAAATATAAAATTTTTAAGGCATTGTGAAATCAATATCGATGTAGGAAATAAATTAAATCTCTTACCTGATTTGGAAATAAACTAAATTTTTTAACTGATTTGGAAATAAATTACATTTCTTAACTGATTTAGAATTTGATAGAATTGTGAGAATGGAGCAAACGGGAATTGTGGCTATATAGGACATAAAATTGCTAAAAAATTATGACTAATGAGATGGATTATCGGAATTTTGTGGAAAAATGATTTTAAATTTCCGTCAAAATTCTGACAAAATTGATGAAATTTTATCGGAAATTGGACATTGTTTTTCCTACAAAATTCCGATAATCCCTCTCATTAGTCAGAATTTCGTCAAATTTGTTTTTTAAAGGGATTATCGGGTAAAATGAGATGTTACAATATTCCGGGTAAAATTCTGACAAAATTCTGACTAATGAGAGGGATTGTCGGAATTTTGTAGGAAAATGATGTCTAATTTCTGATAAAATTCCATCAACTTTGTCAAAATTTTGACAGAAATTGGACATCGCTTTCCTACAAAATTCCGACAATCCCTCTCATTAGTCGGAATTTTAAAAAATCGACGAAATTTAAACAGAATTTATCCAGAATATTGTAACATGTAACTGTAATATAAAAGGCGGCAAAATACCGACCATTTTCCGATTAAATTTCAACTACCATTTGTCGGAATTTTGTCAGAATAATTCAATCAATTTTCTGACAAAATTCCAGTAAATATTTGCCAGAATTTTGTCGGACTTTTTACATTAAATTTTGATTTCAATTCCGATTAATTACCTACTACACTCCGTCATTTTCCGAAAATATTTTCTGTCTAATTTCCGGTATTTGTTTTTTTTGGAATTTTCCTACTAAATTCTGACAACCTCTATTTTTGTCGGAAATTTGCCGGAAAATCATCGGAATTATTCAGAATAATTTTGACTATTATTTTTGTCGGAAATATTTGTAGGAATGACCTATGTTTTCTTGTAGTGAGTGGTTCCTATTTGAGGAAGAGTTGTCATGTTGTTCTAGGTCAGGGATCGATTCCCCTTAAGTGAGGAATTCTCTAAATCACTCCATTTGGCCATATGGATATGGGCCCTTGCTTTCGGTTCATTTGAATATCCGGAGAAAAAATCTATTTGTGGGCTGCACCTCCCCCAAAAGATTAGTCTGGACCTTTCCATACGTTTAGGATTTGAGTTAAAAAAGGAAAAAAAAAAACCAAAAAACAAGCTAACGAGAAGGTAAATCCCGTGCATGCATAGCACGTGGGAGACTTGCGGTGATGATATACATGTACGTTGACATACGGATTAATGTACCTTTTTTTTTTTTGGTTAAAGAGCGATTGATGTACGTGACGTTCGTGAGTAAGGTAAATTTTGATATTTGAGCCTATTTAGATGATGGACATTCTATTTATTATTATTTTTAAGGGTGTTGAACTTATAAGATGCATAACTAAAACCTTTACAGTCTAATAATAGATGTCTTCTCACTTCTCATCATTCTCAGAAAATCCTTTAGTCAAATAGAACTTTGATCGGAGCTGGCTCTAAAACCTTATAGGCTAGAGGTACAAAGTTTTTATGGACCTATTAAATAGTGATTACAAAAATTTAGTTTGTAAAAGAGATATGAGTCCTTATGAAAAGGGAAACGGGTACGCGCAAACTAAACGTTATCGTTATGGTAACATGGTAAGTCGCAAGTAGAAGGACGGGTTTGAACCTTATACTTTAACGATTTAAATATGGCCATTTCCAAGTTTTCAACTCGGCTGATGACATTTTGATGAATAATCAGCCAAAATATTATTTATTATAGAATAAATATGTTAAAACCTGCAAATATGGGTTTGGCCCGTTTGTATCTAGAACCTGTAATTACTATAAACCATGTTTAACCGTCAACAATGTATATAATTGAAAACGCAGTTACACTTTTGACAATGGTGAGAATTTCTTTATGAGCGTGTGTATTTTCAAACATCACCTCAAAGAACTCAAAACATATTTTGTCAACTTTTTGGCCAACACACCTCTCTTCATTTACCATTATGCCCGAGAGACTCCTTTTACCTTCTCATATACGTAGATGACATAATGAAAATTACAAACACTAACTATAAGAGATTGTTAGGTGACTTGTAGGAAGCCCCGGCCGAAGAAAATTAAGGCCCTTGTTAATATATTTTTCTTTAACAAAAAAAAACACTAACTATAATATTTCATCACTTTCTCACATGTTTTGCAGAAAACATTTTGACCAAAAACCTAGGTGGGCATCGAAGTCACACATTTTGCGAAAAGAATTAATATTTACCTTATGCAGTACAAATAGATCATCGATTTTCTCACAAAGCTTAAGATGATTCAGCCTAAGCTAGTTTTGACATCTATATTGTTTTTGCCAAAGCTCACACTTACCTCGAGAGAGATACTCTATTGTCAATGTGACTATTTTCTTTTCGGGCAACACACAAGATAAGATTTTATCACTGTGGAGTACTTGTTGTCACACGACCATACATCATCGTTTATATCGTCAACCGCCTTTCTCAATTTATACACACTCAATTAAAGACCATTGGCAAGCAGGAAAATGAGTGTTACGATACTTGACTGATCTCACGGTATCTTCCTTAAACACACGATAACCTTATGACCCTACATGGGTTTTCGATGCAAATTGGGTAGGTGACACAGACGACTTCAGTATAACATATACTTCGGGTGGATATTAGTATATACCATGGTCCTAAGCAAAGTAGTGTGAAGTGGTTTAGTTTTCCACCAGAGCTGAATATTGTTTGGTTGTCAATGTCACTTCATAGATCTTTTCTCACTTAGCTTGACATATCCTTACTTCATACACCCGTTATTTGTTGCGACAACGACAATGCATCTCACCTATAGTTATATGCTAATCTAATCCGATGTCTTATGTGTCTAATTAGTAGTATCTCCCTAGGAAGCATGAAATTTCTTTCCGATGTCCATTTTCCGTTTCAAAAATGTTTCGGAAACGCGGTGGAAACGTGTTTCTTAAAAACCGCAATTTAGAAACACGATAGAAACATTGGTTTCCATTTTGAAAACGCAATAGAAACTTATTTTTTATTTGGAAACTTATTAAATAAATAATTTCGAAACATGAGATATATATGATATTCATTTTTGTTTTTACTTAAAAATATTCTAACTAATTTGAAGAATATAAAATATCTCATCATTATTAAAATAATAAAATAAAAATGTTTTAAGAATGCGAATGAATATGCAATTAAATATTTGATTTTGATAGTTATAGTATTTTATTTATAGTTAAACTACTTTATATATGTGTTGGATTTGTGTGTTTTCAAATATTTTTTTAATTATAAATTTGTTGTTTCAATAAATATTTTTAAATAAATATATATATATATATGTGTTCACGTTTCCAACATGTACCCATTTCCTAATTTTTCGAAATAAATTTATTTTTATACGTTTTACTTCCGTGTACCCATTTCCGTTTCAATGCTATTTAGGTATCTCCAATGTTTTCTAACAATGATAAATTGGTTGATGCTCTCAGCAATCCACTAGCTCGAATTCGTTTTCTCGATGTAAACACACAAGATTTGAGTCACTAAAAAGTCCTCAATTTTGAAGAGGTGTGTAATAAATATGTATATAGTTAGAACTTAAATGCCATTAGCATGCCCATCAGTTGAGAAATTGTCTAGAGTTTTTTATTAATTTGGTAAAGTTAAATTATATTATTATATTATATTATTTTAAAAAAATTGACCAATCATAAAAGGACAAGTGTGCTGACAGTCTCTAAAAAGTATCTAAAGTAGCCATAGGCTTACGGGTCGGGTTATTCTGTTCAGGTCGGTCCGAACCAAAGTAATCGGGTTCGGTTACCGATTCAAATGAAGCATTAAACCGAACAGAATCAATTAAATTAGTAATCGGATTTCGGATCGGTTCGGTTCGGTAATCGGAAACCGATCGGTTAAAGGAACTTCATATATAAACAAAAAAACCCTAGATCTCTAAATCTCATTTCATCTTCTCCTCTTTCACGAGAGAGAAAAAAAACTTTTCTCTGCTTCTTCTTCTTCGTTCTTCTCCTTCTTTCTTCTTCTTCGTTCTTCTTCTTCTTCTTCTTCTTCGTTATCTTCTTCTTCTTCTTCTTCTTCTTCATGACATCGATTCTCTTTGCTCGATTCACTCGATTTGGGCGACGGCACAGCGGATCTGAGACTATGCCGCACCGTTTCACCGGATCTGGTGAAGACATGGTACGGTGAGGCATCCTCCACGCGGTGTGACCGAAGATCCCTCCGTTTGGCAGAGAGCTACGCAACCGGCTTTGTAGTCATTTCGAGGGGCGAGTTCGTGGCGTCCGGTTTCGAAGAGGGGTCTAAAGGCTTGGATCTGGCGAATGTTTCTCTTCCAAGTCGCGGCTGCTAGAGGACGGTGGCGTTTGTTTTCCGGGAATCACGGCGAAGCTGCAAATCGGAGACCAAATCCTAGTTTTTATGGGTTTGGGCTTAATTTGATAATGGGCTTGTAATTTTAGTTAAAATTGTTTGTTGTTTATTGGGTTTTTAATTTAATTTCGGTAAAATTGGTTTGTAATATTGTTTATTGGGTTTGTAATTTAATTTTGGTTAACCGAATTAACCGAAAAATTTTGATTCGGAATTGAATTTAAAACATGAAACTGAACCGATTACCGAACCGAATACGGCCGATGGAGATGGGAAATCCTTAATATACTAATAATTAATCATAACCATAAATTTGTATAAATTAAAAATATTACTGATATTAATGTTTATTTTATTCATCGTATAATCGAATTGTATTTAACAGTAATAGTTGCAACCCTATATAACCGTGACTAGATCCTAGATCCGACCGGCACGACTAGACTAATTGCCAAAATTGGTATGGTTGAAACAGAAACAGATATCAAATCACACAGAGCATGTTTACACTTTTGACCTTCTTAAATCTGCTCCTTAACTAGATTCTCTCCGAATCAAATTTTGATTGACCCAAACTGATTCGATTCTATCCGACGTTGCAGTTTCCTGGGAGATTAAATTTATATAAATTTGTAACTGTTCGTTCCTCTTAAGACTTTAGCAAACAATTTCGCCACGAAACCACAAGTGTCGTCCCTCATGACTGTTTTGTGAAGCTGCGATGATCGTGTGATTCAATTCAAAATCCCTAACTTTTCCAAATTTTCCAAAACCCTCAAATAAATCTAACTCTAACCCATCTTTCAATGGCGATTTCTCTACTTCCCAGTCCATTCATCTCACTCCGTACTAGAAAAATCTCTAACCTTCCTACGAGACTCCTCTCCCTAAGGCTAGCATGCTCTTCTTCTTCTAATGGGTCTTCTCAAAACCAGCAAGTTTCTTCAGATTCCGAGAAGAGATCATTCTCTGTAGCCACCGGTGAGCTTTTCATCGGAATTGCGGCAAGACTTTTGAAATACACCAATCAACGAACGTCTCCTTCACCTAATGTTGGAGATAGAATAGGAAGTGTAGTTGAGGATGAGATTGATCCATCAATGATATGGGAACAAAGGGTTAAAGATGTAGAAGCTGAGAAAGAGAGAAGAATCATTACAAGTCCTGGTTTTAGTTTCTCTGCTGCTGGGCTTTTGTTTCCTTATCATCTTGGTGTTGCTCAGTTACTTATTGAAAAGGGTTACATAAAGGTGCTTCCTTTTTTCTTTTTCTTATGATGTTTTTATGATGTGTTTGTTTGTTTATATCATCAATTATGATTTTTTTTTTTGTGTGTTGGGATTTAAGGATACTACTCCTTTGGCTGGATCTTCTGCTGGTGCTGTAGTTTGTGCTGTGATTACTTCAGGAGCTTCTATGCGTGAAGCTCTTGAAGCTACTAAGGTTCTTGCTGATGATTGTCGACGCAATGGCACTGCTTTTCGTCTTGGGGTAATGAGTCTTCTTCCTCAGTATGTTCATAGTTAGAGCCATGGAGTTGTATAAGTTCCTTGGTGTTGTGCTCTTCTTGAATATCAATTAAATCATCTACCTTGCTTTGGATTGTCATAATGAGTGAAACAAAAGACCCATTAATGTTGCTGTGATGAGTTTGGCTTTAAGTTATTGCATTATAGAGTTGTTCATCCGAGTCCATGTGATTTTTAGGCTGTGCTCAGAGATTCTATGGAGAAGTTACTGCCAGATGATATTCACATTAGGTCCAATGGGAGAGTTCGTGGTGAGAAACAACATCTTCTTTTTTCTTTAATTTGGTTTCCTTTTGCCAGACGTGTCTTTGGGTCTGATCATTCTATGTCACTGTAGTTGCCATCACACAGGTTTTCTGGAGACCTAAAGGTTTATTGGTGGATCAGTTCGACTCGAAAAGCGACCTAATAAATGCAGTTTTTACATCTTCTTTTATTCCTGGGTAGATATCACTCACTCTCTTGCTTTTGAAACTTTCAGCTTTATTGAAAAACAAAACTCTGAACAAACAGAATTAAGAACAAATGCAGATATCTTGCACCAAGACCTGCAACGATGTTCCGTAATAGAGTTTGTGTCGATGGAGGCTTGACATTGTTTATGCCACCAACAGCTGCTGCTAAAACAGTATGTACATGAAGATTGTTGTTTTGTTCTCATCTCTTTCTTCTGTGTCTTCTCCTTTTCATATCTTTGAGTTCAATCCATCTTACTTCTGAAGATGCTCCATGGAACTTAATGAACTTGATTTCTGTATCAATCTTTCACAGGTTCGAGTTTGTGCTTTTTCGGCAAAGAACTTCAAACTAAAGGGTATTGAGATCAGCCCAGATTGCAACCCTTTAAACAGAGCAACATCTAGACAAGTAAGTGCTCAGATTCTTCTAATGAGATCATTCTCCTTTGAGAGCAAGTATGTTATAATAACATCTTGGTTTTTTTCTGATTCTTAGCTATTGAATTGGGCACTGGAGCCAGCAGCAGACGAGGTATTGGAAATGCTGTTTGACCTGGGATATGCAGATGCAGCTACATGGGCTGAGATGAATCCAGTCGAGGAACTTGTCTATGATGATGATAAGAACACACAAACTCAAGAGATTCCTGCTAGTTAAAGAACACAAACTCAATATTTCATTACAGTAACCATAATTAGTTTTGATAGGTTTTTCATAAAGCCACATAAAGTTGTAGTTCTTAGATCAAACAAAGTCAAATGGTACATCACTTTCAGTCTTGAGTTCATATACTTGTTCAGCAATAGAGTTGTCCACAAAATATTCAAACTTTGCATGGATCATTCAACATAAAGAACAACAAAATCAACTATCATCTTTCAATGAAGGAGCATATGTCTATAGATTTGGCACAAGCTTTTATAGTTTTTGTCTGATAAACAAACATTATTCTCTCCCCATTAGCCTCACAAAGCTTTAGCAATTTATTGGTGTGTGAGCAAAAGCAAAACTGTTCTTTATTCATCACACTTTGGGAGCTTCTCTATCTGATTTATAAGCCCATGCTCTCATCTAGGCTAAGGTAAAGGTAACGGATCAGGTACGGATACAGCGGGTAAACTGTCGTGCATATAGGCCATTACAAAGAAGGTTAGCATGCTGATGGAAAGGAGTAGTAGTGGGCCTGCTGGGACTGGTTTCCGGGTAGATGCCAGACGATATCCTGCAAGAAAGTTGTAGAAAGAATATAAAATCTTGTATGATGAGAAGAGATTCGTCGCACATTTGACATACATGGAAAGACAAAGCACATCTTCTTTCTCAAGAGGAGGAGAGCTTACCGAAAACGGAAGAGAAGAGGAAGGCAGCACCGAGACCTACTGTATCACCAAGGACTTTCGTCTCTGGTGATTTAGTAAGGAAGTAGGCCTATATTGATATTCAAACATTGATTTGTTATCATTTCAACAGTTGAAATTTGATAAGTAGTTGTTGATCATAAAACCAAACCGAGATAGAAAACTTTGCTCAACAAGAAGACGAGCTTCCGAACAAGCAAGTAGAGTTGGTCAGACCTTTCAAATCTCATTTCACAATCACAGGGTAAGAAGAAGGCATAGAAGAGAATCTAACAACCACATGATTTGAAGGAACTAGGGCTATGCTACATCTACATCAAGAGAAGATTATAGCAAATCAACTGTAAAGATAGTATCTTAAACCTTTCTACAGAAACAAACACAAACATATTCCTCAAGAAACTGAAAACAAAGCTTGGAAGAGAACCACATTAAGCAAAAACAATGACTTCAATAGTGCAATTAGTTCCTCAACCTTCCTCAAAGGAAAAAAGTTCACAAACTATGCAGCAAAAACTAACAATGACAAGTGAGAGAGAGGAAGGTCGATCTTACAGATGCCATAAGAACAGAACCGGTCAAACCTCCAAAGAGAGAGCCTTTACTTCCAGATTTGTTATCTTCAATTTTGGAGAACAAAGTTCAAAACTTTAGTGAGAAGTGAGCAAACCCAAAATCGAAACAGAGATAAGATCATAAGTCAGAGATAACTTACAAGCGAAGAGACCGCCTCCTAGAAGAAGAGCACCATAAGCAGCAGAAACAGCTGGAGCTAGCTCTGATAGCTCCGCCTTACAGCAGAGACCATAACCTCGTCTTCTCTTCGATTTCTCCGACAACTTAGTAAGTCCCGACCAATTCCGACCACCATCACTTACACTCCGTCCAAGTTTAGTGTTCCTCACCGACACCACCGAGGAAATACGTAACGTTAGAGCAAGAGACGACATTGCTTCACCGAAATGTCTTGTCAAAGAAGAGAGATGCTCAAACCAAACAAGAATTGGGTTTTTTTATTTTACAGCTTCTTTGTTTCTTTCATATCTAATTGGGTTCTAAAATCTCAACTTTTTTTTTAGTTCTTCTCTTCTTCAAGGCCCTGACCCAGTTCTTAAAGAAGGTAACTTTAATCTCAAAAATTCCAACTTTTTCGTTTTTTAAAGCTCCAATCTTTATAAATTGCTGTTTACTTGCAATAAGAGTTTGTATTATACAACACACAGTAATGTTTACACAATGCAATTAACACAAGTTGTTATTTGTTGTTTTACTATACACATCATCACTAAGCAAAAAGAGGAATTTGAATCTTCCTTCTTTCTTATGTTTTTGGGCAGAACCTCCTATACAATGAAACTCAAATCTTCTCATTAGTCTTATAAACCAACTAAACCTACAACACAATCACTACCTAAACCTCATGGGTTAAAATTTATATATATCACTCTTCTTTTCCACAACCGAGGAAAGACAAAGATGGGATCTTCTTGACAAGCTTTTGGACTACTTGAGAAGCCGAGGGTCTAAGCGATGGAGGGCTGCGAAGACAGTAAGCAGCCACACACAGCATTGTCTTAACCTCTTCTAAATCAAGACTAGTGTCCTTGTACAATCTTGGATCCAAGAACTGTCTAACCTTCTCTTCTGCGATATCTCCATTCGAATCAAGAATCTCATGGATCAATGGAGCTGCTTTATGCACAAGCATCTCACCTCTCTCAGCGCTAACCGCTTCTTTACCCGAAACCAACTCAAGAACCACTACTCCAAACCCATACATATCCATCTTCTTGGAAGCAATCCCAGTTCTCAAGTAGTGAGGATCAGTATACCCTGGAGAACCAATCATCATCACTTGCTTAGATGATCGAGGTGACATTGTTGTAGAAGGCTGAACCATAGATGAGAATCCGACTTTAGCTGATCCGAAATCGCAAAGCTTGGAGTTAAAATGTTTGTCAAGGAGAATATTGGAGGATTTGATGTCACCATGTACAATTTGAGGACTACATTTCTCATGAATATGTTCAATAGCTTGCGCAACTTGAAACGCTATTGCGGTTCGGTTTCTCCATTGTAACACTTGTTTGCTATTGCGGTTAAGCTTCTCTTGAAGGTTACCTTGAGGAAGATACTCTAGTAAAAGTGCACCACTTTCTTCTGTAAGATAATAAAACAAGAACATGAACATTAGATTTTACACTAACAATAAAAAAGACAAATAATTTGCAATAATGAAGCCAATTGAGGTAAAAGTGATGAAAACAAAAAAAACTATTTAGATAAAGCAATGAACTTTAAATGAGGACAAGACAAGAATAAGAACAACTTGTAATTATAAACCTCAAAAGCTTTCTTCTTTAAAGTTTTTGACTTTTCAATGGATGTTAATAATTCATAGAACCAGTTCTTTGATTAATCAAGATTGATGATGAAAAATCTATAACCAATCTAAAAAGTAGCTGAACTAATTGAAACTTAAAGTCTAAAAACAGAGTTAAAAGAAAGGAACCTGAATCGTCGAAGTAACCAAGAAGCTTAACAATGTGAGGATGTTGAAGACGAAGCAAAATCTCAAGCTCAGACCTAAAAACTTGATAAAGACGATGGCTACTAACATGAACCTTAAGAGCAGCGTTGTTAGAGCTAGACAAACGAGCCAAGTAGATACTACTATAGCCACCAGAACCAATTAGTTTAGAGAAATTTGAAGTAAGAGACTCAACATCATCCCAGCTGTAACAAGTCACACCAGAGACAGAAACAGATCCTTTAACCATGGGTTTGTTATTGTCGGTGGAGGAGTCATCGAAACGGACACAGCTTAAGAAACAAGACATTTTGGGAAACAGAGTAAATGGTGAGAGTTGTTTCAGTGAGATGTGTTTGTGTGGTTAAGAAGGAGATTGTAGTGAGTTTCTGGAAAATTAAGTAACAGCCGACAAAGAAAGAACAAGAGAATCGGAGAATTTAGATCTGATTTTTTTTTAGGAATGTGTGTGTTTGGTGGATTGTGAATTAAAGAAGAAGAAGAGGAAAAAAAAGAATGGTTTTTTTTTTTTAAAGAGAAACAGAGTTTGACCAGTTTTGTGAAGAAGAAAGAAGAAGGCTTTTCTCAGAAGCTGCATTGACGTTATAACCACTACTACGATTCAGTCTTTAAACACATTTATTTTGCCGTTTTGTTTTTATATTATCAAATTTTATTAATATTAGCCATTATATTTTTATTTTTATTTTTTGACATTGATAGCCATTATTTGCTCTGCTCACATATATATATTTTTGTTTTGTATTGGTTTTCTAGAAAGGTGATTAAAGTTTGGAAGTTTTAAGAAAATTGTGAGATTTTATTTTGTGGTAAGTGAATGAACCTTGAGCTATATTGATAGTCTTCGAAGTTCGAAGTCCCCACGCCAATGTCAAATACGAAATTGAATTTGGAGGTGTTATGTTGGGGACCATAGTATAAGTTGTAGATAGATCATTTATTTATTTTTATTATCAATTTCGGTCATTTATCTTACTTGTCAGATCAATATTCAAATTTTTATTTTATTTTTAATATAAAAGAGGACTTCAATTATTAGTTAAATTTTGTTTATAGTAAATTTCGGTTAAACGTTTCAGTTTATATATTATTTTTGTTTTGATAAGAGAAGAGTTTTTGCTTTTTTGTTAAATGTATTGTATGTTGAGTTTTAAATCGTTGAACTTTTTCTGCATTAGAATAGTCGGATTTCATTCGTAAATGTTAAGCATATTGTATGTTTTACATTTCATGGATTGTTTCTAGCGAAATCGATATTCATACTCAGAGCTAGTCCTATACTAAAAAATGTAACATTTATTTTATTATATTTTGAATTGAATGTTAAATTTATTCAACCCAAAATTACGTTTTTACAACAAAGGTTACTCTGTTTTAAAGTTTCGAAAATAAATCAAAAGAAAACTTGATATATATGGTGATTTATCGAGTGGCGAATCAAACTTCCATTTATTTTACTATAATAGATATGAATTTTAAAATATATGTTAACTTTCATTCCACATAAATCTTATTTCTCTAAATTTATTTAAATTTAATATATTATATCTGTTAATTTGAATATTTTTAGTTTACTAGCAAACAAAATTTATATGCTTTCTTAAATTTAAGATGTTTTAACTCATAAACATATATTTTTTTAAAATACACGATTTCCTCAATTGAACCTTTCACTATTTCCTATAAACATAATAATCATTACGAAACTCAACCAATAATTATTTAAGATTGACATCCCTCAAATTTTCCTTATATACTTTGATGCCTAAAACATTTGATTTACCTGCTACACATCAGTGTCAACCTTGCTCATACTTAAATATGACTCTTGTGATTGTTTTATTTTATTTTGTGTTCGAATCTTTTTATCAACGTATTATGTGCTTGTCTTTATTGAAATGTGGCTCTTGTGATTGTTTGATTTTCAGTATGCTTACTCTTGTGGTTATCATCACCAAAATTCTCAAGAGGAAGCTTGGGTTAGTAGTTCTACATCAAACATCTAAATTTTGTTTTTCTTTAACTATCTACGTGAACTCTACTGACAATCTAGTGTGTTTATATGAAGGCATTTTGAAAGAGGATATCATAAATCACAATAGTGATTTTACACCAAAAATTTGCATAACTATTGCTACTTGCTAGTATACTTAGCAACAAAATCGGTAAAGTTACAAACGATTTGCTAGCTAATACTAGATGTTAACAACAAATTTAGAGTGTTTCAATCTGTCGGTAATTAATATGCTGATTAAAAAGGATTTATATGCTTTTTTTCTTTTTAACAAAAGATGTAAACTTCTCTTTTAAATCTAATCATAAACTAAAGCAACTTTTTCTCATGATTTTCAAAGAGAACAAAATAAATAAAACAAAAACATGCTCTCTCCAAAAATGTAAATGAGTACCACCAACCGAACTGACATAAGTTTGCACGGGTGCATGTATATACTAAATTCTAGAATACGAGTACCAAACTACCAACTCTCCAATTCTAAAATTTAATTATAGAAGCATCAAAGTTCAAAACAATACAAAATTAAATAATGCATATACATTAATTCAATCGCAAAGGAACGGTGGGAGAATCATTGTCCCAAGTGATTAAATACTCGGTTTTCTATGTTTTTAATTAATTTTGAATCCAAAGATGTCGTCAAGTAAAGATGTTAGATGCAATGTCGTTTTCTTTCATTTTATATATATACAAAAAACGTGGTAGATGCTCTTTTTCTAAGCCGAGTATTTTTGTACATACACGATTTTCTCTTGTAATTGACCCTAAGCCACCCAACCACTCACCGACACATATTTCTCTTGTTGCTTTTAATTTAATGGCCACCTTTTTAACTAGTCAATGCTATGATTTCGTATTTTATCACTAATTTACATACATTTTATCTTTGTGATTCGTGATGGTCGTTTTTTTATGGGTTGTGACAAATAAATCACGCGGCAATAACGAACAGAGGAGCAAAGCTACTTGTCGGAAATACCAATGTATTCTCTCGGTTTCTAAAAGCTATGGTTTCAATCATTTAATTTATAAAAATACTAATACTTTTTTTTTATGAATACATAATTTTCTTAGGGAAAAATATAAAAAAAAGTGCGAACTTGCATTTTTAAGATGTTTAAACCTTGAACTTCTGAAATGTCGTTTAAATGCTCAAGTTTTTCGTTGATTCGTAATTAAATAGCAAATTTTCGTTGACTGGGCCATTTGAGGCATATCGTTAAATTGACGTTTACGGCGTTAAAGCTTCCGTTAGTAATTTTCGTTTAATCAAAACGACGTTGTTTTCAAGTTTTATTAAAATCATCAACTTTCAAATTGGGATGTTTAAATCTTCAACTTTTTAAAAAATATAAATGCCTAAGTTTTCGTTGACTTCATAATCAAATGTCTAACTTATGTTAACTATGCCATTTGAGGCATGACTTTAAATCAAGAGACGAAACTCGTTTACAGGGTTAAATTTTCTGTTAACAGCTTCCGTTTAATCCAAACGATCAATGTTCCAGCAACTATTTATTTTTCGTCTTCTCTTTCTATTTTTGGGCTTCATGGAGATCCAATCATAATCAAAGAGTAAAAATTCTTCTCAAATAAAATCTGCTTTTGGATAATCATAATTCAACAAAGTATTTGCTACCTGGAATCTCTAAAAAAGTTTCATGGAATTCTCTAAAAACCCTTAAGAGATTGAGTTTCTTATCATAATTTTTTACATTTTCAATATATACAAACAATTGAAGCTAAAATTGATTATTGTTCCTACATAGTTCGAACTATTTATGGAGTCTTAGAAATAAAATTTTGGATATTCGTAGACGAAGAATAAAAAAATATAGCACAAACGAACATACACACAAAATTTACTCTATGATCCAAATATAGAGACAAAGACTCTAAACATACTAATATTAGTTCAAAGTTATTGCAAATTGTTTAATATTGGAGAATAATGTTGATATAATTAAATATTTATTGTTTTTAATATATGTGCAAACTTTAGAAAATTCATCTTTTGAGAACATAGGAAGCATTGTTTAGTTTTAATTAATATAGAAAAAATCGTTTTTCTCAAAAAAAAACTAAGAGTTCTATATACTATATAACTAGAGTTTTCTATATATCATAGGTTAATAGGTATATCATGTTACATAACGCTGTTTGATCATTTCATTACATTTAGTGAATGGTTGCAAGGTATGCTGCAGATCATACCAAAGTCGGATCGGTATATACTTTTTTCACCATTCACAAAATCATACCGGTACACACTAAAGCAAACAAAAATAAACTCATACCAGTATGCAGTATTGTTTAAACCTCAGACCAAAAATTTACTCTATTGGTTTGCATTTTTGTGTCTGCTAACAAAACCCTTCGGACTAATAGTAAAGTCATACCAAAGTGTGTTTCTTCTGTATTTCTCTTACGATGGCAATCCAAATACTCTCTTTTTATTGGTTGAAATTATTTTGGAATGTCTATAAATATCAAGACTACACAACTATTTTTTTTCACCATTTCTCATCATCTCAAATCACTTCCCAAAAAAAAACCAAAATTTTTATCTTTTATCATTTCCCAATTTTCAAAATTTCATCCATCCACCATTTTCATCTACATTAATTCATCTACATTAGTTTGGTAAATTTTCATAAATCTATTTTCTTATTTTTTTAATATAATTCATAATTTTTTAATGTTTAGATTAGAGGAAAATTACCTAATATAATGATAAATTACCTAGTATATTTATATATTATATAACCTTGAGATTTTTTCATGTGTATTAGGAATAGACACAAAAAAATTAAAAAAAAAGTTTATGAAAAGTTTTTATACTTTTGCTACTTTATTTCATTCATTTATCTTTAAAGTTTGGATGTTTTTTTCTTTAAAAATTTGCAATTTGCTCATTTTTTATTTTTGTCATCGATCCAAAAGAATCATCTTAGTCAAGATACTGAGAGTGAAGTCTTCACGCATTTGCTAATATTGTTTCATCTTAAAGGTCTGGATTCTTTTTTTTCTGATTTTCTTTTAAAATATTTTGAATTTTTTTTTCACTATTTATCTTCATCATCGTAAAGAATCAACTTAAGTCAAGTTTATGAGCCAAGCATTCACGCTTGCTGTTTTATTTCATTCATATTATCTCAAAAATTGAATTTTTTTTTTCTGAATTTTTAGAAAATATTCACATTAGTTTTTCATGAATAGTCATCATAAAGAAATATCATCATAGTCACCTTTTAATTTTTTTTTAATCTTATATATAATTTTGTTTAATTATAGATATGTCGTCAAGAGGTCAACATAACAACCAAAACAGAAATCCTCCCGCACCAAGATGGAATAGCAATACGGATATGGATCCTCCAATACGTAGACGGGTAATTTTTAAATAATTATATTTGATGTTACATTTTCATATATTTGGGTATTTTCATACTATAAGATTGGTTAGTTTGTAACCTAGAGAATATTGAATTTATTTAACATTTTGTTTTTTATTGCCTATAGATCTAAGATGTTAATTGAAATCTATATAGTATCCATTAAAAATAATGAATTTTTTTGAATTTATTTATCATTTTTATCTTATATGTTTATTATTAATTTTCATAGAAAAAAACTGATCGGAGATACACTCTTGAAGAAGAAAAATTATTGATTGAATTGTATGATGAAGCGTTGGCTTTAAATAATTATATGTTTAAGGATCCGGAACAACCATGTCAACTTATATTGTTCGTAAGTTCAACGAAAAATTCAATGAAAACATGAAGTGGAATGAATTGAGACGAAAATTCGATGAGGTGAAAAAACAATATAAATTATGAGTATTTTTACAAGGAAAGACTGGTGTCTCGGTAGATCCTATTACAGGCAAAATTGAAGCTTCAGATGATTGGTGGGAAGATCGCATAAAGGTAATTAATTTTCTATCCATTTAATTATAAAGTTATTTAAATAATTATTATTCATTTATTTTTAATTTTTTTTTAGGAAAGCGCTAGAGTCAGACGTTTTCACCAAGAACCTCCTAAATTTTAGAAAATCATGCGCGTATGTTTTGCTAATCTTGATGTGGGTTCTCAGCATCAACATTCAGTGCGACAAAGAAGTAAAGAATTAATGACGGAGAATGCAGAGGATACATATGAGGAAGATAATAATGCTGAAGCGGAGCCTAGTGAAGTGCATGAAACCCAACAAGATGTACAAGATATGGTATTGATACTGAGACTCCTCAACCAAGTGAATCAAGTGGACCCTCGTCTAGTGGTAGTATCTCAGCTAGTAGTAGTCAAAGATCGCAAAGTATACCGATTAATCTACCGGTTCCAGAATTCCACCCTCCAAGAACCCAAGCAGGATCTGTATAAAAACACTTACGATACAAGAACTACACATGATTCCACAAAATCTCCAAGCGGATCGATGATACTGGCCATTTTTTAGTGGATTTGTTGGGATCATGGATGGTACTCATGTATGTGTTAAAGTCCCACCTCAATTGCAAGCCATGTATCAGAGTTGTCACGACAAAACAAGCTTCAACGTAATGGTAGTATGTGATATGAATATGTTATTCACTTATATTTAGAACGGAGCACCAGGTTCATGTCATGACACAAGAGTGCTCTCACTTGCACAAGATGGTGATTCTGAATTTTCTTTACCTCCTGGAGACAAGTATTATGTGGTAGATTCAGGATATGCAAATAAGCAAGGCTTCCTAGCTCCCTATAGATCAACACGAAATCGTGTTTTAAGGTACCACTTGTCGCAGTTCAACAATGGTCCTCCTCCAAAGAATAAAGAAGAGTTGTTTAACAGGTCTCATGCATCTTTACGTTCGATTATTGAACGAACTTTTGGAGTGTGGAAGAAAAAATGGAGAATTCTTAGGGACGATCCTAGATATGGTTTGGAGGTGCAGAAGAGAGTAATTCTCGCCACGATGGAGCTCCATAACTTTATCACAATTTCAAACAGAAAATGAGAAAAATGATTCAAATGAGTACGAGAAAGCCGAGAGAGCATATCAACAATATATGGCAAATATTCGAGAAAATATTGCTCATATGTTATGGAAAAATCAAAATAATATATTTTAATTTTATAATTATAATTTGTAAGATATATTGGTAAATAGATTTTAATTTTATAGTTATATTTTATAAGATATATGAGTATTATTATAAGAAATGTTAAAATTAAAGTCGGATCAGTATGTATTTTGTTTTACCATAGTACGATTTATTGCATACCATTATGTTATATACTGCAGACGGTGGTATGCTGCATACTAGAGTATGCACTTGAATATATCAAAATGTTAGTACGATGTATTTGATGAACTGCATACCAACCAACCATTCGTAGCCTAGTGTTATTACTTTTTAACTCAATCAAACTTGATAATTTTTTATAGGGCTAAAGTCAATTATCATAGATCACGGACGAACGGTATAACAAGTGGATTGGAGATAGGTAAAAACACACTACATGGATGGTGACTGTTTTGTGACACAATCTACACAAGCGGGCCTTTGAATCCACGAAAAAAATGCTTACAACACGATTTTTTTTTTCTTTTTGTAAAGTTAAAATTTTCGGTAAAGAAGAACGCTAACACGATTTCTCATCCAAAAACACGCACAAAATACTCTAATCCAAGAGTTAAGAAGCAAGCATTTTTTATTACTAATTTAGTTCCAAGACGATTCTTACAAATGAATGGAAGACTCTTTACATAAAGTTTTCAACCTTGACATAATACAATTAACTTGATTTTTTATTACTAATTTAGTGTCTTAACCCAAAAAAAATCTTGGCATAATAAAATTAACTTGATCAGTGTGATGAATCAATAGGAAGTGTTCTGATCATGTTCTTTGGACTTATGCATGATTTGGCTCCATGACTGTTCTGGCCAGTTCACATATTTCTCTTATTTAGTCGGTGCTCGATTCAAACAACATGGACGAACTTTTTTCCAAGTCATGAGATATGTGTTTCATTCTATGAATTTTCCTAACGTTTTATTCTTATGTATCCACATCCGATTTATACAACTTGGATATTCTGAAATAGTTTTTTTTTTTATCAAATGAGAAGAATGTTAGGATATATGGAAATAAAACGTTTCTTTGAAGAAAAGTACTGATTTTTCAAACATTAAATAAAACAAAAAGTATGATAAAGATGAAAAAGAAGAAGATTGGAAAACATATCCGATTTCTGACAGACAGTGACAGTGGTTGGGCTTTCCAGTAGTACAACCAAATGCCACCTGGAGACTGAAGTGTCTATAGAATGTGGTCACCAAACTGTGACGTTATCAACAAAGAATCTTTTGTACCCTAATAGAGCCCATATAAGGCCCATTTATATCTAGCCCATTTTAAACAACGATACAAACTTTTCTTCCCAAAATCCGCTTCCAATTTTTTGAAAAATCAAAATCGAACTCTCAGAGAAAGTCAAAGCGACGGCGAAGAAGAAGAGAGAGAGAGAAAAAATAGAAACGGTGGCGAATCGAAAACCCTGTGCCCTAATTTAAACGGATTCTTAATTTCGCCCGGCGGCGGCGGAAATGTGCGGTTGGGGCAATGCGTTTATTCCTCACTGTCATGTTCTCTTTCATCCCTTACCTTTATTCTTCTTCTCAACGTCCTTGCTCTTCTCCAATCTCTCGTCCTCGAATCCGTCGTTGCCGTCTCACTCGTTTCGCCACCGCACTAGTCGCTACCTCCGCTCTTCTTCTCGCCTCCGTCGCTTGGCTCTCTCTCGTCTTCTCACCAACCACTTCTCATTGCTGGCATCTCCTTAAAGATTGGGAAGACGCGCATCTCTGGAACAAACGGTTTCATCATCAACATCATCCTCAAGTTCAAATCTCTCCGCCGCCGTCGCCGCCGTCTCTTCCAGCTCTTCATATCTCCGATCATGAACCTAGAAATCGAACTCTATGGGAAATTGATAATAAACTTGATCTATCTCTAAATCAGTTGATGTTTGGTATTGCTGGATCTTCACAGCTTTGGGAACGTCGTAAAGAACTTGTGAGACTATGGTGGAAACCTTCTCTAATGCGTGGTCATGTTTGGCTTGAAGAGCAAGTTTCACCTGAAGAAGGTGATGATTCACTTCCTCCTATAATTGTCTCTGAAGATAGCTCTCGTTTTCGTTATACTAATCCCACTGGTCATCCTTCTGGACTTCGGATTTCTCGCATTGCTATGGAGTCGTTTCGTCTCTCTTTACCTGATGTACGGTGGTTTGTTCTTGGAGATGATGATACTATCTTCAATGTTCATAATCTAATTGCTGTGTTGAGCAAGTATGATGCTTCAGAGATGGTTTATGTTGGAAATCCATCGGAGAGTCACTCTGCTAATTCCTACTTTAGTCATAATATGGCTTTTGGAGGTGGTGGCATTGCTATTAGCTATCCTTTAGCTGAAGCCCTGTCTCGGATTCACGATGATTGTCTCGATAGATATCCGAAGCTATATGGTAGTGATGATCGTCTCCATGCTTGCATTACTGAACTCGGAGTTCCTTTGTCGAAAGAGCCTGGCTTTCACCAGGTATGATTCATCATCTCTGCTTCTATGATCTCTTGGATCTTTATATTAGATCAATGCTAAATTCGTGATTTTGTGGTGATTGTGGCAGTGGGATATTAAAGGAGATGCTCATGGTCTATTGTCCACTCATCCCATTGCACCTTTTGTCTCAATTCATCACGTTGAAGCTGTAAATCCTCTCTATCCGGGCTTATCGACATTAGATAGTTTGAAACTTTTTACAAAAGCAATGAGTTTGGATCCCAAGAGTGTTTTGCAGCGATCCATCTGCTATGATCACACGAACCGGTTGACATTTGCGATATCTCTTGGTTATGTTGTACAAGTTTTCCCGAGTATCCTCCTACCACGGGATCTTGAGCGAGCTGAACTTTCCTTCTCCGCCTGGAACGGGATAAGTCAGCCAAATGAGTTTGATGTTGACATAAAGCTTCCAATTTCATCTCTCTGTAAGAAGCCCATCCGCTTCTTCTTGAAAGAGGTTGGACGTGAAGGCAATGCTACCCTCGGAATGTACACGAGATCCTCGATAAAGGATGATTTGAAGAGGAAGGTTTTATGTTTTCCACGCTCTCTTCCTCTGCACAAGGTGGAAAAGATCCAGGTCTTAGGGTTTCCTCTAAGCAAAACTTGGCACCTGGTAAGTTTTTCTTGTTTATTCTTTTGATCACATAATGTTTCTGTCCTTTTCTCTTAATGATTTGCAATTAACAATTCTTCCCACTCTTTTTACGAACAGGCGCCACGACGATTGTGTTGCAGAGCAACCCCAACTACTAATGAGCCTCTCAGATTAACAGTTGGGCAGTGTGGTAAGATAATTTTGGGTTCCACGATTAGTTCCCAATGAATACTGGATCTCTAAAAGCATGTTGTTTCAGCTCTACCCTGTGCTTGTACATAGGTAAGATCCAGAACCTTAATTGTTGTCACTAATTGAATTTGCCACTCTTTTGTTTATTCGTTGTTCACTTTCTTTTTGTACATCTGAGATTTCAAAAAACTCAACTCTTCCCTGTTGAGAAAACGAGTGTAACATTTACAACATCAAATCTTCACCACTGTTTTATTCCTTATCTACTAGACTACTACATTACCAATCTTGATATAGCCACATAATATTTTGTGTGTTTTTTTTTTACTATGTTTAATAGTATATATTAAAGAAGAATATATCCACTAGTAGAAGAAGGGTGAGAGAAGTGGTCCATAGATTGTGGATTTAGTGGGGATTTAAGGAAAGGTCTTTGGTTGGATAGATTTTGAAGATGTGTGTGTGTGTTCTAAAAACTGTAGGTTTAAAAATCAGAGATGTTGTGGTGTGAGTTGACTTGTCATGAACTCTCTGACACACTGGCAAGTGAGCCCAGGTTTTTGCTTCTTGTTTTTTGTCGTAAAACTCTGAATTTGACATTATGATGAGAGAGCAGTTGTTGCATCATTGTGTCTATTTAAGGGGTCTCTCATAGTTATTGCAGTTCGATTTTTTGGAAGAGTTAGTGTAAGTAAGCAAGTAAAGTAAAATTCTTTGGTTCTGGTTTTGACTCTGTAAGTATATTTATTGGCTGCCACTAAAATGTAGATATGATTGTTTAAAAAAAAAGATATTTGAGAGGAATCTTGATTTTGTGGGTGTGGAAAATTATGAAATTGTAAATATAAATAATATATATCCCCGGACCATTTTTTTTAACTAATTTTGTGACCCGTCAAAATGATGTTGACTTGTTATCTTTGGTAGTCCTCGTATGACACAAGTAGGGAAAGTAATGAGTTTGACAACTTGTGTCTTAATGAGATGAGATTTTTATATATACAATCTAAAGTTTCTATTGGTTTGAGAGAGACATTGTTTAAGTTTAAGACTTAAGAGATAAAATCAAAACTCCCTAAGATCTTTATGTACAAAGAAAGAGATTGTTAGAGAGAATCAGAAATCAAGGAAGGAAGTCCGCGAGCATGTTCTTACCACCTCGTTTGATTATTCTACTTGTCTGTTATATAATTTAAGCTTTTAATTTGGAAATAATTAAGGAAAAAATAATAAAAACACATCACATGTAATAAGTAATAAATAAGTGAAAAAAAAAATGAAAAGCATGTGAAAGTGGGAGAAGAAGAGAATACAGCTGTGTTCCGCCGCTCTCTCTTTCTTTCCCCTTCAAGAAAGTTCTCCACTTTATTTATTTTCTCTATTATTAATTAGCATCTTATTCAACTCAAATTTACACTCTTTAACATTCACGAATTTTGTAAAATAATTAATTTTTTTTTTGTATAACTAGAAAACCAATGGTGTATTTTGTGTAGCGTGATTTGGTAATGAAAGTGAAATGTGAAATAGTTATAATTTTTTTTATTTTTTTTTGGTGTAGGTGAGAGGTATTTAAGAGTGTGTATAATGTGAGAGTGTGAGTGTCTGCATCGATGTCTTCAGTTTGCAACTAATTTTAGATATGAAGCTATTCAATTTTGTGCTCATCATCACTACTCCTATCTATCTTCACCACTACTTCATTATCTCAAAATGTACTTATTCCATTATTTTTACCTAATTCTTATAAGGTCTCTTTATTAGATTGTAATATTGTACTTTTTGTCGAAAAATCTGGTTACCAAACAACAACAACAACAAAAAAACATCATCCTTGACTTTTATTTTTATTTTATCAGGGTTCTTGCTTTGAGCCGATTATTTCTAGATTTTTTACAAATAATTTATAATATAAAAATAAATGTAAAACACGAAAATTATGTTAGAAACAAAAAATCAATAAAACATTATTGAAGTTACCAATTATAGGTCTTCCAAACTTTTTACTTTAATTTAAAAAAATTATTGATTGTAGATTCTAAATTTATCAGAAATAATATTGTATTTTTTTAGCTATAGTATATTGTAAGTTCTGAAGCACTCTTACCCTATTGGTTGATGGTTTAAAAGTTTTTATACCAGTTTTAGGGTTCGATTCCCAAAGAATAAAATTTATTGCAGATTAATAGATGCAAAAATTTTCAAAAGTTCTAGAATCATGCAGATAGAATTGTCCATCGTGAACTCGTGTGTTGCGGAAAGAGTATGCCCATCATAGGAATTTCGTGCATGCATAACCGTCCATCAAAGATTCGAGTCTTACATAGATATAATTTTTCCATCATAAGGATTTCGTGCATGCACAACAGTCGGTCAAAGATTCGAGTATTATAGAGAGAGATAGTTTATCCATCATAAAAATGTCGTGCATGCAAAACCATTCGTCGAAGATCTGAATCTTACAAAAAAAGTTTGTCTATTATAAGGATATTGTACATATAGAATCACATGTCAATGAGAATTTGCATTATGAAAATGTTGTTTGAAGAAAATGTTTATTGTAATTGCATACTGTCGTAGTCGATTATTATTATAATATGATTAGATCAATTATTAGACAATAAAAAAAAATTGTTGTTCGGTAAACAAAATGAACATAAAAAACATGTGTTATTAAATTCACATTCTAATGAACAAAATAAAATTTTGCATTTACACTCAATAAAAAAGAAAATTACTATAAATGTTTTTGACATGTTATAATTTCCAAATGCACCACCAATTTTATCACTCCATCACGAATCCACCATCTTTACTCATTCTGTAAACCTTACATTTATTTTATTTTATTTTTATCAATATATGAATATTTTACCACCATAAATAACATTAATTTTTCAAAAACAAATTTGAGTTTTGAATATCAGTATGCTTACTTTCGTCATAAAGCTTTTTAAAATTTTGATATCACCAAAAGTAATTTTTTTTTGTAAAATGCTAAATTGAAATATAAGATTTAAAATTATCAATTTGATTATGAGTTCTTAAAACCAAATTGAAGTGAATACCATTTTGTGTAGGATTTTTGTTTCATAAATCATGTAAATAAACAATTACAAATAAGAAGACATCTTTATATATAAGCGTTTACTCTAATATCGTTAAGAATAACAAATATGACATACAATATTTCCTTTTTATAAAATTAATGAAAATTTAAATGATTTTTATATGTTAAAATTATACTCCATTAACTGACATCACAATAATGTCAACTACGATTATGTTACTCGTCAAATTCTCATGTAATATACTAATATTTATATAGTAATATTTTTAACCTGGGGAAATTGGAAAATAAAAATAAAATAAATAACATACAATATTTTTTTTAAAACTAAAACGAGTTATTATTTAAGACTCAAACTTTATAACAATATAAATTGACCTCCAGACTGTAAATCAAAAATAGAAAACAAAACACAATCGTAACAACAATTAGTCAAAGGAATGTTATTAATTTTTAGAGAAATAAACAAAAAATAAATTCATAAAAATATCATACATAAATTAACATTGCATTTATGTTTATTCTGAAATATGTTTGGTGAACGCTTACAAAACTTGCAACGTCCAGATAAATCTTGCTATTTTGTTATTTGAAAACGTTATTTTTGTGATTTTCAAATCTATGCATGTTCGAGATTCATAAACATGTTGGTAAAACGCTTGTAAAATTTGTAGCGTCCATACATATCTTGCTACTGTATTATTTATTTATTTTTTGTGATATTCAAATCCACGTATGTTAAATCCACCAGCGAGTTTCTGTTTCTATTTATAAGATTTCTAAAATTTAAAACGATGTCAAACTTTATATTTTATGAAATTTTTAATCTAAATATTCAAAATATAATAATTTAGTTAGATGATAAAAAGACTTATTTTTTGAATTTAATGCTATTGAATTTTTAGAATTTAGTTACATAGGAGTTTCTGTTTCCATTTCTAGGACTTCTAAAAGTAAAACTTAAAAATGATGTCAGTCTTAATATTTTAGATTTTTAATCTAAAATGAAAAAATATTAATATAGTTAGATGATAAAACGACATTTTCTGCAATTTAACACTATTAGATTTGTTGAATTTATTTGAATCGGGAGTGTACTTTAAGTTTTAAATTATATAATGTATTAACATGAAATTTCTATATGTGAACTATCAATATTTTCTTTTTAACAAAAAATGAGTTAATATTAAAAACTCAATTTTTTTAACAATGTAAATAGACCTCTAAACACTAAAATCAGAAACAAAAAAAAATCGTAATAACAATAAGTCAAAGGAACGTATTTAAATTTTAGAAAAAGATACAAGATAATAAAAAAAAATGTTAGAGGTAACATTACATTTACTTTTATTTAATTTTTGACTCCATGCATGTTCGTGATTCTGAAATGTGTCAGCATATATTCGTAAAACGCTTGTAATATTTGTGGTAGACAAACGAGTCTCGCTATTTTGTCATTTAAAAACTCGTCTTTTCTGATTTTTTAATCCATATACACAATGTTAAGTTTAGCAGAGAGTTTATTCAATTTCTAAAATTTATATTTAAAACTTTTAAAATGATGTCACTTTTTATATATTTAGATTTTTGATCTAAAACTACAAAATATACTAATTCAGATAGATGATAAAACAACATGGCTTTATTTTTTTGAAATATAACACGATTAGATTTTGGGAATTTATTTGCATTGGGAGCCTATTTTTGGTTTTCAATAGTATTTTGACTTATTTAGGTGAAATTTCTATATGCCGACTTTTCTTTTTCTTGCAATGATCTCTAGTATAGTTCTTCTAATGGTTTCCAAAACCTAAATTGAAAATTTTCTTGAGGCATTGGGTTTTAATTTTTAAAGGTCACAAAACTTTCTGTTTTATCGGTATATAACCAAAACATACTAATTTAAAAACAATGTCAATCTTTATATTTTTGAATGTTAATATAAATATTAAAAATATACTAATTTAGTTTGATTATAAAATGACTTTTTCCAAATTAAAACTATTAAATTTTGAATTGAGTCACATAGGGAGTTTCTGCTTTTGTTTCTAGGATTTCTAAAAATAAAAATCAAAAATCTTAATATTTTTAGATTTTTAATATAAAAATGTAAAATATACTAATTTGGTTAGATGGTAAAATGATATATATATATATATATTTGTAAATTAACACTATTTGATTTTTTGAATTTATTTTATCCAAAGTATACTTTAAGTTTTAAATCATACATTTAATTAGATAATGTATTAACATGAAATTTCTATATGTGCACTTTAAATTTTATTTTAAATATCAAAATGAGTTATTATTAAAAAATAAACTTATTTAACAATGTAAATATACCTCTAGATACTAAATCTGAAATAGAAAAAAAATCAAATTAACAATTAGTCAAAGTAATGTCTTTAACTTTTAGAAAAAGAAACAAAAGAATTGAAAAAATGTCAGAGATCATTAACATTGCATTTACGTTTATTTAATTTTTGATACCATGCATGTTAGTGATTCTTAAAATATGTCAGCAATTCGTAAAACGCTTGCAAAATTTATGACGTCGAGACGAATCTTGCTACTTTGTTATTTACAAAACCTTGTCTTTTGCGACTTTCAAATCTATGTACCTTAAATCTATGAGAAATTTTTTATTTCCGTTTCTAGTTTTTTTTTAAAAAAATTTTAAATTTTAAAATGATGTCTCTCTTTTTTTTTGGATTTTTAATCTAAAATTGCAAAATATACTAATTTAGATAGAAGGTGAAACCACTTAGCTTTTTCCTTCTTTTCTATGCAATGTAACACTATTAGATTTTGAAAGTTCATTTGCACTGGGAGTCTACTTGAGGTTGTCAATAGTACTTTAACTTAGGTAATCTATATAGGTGAAAATTTTCTATATGTCAACTTCTCTTCTTCTTTTTTTTTTGGCAATTATCTCTAGCATTGTTAATGGTTTTTAAAAACAAGTTCAGAATAAAAAAAAAAAATTCTTGAATCATTAGATTTTAAAGGTCACAAAAATCTCGGTTTTATCAGTATATAACCAAAATAAAATAGTGTCTACCTAGCTGGTCGGAATGGTCCGGGTTCAAAACACTTATCTATTTACCAAAATCACACGGCAATGCACTATATATGCTTTATAATCAAATAAATTCAACTTACATTGGATTTTACTATTGTTGTCTATTTTTATTTTCTTACATCACGATTGTTTGGTCTGTTTCTGTAACTAACTATATTACACAAACTAAAATAAAAATTAAAAGTGGGAAAGAAATAAAGAAACTGTTGAATTGGAGAGGAAAGAGAGTGGGGGGGGGAGATGTCAAGGCTGGTCCAGCTCAAATCGGGTAAAAACTTTTTACAAATTCCAATTTTGTCCCTCTTCTTCCCGGAAATCTGATTGTCACAGACCCTACCAATTAGACAACGCCACGTGGACATCAGAGACATGATGGTGGGAGAGGACAACAACATGGGAGGCACATGATTTTGTGTTTATTAGATTTGCTATTCTTTTTTACACATCAAAAGAAATTAATCGGATCACTGGCAATGAGATGTTTGCGGATCCATATTTAACTTTTAAAGCTTATAATAAATTTATAATAATAATACACATAATAAAATTGGATTTTAATTAAAATATATATATGTGGACCCTTTTTCGAAAAAGAAAAAAAAATGAATAAAAAGAAAAAGAGGGTGAAGAAAAGTGGGTTTAACAATTATTTGCTGCAAAGTTAGAAGAGGCTTCAGCTTTATTAACTTCTCTTTGCTTTCATTCTCTCTATCTATCATCATCATCCTCGTAATCCTCATCATCTCTGTTTTTTTTGCTCCACACCTAGTTGCAGTAAAAAAAAAAACAGTTTCTTTCTTATTTCCTTCTCATCATCAATGGTTTTATGAGAGAAAACAAAACTCTAAGAAGTTAGAGAGAAAGAGAAAGAGAGTGTGTGGTAGAAAAGATTTCAAATCATCGAAGATTGGTGAAATCTAGAGATGGAACAAGGAGGTGGTGGTAATGAAGTTGTGGAGGAAGCTTCACCGATTAGTTCAAGACCTCCAGCTAACTTAGAAGAGCTTATGAGATTCTCAGCCGCCGCAGATGACGGTGGTGGAGGTGGAGGTGGAGGAGGAGGAGGAGGTGGAAGTTCGTCTTCTTCATCGGGAAATCGATGGCCAAGAGAAGAGACTTTAGCTCTTCTTACGATCCGATCCGATATGGATTCAACTTTTCGTGATGCTACTCTCAAAGCTCCTTTATGGGAACATGTTTCCAGGTTTTTATTTTCTCTTTAACTCTTATCTCTTCTCCATTACAATTCTTGTTCTTCATCAATGGTGTTTCTTGCAGATAGAGATCCATTTGCATGTGTTTTTTTTTTTTTACTTTTTTTTTAACCAAACTTTTTTTTTATATAAATATATTCGAGATCAAGAATCTTCACTATCCCCAAGAAAAATTAAAAGAACTGTTTGTTTATTACAGAGTTGGCTCATGAGTTTCTGTGACGTTTTCGATTTTGTAAATCCCAAGAAAAAAAATAAAAAAAAATTTCGATCTAACAGTACCCATAATTTTTTTACCAGCTAATAACAACAAAAAATAAAAAATCATAGAATCTGAAAATTTTCATTGTTTTTTTTTTTTGTGAAACAGGAAGCTTTTGGAGTTAGGTTACAAACGCAGTGCTAAAAAATGCAAAGAGAAATTCGAAAACGTTCAGAAATATTACAAACGCACTAAAGAAACTCGCGGTGGTCGTCATGACGGTAAAGCTTATAAGTTCTTCTCTCAGCTTGAAGCTCTCAACACTACTCCTCCTCCTCTTCTTCCTCCTCCTCTTCTTCCTCCTCATCCTTCTTCCCTCGACGTCGCTCCTCTCACCGTCGCTAATCCCATCCTCATGGCTTCTTCTTCCTCTTCTCCATTTCCCGTTTTCCCGCAAACGCAAACGCAACCGCTTCAAACGCACAATACAGTCTCTTTTACACCTACTCAACCGCTCCCTCCTCCAATTTCAATGGGTCCTACTTTTCCGGGCGTTACTTTCTCATCTCACAGCTCATCTACAGCTTCAGGAATGGGGTCTGATGATGATGAAGATGATATGGACGTGGTTCAAGCTAACATTGCGGGTTCAAGTAGCCGCAAACGCAAACGTGGAAACCGGGGTGGAGGCGGTAAGATGATGGAACTATTCGAAAGTTTGGTGAGACAAGTAATGCAAAAGCAAGCTGCGATGCAAAGGAGTTTCTTGGAAGCACTTGAGAAGAGAGAACAAGAACGTTTAGATCGTAAAGAAGCTTGGAAACGTCAAGAAATGTCTCGATTAGCTCGAGAACATGAGCTCATTTCTCAAGAACGAGCCGCATCTGCTTCTCGTGACGCCGCAATTATCTCATTGATACAAAAAATCACTGGCCATACTATTCAATTACCTCCTTCTTTATCATCTCAACCGCCTCAACCGCCACCGCAATATCAACCACCACCTGCAACCGCTAAACGCGCGGTAGAACCGCCATTATCAACAACTCAATCTCAATTACAGCAACCAATAATGGCGATTCCACAACAACAGATTCTTCCTCCTCCTCCACCTCCACCTCCACCTCCTAATCCTCCTCATCATCAACAACAAGATCAAAAACAACAACAAGGGATGATAATAACGAGTTCAGATCAATCTCAATCATTACCATCATCATCAAGATGGCCAAAGGCGGAGATTCTAGCACTTATAAACCTTAGAAGCGGCATGGAGCCAAGGTATCAAGATAATGTCCCTAAAGGACTTTTATGGGAAGAGATCTCAACTTCAATGAAGAGAATGGGATACAATCGAAACGCGAAAAGATGCAAAGAGAAATGGGAAAACATAAACAAGTACTACAAGAAAGTTAAAGAAAGCAACAAGAAACGTCCTCAAGATGCTAAAACTTGTCCTTACTTTCACCGTCTTGATCTTCTTTACCACAACAAAGTACTCGGTAGTGGTGGTGGTGGCGGTTCTAGCACTTCTGGCTTACCTCAAGACCAAAAGCAGAGTCCGGTAAAACCGCCACAAGAAGGACTTGCTAACGTTCAACTTCATGTGTCAGCTTCAAGTGAGGAAGAAGAACCTATAGAGGAAAGTCCACAAGGAACAGAAAAGGTATAAACTTTGTTTGTTTTCATTCTCAAAGTGTGAATGTTTTTGTGTTTCTTTAATAACTGAGGTTCTGATTTGTTGGAATTGAAGCCAGAAGACCTTGTGATGAGAGAGCTGATGCAACAACAACAACAACAGCAACAAAAACAACAAGAAGAATCAATGATTGGTGAGTATGAAAAGATTGAAGAGTCTCACAACTATAACAACATGGAGGAAGAAGAAGTGGAGATGGATGAAGAAGAAGAGCTAGACGAGGATGAGAAATCCGCGGCTTACGAGATTGCGTTTCAGAGCCCTACAAACAGAGGAGGCAACAATGGCCATACCGAACCACCTTTCTTGACAATGGTTCAGTAAAAATCAAGAATCATTGGTATCAAGAAAAAAAAATGTACTTATGTGTGCATAGTTTCTAAAACAAAAACCCAAAAACCCAAAACACAAAACACACACATATCTGACACCACAAAACTGAAAAATCAAAGTCTCATCTATTCTTGATTTTTCAGTGAATACAATTCTTTTTTTTTCACATTCTTTCCCTTTTGTTCCTTTCTTGTTTGTTTTTCTGTTCATTGTTTTCTTCTTCAACACCACCATCCACCCACATGAACAAAAACTCTAGCTAAAGGTCTTTTAGATTATTTTGGAGTTGTAATTCATCAGCAAGTCTCACATTTTTCTTTTTTTTCTTAAACATTTGTTGATTGGTTAATTGGGGAATAAAGAGTCTTTTCTTCTTCTTCTTCTTCTTCTTCTTCTTCTTCTTCTTCAGTTTTATCAAGAAAGACTTGAGAAACATATATGACTACTTTACTGACTTACTTACTATTTGAATTGATAGATGATTAAAGATTGGCTTATTCGTCCTTTAAATTTTCACTTATGTGTTTGTATTTTGACTGATGAGAAGAGAGACTCACTCAAAGCCATAGTTTTGAGAGGAGAAGAAGAAAGAAAGAAAGAATCTCTGTGTTTTCATGTTTTATCCTTTTTGCGGCGCCCACAAAAACAATCCGATAAGCCCATTATTCATTTGGTGTCACGATCAATTAAACAGAGTCGCTCAAAGTTTTGTTATTTTGTTTCAGCTTTTCTTCTTTTCTTACAATCAAAAGCATGTGCAGCTTTTGTACTTACAACGACAAGACTCGTGCTACTCTCATGTTAACTCATTGTTCATCTTCTGTTTTTTTTTTCTTTATTAATTAATAGCTTCAAAAACTGTTTTAAGAATATTTATTTTACTCAAAGCTGGTAATTTTTTTTTTAATAGAGAGAATATATAGAAACATGGATTGAGACAGCATGATCACACCCAAAAAGATTAAAAACCAAAAAATATAAAAAAAGAAAAGAAAAAAAAAAGATTCTGTATCTTTTTGATAGAGAGAGTAATAATGGAGGAAATGGGTACAGGTAAGAAAGAGTAAGTACCACTTTGATTGCCAACTTGCTTTCACCTCTTTGTGTCTTATAACAGCTGCCCCAACGTGCAATCATTTATATATATATATATATTTATGTTATAAAATGTATGTATCTAATTATACAGATATTACAATGTAATTGTTAGTGTATAAGATACACCAATGAACCTGTCCTACCCATGTGCCTTTGTTGTTTTCTTTATTAATTAGACTTTTTGTTTAATTACGTATATTGTAGGTAATCTAAAAAAACCCAAGATGTAATCAACATTTTCACATGTGATCTCACCATATACTCATAGGTTAAGATCTGAGCTTAAGTCACTGATCACATGTAGTTTTCTTTTTGAATAGGCTTTGCCTCTCTTTTCTTGTCTACGTACCCTAAATGTTCTCTATACTTTGTTTGTCTTTTTTTTTTCTTGGAAAAAACCATTTAATCTACTCTGGTCCGTAGCCTGAAGAGACTAGGGATATAGACCTGGAATTTGGTAAAGTAAAATGACAAGAAAAAAAGAAACAGTATAATCATGTCTTTGAGGTTATTACTTAGGCATGTGATTATTGACATAACCCGAGATTTGGAGGTTTGATTATTAGGAATGAACCGATCGACAATTTTTTGAAATAAATTTGGTTAGCGGTTTGGTTCAAACCGAAGATTAACCGTTTTTTCTAATCTTTCTAACCATTTTAAACTGGATTAAACCAAGTTTGTATCAAAATTCCTTTAAATTGTTACATGAACGGTTAAAACGAATTTTGTATGAATTTTAGTTAAATAACCTAACCAAAATGACTGAACCATACCAAACCAAATTTTTGTTCGATTAATTTCGGTACCCTTAACCCTTACCAAACCACCCAAACCGAATTGAACTGATCGGTTCAAAATCACAGACCTAAATATTATTGATTGGTAACCTTGGCGAGGAAGCTAACCTTTTCCAAACTAGTGTCCAGTTCTAAGCACAAAGACAAGGATACAAATCTAATTTCAACATCTTTTGGAGGATCTGATAATTGAAAACCCAACAATGTTAGTTGAAAGATTTACAAAACATCATTCAAATCCATAATCTATCAACTCCCCACTTCCATTTACAAAAAAGGAAAGGGCACTGCCTGTTTTTTTCTGAAAACCCTTAAGGTCAATTTTGGCCCAAGAAAACAAAATTTATCAAGTAAAATAAATAAAAGGGCGAAAGATCCACAGTTGGGAAACTATAAAGCTGTAGTTATATAAGTTAGGGAAATTTATTCGAGTTCTGCTCTACTTTTACTTCTCTTCATCTTAGCCTTAAACCTTGACTTCACCATCAATGTCTCTACTGTGTTTATGAAGTTTCCAATGGCCATCACAACCAGAAGAATACCACAAATCAATACCTGCCCGCAGCATTCACGACGTTATCATCAGAAAACCATTTTGATAAACCGTATAATGCGTATTTAAGATAAGCTACTTGTTTGTAAATGAGAAACAAGACCAGCTAGAGTCTATTCAACTATTTGCCTACATCAAGATTTTACTGGTGTGTGAATGAACCAGTGGGGATAATTCACAAAAGCTCTACCAGAAGAGATATTATTAAATACCTGCCATTCAGCGACTACCCCAGTTAACACAGTACTGAGCAACTGAAGTCCCACATATGCTTCAAAGCCCTGGGTTTGCCAAAGCAGAATATAAACATGTTTAACGACAATATGATACACAAGCTTATGGAATTTAGTACAAGTCTGAAGTTTCCTTTGGACTGGTGAGAGCAAGCAAAGATTTTTCATTGTTTAGACCATCTTACAAGTCTAACGAAGACATCATAAAGTTTGGTTTACTTGGTACATATACTCAAAAAGATATTTGAGTTCCAAATATATCATTATGGAAGCCATGTATACTAATAATAGCTACAAATCATCATATCTAACAACACAAGCCTAGTCTATATGGTGTAGGAAATATGAAGCTTCAAGACGCTTAAGCTTACATGTGAAATTGATGGTGCAAAAAAAGTAAAACTGTTACCTGTAAACTGAACAAAATAGGACATAATAGCAACAATTGTCCATCTACTCCAGCCGTTTCTCCCCATACGACATCCATCCTCTTAGCCTATAAATTACCACAATGTACATTTTTACAGCCATATCATAGTGGCGGATAGGATTTGTACAAGAGAAAACTGTAAATAATATGGCACCTTTCCTAGTGCAATGCGAGTGTATAATCTTTGGCGCTGATATCTATTTTGCAGAAGCATCGCAACACCTTGCATCATAGCCCATTGGAGGAAAAGACGCACTCCTTTCTGCAGAAGATTTAGAATGAATATCATAACTTTTGCTTGGTAGATTTTACTCTTCATATAAGATAATAACCACTACCTGCTTCTCAACACAGTTTGGTTGACCTTTGATTCCCCAAGTGAGACTGACAAGGGCCATAGCCATGGCAAAGTAATGATGGTAAAGCCACCTAGAACAGCACATTCAGTCCAGAGGTTTAAGTCATTTCTAACCCAAGGGGGAATATGTTGATAAGATCACCAGTAGTACGCAATAAAATCAGTCTAAAACACATGATTCACTACAGATCATAATCATCAACACGCTAAGGAATTTATTGGCGGCTAAGGTTTTTCATTATCCTCTAAATGATATGAAGATCCAACTTCTACCTGACAACGAAAATAAGCTACTTCTTCAACAGCAATTCCCATATCTCTATTCAATACCAGAGAGAAAACAATTTAAAGGAAAGTCAAACAGTGTGAAACCTTCTGTAGTACATTGCCTATAGAAATTCCTATCATCCACTCAATTCTTATGCCCCTCATTCAGCAGAGAGGTCAGTATAGGCTTGGACAGGTACCAAAACCAGAGGCAAAACACAAAACGTATCAAAACATTGACTAGCGACAATTGATTCAATGAGTTGCTTGCAGTCAAGCTTACACCCTAAAATTAACAGTAATTTTCCATGGACAGTCATAAAAGAGCGAACAGACAACAATAGAGTCGGCAGCTCACAGAAACTAACAAAAGGAAAGAGAGCCCACCTAAAAGAAAAATGAACCCTGCTCTCAAAGGGAGAAGCAACCTAATGAATTTAAAACCTAATATAAGTTTGGCATAACACAACCTAATGAATTTAAAACCTAATATCAGTTTGGCATAACACAACCTAATGATCTAATTTAACTAATGTTATATTCCTGTGACTTTAAGCAATAGCATAACAGATGCATTTACGTAAAATACTTCAAATTTAAAACACTGGATAACAATAGCCAGTCACAACTTAATGACCAAAACAATCAACTGAGGAGAAATAGGATAAGTGTACCATGAACGGATATCACTGCCATTGGCTCTCAAAATGTTCTCTCGCATAACCAAACCAGCATAAAGGAACAGAAGCCAAGCCTAATCAAAGGAAGTTAACATGTTAACACAAGAATCCAAAACACAAAACAAAACTTAACTCAAATTAAACACAGACTTCAACGACAGTATATACCTCGTAGAGCTGAACAGGGAATGCAGGCAAACATCCATCCCACACATAAGATCTTAGTGTCAAAAGTATTGCAGGGAAAACAAGAAAAAGTAGAGCTGTCCTATCCTGTTTCCATGGAAAAGATAAGTCATTTAACATATCAATTCAAGCAAAATGCAACCAACCGCATTAAGGGGGAAAAAGCAAATACTAACTCTGTAGCTATTGTATTCTTCTTTGACTTTAAGTTGTATATCTTTTCGTGAAGCTCGAACATTCACAGGTCCCAAAAACATTCTAACAAAGCGTCCTGCTTTCAATCATAATCAAACCAAAATGGATCATTCCACAACACTAACACAAAGTCTAATCCTTTAACAATGGATCAAAAGAATTGAATCTGAGATTTGATATTACTGAAACCTTGAGGTTTGGAAGGAAGAAAAAACGAAGTATCTCCATCAGCAAGCGTACATCTAGCTCGTTGTAGATCTTCATCAAGCTGTAACAACAAAACAGGAATCAAATTTAAGAATAGAGAAATCGAGAAACAGAGAGAGAGAAATATGTTAAAAAAATATTGAACCTTTTCGAAAAGTTTGGGATCGAGATGCTTATCAGAGACAAGAGTAGAATGAAGATGACGGATTGATGCGTCAACGATAGAGGCTCTTTGGCGTAGAGAGAGCTCTTCTTGTGAAGAAGAAAAGACGAATGAGGTAGAAGAGTCGTGAAGCTCTTTAACTTGCTCGACGATTCGTTTTACTTCTTCTTCAACCTCTTCCATGATATGTGGATCAGAAGAGGAGATCGGACTGAATGAGAGATGGGAATTTTGAGAAAAAGGTAGAAACTTTGATGAAGGATTTGGGAAGAGAGACGAGAGGAAGAAGAAGAATTAAGGATTTTGGTGTGTCTCAAAGTGAAGAGATCATTAGATTTGTTCAAATAAGGATGGATCAATGTGACAGATCTTTTGTCATGCTCTTCCAAAACCCTTCGGAGTCCCTACCACATCGCTCTCTAAGCTTCACTTTCCTTATTATTTTTCTATACTAAGGAATTCGTTTTTTTGTTCTTTTTTTTTTCTTGTCGGCAACTTTAATTTTTTTCTTTAAATATCAGTAAAAGCTGTGTTTGGCTTGGCATTGGGAGGATTAAGAAAATGGTTTTAGAATTGTCACAATGCTAAACTGCACCTGTTTGGTTACTTGAAGTCGTAAGGAAGTCTTGTTGAAGTTCATAGTAATGTCAATGTATGTCCATGTGATGTCTTAGTTTCAATTCTTGAAAGATTTGTATAACAGGATAACAAGTACTATTATGGATGGACAGGGAGTAGGTGTGTATGCTTTGGATACTTTAGCATTAGGTAACATTATAGGATTTTGATCATATTGTATTTGCCTTTCCGAGTTGGAATAATGATTAATAGAGATATTTAAGTGCATTTAATTTGTATTTTACATCATCCTACTGAAGTGTTTAGATAGCGGTGATGTGGGTGGTCTGCCGCCTACGACATATTTGGTTTAAAAAACCCTCCACTTTTCGGTCGCCATGGCGCAAGGTGCACCTAAGCTATCACCTTATAGTCAATTTGGACTGTGGCAAGGCAAAATTTACCAAGCGCACGATAAAGAACTTTTGGTCGCCATGTTACACATGTAACACCCCAAGCCAATGTTACAGAGGAAACATATACCCGGTAGAGAAAAGTCCAGCCCAAGGCATAACGTGGGGGAAACAATAAAGCTCCAATACATGGGGAAGGGAAGACGAATGTGAAATGGCCCAACAAGAGAAACTTGTTAGCCAAGAAAAAGGATTAATGGGTTGCGGAAGAGAAAAGATAAATGAATCAAGAAATTAATGGAAGAATAAGTGGAAAAAGGAAAGTGTGGAGAAGAAGAAATCAACAGGGGGGGGATAAGGAAGGTCAAGATGGAGTAAGAGAGAAGGCTAGAAAATAGAAAGAAATAAAGAAAATCAGCATTATGGTATGCATTAATAGCCAAGCAAACTAAGATGGGTTATTGAATATTGTATTTTAATGAAGTTGAGTTTATTTTAAATTCAAAGAGAATTCCAGTGTTATTCAATTGTGTATTTGAAAAAATACAATAAAATCCTCTGTATCGGATACAAAATTTGTTTAATGTATTTTAAAATACATAAAAAACACATGTTATTGAACATGAATATGATTTTATTGTATTTTAATAAGAATAAATTTTGATGTAATCTTTTAACTAAAATATGCGTAAACGAAATATCACCTCTTACCCTAGTATTCCTTATATCTTTCATCTCTTCTCAGACTCTCCCAATTGCTTCTGGAGATTTTCACAATATCAGATTAAAATTTAATTTTATTAATTTAAAATAATTATCAGTGTAAAATTTTGACCCTGTGGAAATTGAGTGTGGTAGGAAATATATATTGCATTTTCAGATTTTTTTTTGAATTTATCACAATCGGATATTCTACATGTTCTTCTCATGAACAAGATAATTGGTCAATAATTAAAAGATCGAGTATTTTGGTTGACTGAACAAATATTTTTGTCACCAACAAATACTATTTTCTTAGAAACGTTTTGATGAATGTTATTTTGTTATAACTATTTTGAAAATATTAGGTAGTTATTTTATTTTCAATGCTTTACAAATATAAGGTAATCCATACAAAAAGTATTAACAATAGATTTAAGAACCCACATTTGAGTCTTGTCATTTCATCAAAATCCACTAATTGGATTTTAGAATAACTGCAACTTTAAGTCTATTAAAATCAAATAAAAACTCAATCTAACAACAACATCTAAGAAAGAAGAGGAATTAAATGCGTGCCCAAGAAAGAAAATATCATTGATAGCGTGTCAATGCACAAAATGAAATCATGGCTCGGTGGGAAGTACATCTCATCCTATATAAGAAGAAAAATAATTAGGCGAGTTCCTCAGAGAAAAACTGGAATGAGAAAAAAGGAAACATGAGTGGCGAGTGTGAGAGAGAAAAAAGAGCGGAAGACAGATTTGGCTGGTTTTGGGAGAAGAAGCAATTGGAGGATTAACGGAAGTCTTTTCAGAAAATTCGTGGAGATATGCAGAAAACACGTATCAAGCCATTGTCGAAAGCATATCACAATTTGGTACTATGATCTGGAATTTATGGGTACTTTCTCTAGGCAGATTTCAGCAGATCAAATCCCGTGAGCATCCATCTTCATAAATAGTCTCCATAATCTAGTTCTAAGGTAAGATGTGACCATGGATCTCCAACAATTATCTTCTTCAACCGTCTATAATTAGGTCTAGATTTGAGTAATAGTTATTTGTCGATTACACCAAGGAAATGTGTGAGGAGCATGAGAATCACATAGGCGATATTCATGTGATAATCCACCAGTACTTGTGCGGTCATTCCTTGCTTATTGAGATATTTCATATCATTTATGCATTATAACCTGCTGGTACGAGTAGATCCATGTTTCCTTTAATGAGTACATAGTCGTATGTTCACATAACATCAAATATGACATGGCTATTGATGTGTCGAGTTTTAACCCAAAATATTTTCTGCAAGTACACAGACACACGCAGTAGTATATGGAGTATCGAATCCACAGAGACAAGGTTACACTATGAAATTATAGATTTTAATTTAAAGCTAAGACAAATATGGGTTTTGTGTAATTTTTCGGAACAGCGAACAACAAAATAAATCGGTGTAAAATTAATTAATAAAAGCACTAGGTTAAGGCGTTTCGCCGGTGATTCGGAGACAAGGCTGAGCAACTATTCAGGGCTAATTAACTACCGGTCTAGAACTCAAACACAAATGAATGTCGCCCCACTCTCGTGATGTATCGATACCTTTATCTAACAACCTAGATACCGAAACTCTCGCCTGGATATAACGAAGACGATAAGCATTAACAAACAAGTTCAATATGTTCACAATCAATCGCAGCAATCAACTCTCGTTGGCTACACACCAATTGCTCACCAATGATTTATCTAGCAACCTAGAGCACTCTGGTGAATAAGTTTAACCTAAAAATCATAGACTAGGTGATCAAACTAATCTAAGCATTACGAACCCCTATTGGCGAAGACATATAAATTCCAATCCTATTTGTGCTCAGCTATTAACAACCTAAATCACCATTGAAAACCTTAACCTAGCTATGGATCTACTCACACATAGCGAAATCAATCACAACAAAGCAAAGAGATGAATTCATGATTTATTAAAAGAATAAGGTTCAGGAAAACTTCTCAAACAGAGATGTGGAATGATCGACAGTAGGAGAATAGAGATCCAAGGCTGAATAATACAAATCCAAATCGAAAAGGAAACAAGTGGTGGTGTCTTCGAACCAAAATAATCTAGAACGAAAAAACTGAGGTCTGAGAACGAAAAATAGAGCGTGTTACAAGTCTGAGGCGGCTGGCCTCCATTTATTCTAAAAATAAAATAAAAAACGGTCTAGGTAAAATAGGTCGAGCAGGTGCTCGCCAGGTCCGAGCAGGTGCTCGCGCAGGCGGAAAATCGTCTTTTGGCTCAAAATTGCTCCTTTTGCTCTAATGTCTTCCAACATCTTCAATCCATGCTCCAAAGCCTTAAAATACCTGAAAAGACACAAAAGACTCGAAAACAATATGAAAAGACTAGCTAAAATGGGACAAAATACTAATATATCAACTCCCCCAGACTTAGACCTTTGTTTGTCCTCAAACAAAACAAGATCAAGAACTGAGAAGAGGTTTGAAAATCACGGGAACTCACTAGCTTGTTGGAAAAATTTCGAACTTTATACCTTCTTCACTGGACCTTAGGACATGTACCGTAGTTAGCCGTGGGGTTCATAACCTAACCTTAATAACTCACAACCCAACAGAAGTTTCGGAATCCCCATTGTCATCTCTTACATAGATTAATAAAAATAAAGTACAGTGATCTTACCAGGGGAAATCGGTCCAAAAGGTGCCAACTTCTTCTAACCAAAGACCCTCTCCCATATAACTTTCCTCTCCCCTCTTTCCCTCCTTCCACGCCATCATCTTTCTGTTTATTCTTTACAGCCATCGGTTTTCATTTGCCGATGCTTCACCCTTTATCACAGCCATCACTTTTCTGATGCTTCTTCTTTATTTTGTGGGACAAATCTCCATAAGGTCACAAAGGATACACGGGTCTACGCATCATGCCTTGGTTCACTTCGATTTTTAGTTTCCCTTACAACAAGCTTTCCATGAGGTCACAAAGGATACACGGATCTACGCATCATCCCTTGGTTCACTTCGGCTTATTGCTTTGAACTTCTCCTTTTTGTTTTCTTTTTCTCTTCTTTTCTTTCTTTTTCTCGGTGTAATGAAGGGGAGTGAGAGAGGAATATCATACTTTGTGGAGAGTTGCGTGGTCTTGCTTGGCTCGAATAGGTCTTCCCTAATGAACATCAAACCCCTGAGAAAGAAATTGAAGATTAGGTTAGGGTCCAATAAAGATTAGAGATGACATAGGTTCGGCCTATTTCCCGCTAGGCGTGAGCTTTGGGGAATATTTAATCTGCCCAATGCCTTTCCGATACAGAACTTTGGCCAAGCTGTGAGTCATACAAGTAATCCTTAGTCCGAAAATAAATCCAGTAGATTAAGTTCATAATTCCCAAACAAGCTTTTAACTCAAAACAGACTCAATAAAAGTAAACCAAGCAGCATGACCTGATTCACAAAAAATCTAAGACTCTTGGGACTGACACAACAACAAGACTCAATAAAATATAAAATAAAATAAAATGACTAACCGCTCCCCCGGACTTAAATCACACCATCTCCGGTGTGAAAAAGAGCGAGAGATTAGCGACAAAGAAAAATAAAAACACACATGGATAATACAATGATGATAGAGAGTAAAGAGGGATATCACTGAGTAGTCGCGGTGTCATGGTCATCGCTCATGGAGCACCCTGGTGGAGCAGGTGCTCGCCTCTTCCTACGGTGCAATGGCTGCCCGGAGCCTGAGGTTGAGTTTGAAGGTTGTAGTGAGGCAGCTGCTGCGGCGGTGGTATGGCAACATCCTCGTGCCAACGTTTGCATGATCCTCTGTATGAGGCTGTTGTTTCTTTTCGTTGACTAGATCATCCACCTCCTGTACTCGGCCGTGTCAGCATCATCAGAGATGGGTGGAAGATCAAACTCACCTTGAGTGGAGGTGGAATGATAAGGAAGTACTAGGCGCGGGATCGGAGTGGCGTCATCGTCGGTGTCATGATGAGATGTGCTTCGACGAGATGTGCTCGGCCTAGCTGATGATGATCGTCTCGGGATGGCGATGAGGTATTGTGGAGGTGGGTGGAACGCAAGATCTTCCATGGTGTAGAGTTCAGTCGCGGCCGGGTTCGGAAGCTCAATGAGGCTAGACTCCCCGGTCGCAGTAATGAACTGGTAGTTGGACGGTGCAAGGATGATCTTGGAAGCGAGTAGGTGCTTCATATCCATCCGTGACAGCTGGGTGACACATGAAGCGGATGAGAGATCCACTCGGTGATGGCAAAAAAGTGGAGTTAGGAGACTCCCTATTCGCTCAACTCTCTGTCCCTTGTTGTTCTCCGTTGGGCTGTCCTTGATTCCGCAAATCACCTCGGCAAAGCGGACGCCTAAATTGGAACGGTACACCTCGAACTGTTCCATGTTCCCATTCCCTACAATATGAGCACATCCCAAGAATAATAACAGCAACTCATTGATATGAACTTTGTTACCTACAAGCCGGGCAAAAAGTATGTTGCTGAATATTCTCGCACAAATGCGAAGTGCGGGATGACGGAGGCGGTTTTGACTTGCGGAGTTGGAAGAGTAAGGGCCTGAGGCGATATGGCTCCAGAATTCTTTGGACTGCGCAAACGTCTTCGGTGAATTCAGTTTAGTGACCGTCTCGCGAAAGCCATACAAGACGCAAAAATCCCACATAGCTATATCGTACTTCGTTCCTCCAGCAAAGAACGAAAATGTACCTTCTTCAAGTGTTGGGGAATCCGGATTTTTGTAAGTGAGAGTGGCGGTGGCCAGGCATTGTCTCACAAGGTCTGGGTAAAGCACATCTTCCTCTAACGTGAAAGACATGCAATGCGCGTGGCTTAGGATCCTCCGAACTTGGTCTTAGAGACCTAGTTGCTGAAGCGTCATCTCGCACATGTACCTCGTAGGTTCTAGCTTCAGTCCGAGGAGCTGATTGTAGTAATAGGCATCGCGAGTGTCCCACGAGTCGGGTGAGATGGGCGGAAGCTCCTTGATTCCGAGATCGAAAGGCGTGTTTTCGGGGCGGGGCCACGGGTGCGTGGCGAGTCTCTCTGTGTGGTGGACCGTGTGGAGGTGCTAGCTTTGCCTTTTCCCTTGTTAGTGGCGAAGAACTGCTTCGGAGGCATGATGAGACGTGGAGCTTGGAGTCACGGTAGCAAGAGGCAGAGTTTAGCCGAGCGTGAAAAAGTCGAGGGTGACTTTCAGTGAGGCGGAGCGCGACGTGACAGAGCGAAACCAGGATATCGGCGATGGCAGAGAGCTCGGAGGAGGGGCCTCATGAAAAGCTTGCCGAGAGATGAGGGAAGCGGTACAGTGAGGCGAGAAAGATTCGCACCGGTGTCAAGAGACGGTGGCTGCGGAGGATGAGCGAGAAGATTTAGGGATAGCGAATGATGGTGGTGATGGATCTGAGATGAGAGGCAAAGTGGCGGAAGAGCGGCAAAGTGAGGCGAGAGAGGGAACTTGGCCGAGCGAAACTTGTGGTGAGGCGAAGAGTTCGAAGTCACGGATCGGGTGTCGACACGTGAAAAGTGGAGGAGAGACGCGGTTGAGTTTCGCGAGGAGCAAGGCTTCGCGACTTGGGAGCGGTGGTGATGAAAGCAGCGGCGGTTTGGCGGAGAGATCGAGAAAGCTGGACCTGAACAGACGAGATGAGAGAGAGATGGCGATGGAGGAAGGTGGAGTCGCTCGGCCCGAGATTTAAAGTGGAGAGGAGGTAGGGTTTTGGAATTTGGAGGTTAGTGGTGACCAGTGCATGGGTCTGCAAAAATAGGAAAAAGAGAAAGTTAGTGGGGTTGGGAAAAGGAAAATTTGGATTTTACCTGTTGTTTGTGTTGACTCGTCGAGCACCCTGGCGGAGCAGGTGCTTGGGCCAGTTCTAGGGTGCTCGATACCCTTTTTTTTTTTTTTTTTTTTTTAGATGATTGAAAAGTGAAATCACAAATAAAAATTAGTATCAAACAAATTTAAAATAAATTATGTACAAGAAACCTTACCGGTGGGTTGCCTCCCCCCAAGCGCTTGTTTTATGTCGTTAGCTCGACTTTGTAGACCGTTTAGGCATGAGGAACATCACGTAAGGCGACAGTATCACCTTCTCCAATGTGTGTATCCGCAAGATACGGCTTGATCCTTTGGCCATTTACCACGAATTCTTCTCCTTTCGCGTTTAGCAACACCACAGCTCCATGTGGTCTAACCTTCTTGATCGTGAAGGGGCCAAACCATCTGGACTTCAGCTTACCTGGAAATAATCTGAGACGAGAGTTAAACAATAATACGTGATCGTTGGGAGAAAAACTCCTGGGGATGATCCTCTTGTCATGGTAAGCTTTTGATCGCTCCTTGTAAATCCTTGAGTTGTCATAAGCGAGATGCCTAATTTCCTCCAACTCATGCAGCTGCATGGATCTCCTCTCAAATGCTGGTAGGATGTCGAAGTTGAGCAATTTAATTGCCCATGCCGCTTTGTACTCCAGTTCCACCGGAAGGTGGCATGCCTTCCTATACACCAAATGAAAAGGCGTTGTCCCCAACGGAGTCTTATATGCGGTCCTATACGCCCATAGAGCGTCATCCAACTTTTTGGACCAATCCTTACGCGTGATACTCACTGTCTTCTGCAGGATACTTTTTATCTCCCTGTTGGAGATCTCGATCTGACCACTAGTTTGAGGGTGATAGGGAGAAGCTACCTTATGTGTAACACCATTCTTTTTCAACAAGTTCTCAAAAACCTTGTTTATGAAGTGTGAGCCTCCATCGCTAATCACCACTCTAGGGACTCCAAACCTCGGAAAGATGACAATCTTGAACATCTTGATAACCACTCTAGCATCATTAGTTGGGCTAGCCAGCGCTTCAACCCACTTAGAAACATAGTAAACAGCCACTAGAATGTATTCATTACCTTAGGAGGATGGAAACGGTCTCATGAAGTCTATACCCCATACATCGAAAACCTCAACTTCCAGAATAAAATTCTGGGGCATCTCATTGCGCTTACTGATGTTCCCTTGCCTTTGACACGCATCACACCTAGAAACAAATCTGTGTGCATCACGGAACATCGTCAGCCACCAATAACCGGCTTGTAAAGCCTTTGAAACTGTTTTGAATGTGGCAAAGTGCTCAGCATATGATGAACTGTGACAATGTTGTAGAATCCCAGGGATCTCTGCCTCAGACACACATCTCTTATACAGCCCATCCGAACATTGCTTGTACAAAAACGGCTCATCCCAAAAATACCGCCTAACATCGCGGAAAAACTTCTTCCTTTTGTTTCCCGCTAGGATCTCAGGAACCTTATCAGTAGCTAAGAAGTTTGCAATCTCTCCAAACCATGGGAAACTAGAGGACTGACCGATCCTAATTGATTCACAAAAATTTTCGGGAGCAGGTGCTCCAGCAGGCGGAGCAGGTGCTCCTTCGGGTGCTCGGTCGGGTGCTTGGTCGGGTGCTTGGTCGTGTGCTCAGAAAATTTTGCGGGTGCTGATAGAATAGATATGTTCATCTGGTAGACTATCCTCCATAGGTGTCTCTTTTTCAATCTGCAACCTGCTCAAATGATCCGCAACCCCATTTTTGGACCCTTTCTTGTCTTTTATCTCTAGATCGAGCTCTTGCAACAACAGAATCCATCTCAATAACCTGGGCTTGGCATTCTTCTTCGTCAGCAAATACTTCAATGCAGCATGGTCTGTGTGAAAAATGACCTTCGATCCGATGAGGTACGACCTGAACTTCTCAAAAGCGAAAACAATCGTTAATAACTCCTTCTCGGTAGTGGCGTACCGACACTGAGCATCGTCTATCGTCCGACTTGCATAATAAATCACGTGGAGCTTCTTGTCTCTCCTCTGACTCAGAACAGCTTCCACAGCAAAATCACTTGCATCCGTCATAATCTCAAACGGTAGCTCCCAATCTGGCGGTTGTACTATCGGTGCACTAACCAAAGCTCTCTTAATGGTGTGAAATGCCACCAAACAGTCACTATCAAACTTCACCTCCTTACACAGCAATCTCGTAAGAGGCCTCGCAATCTTAGAAAAATCTTTGATGAAGCGACGGTAAAATCCCACGTGTCCCAGAAAACAGCGGATTCCCTTAACCGAATTAGGCGGTTGCAAATTGACTTATATCTTTGCCTTGTCAACTTCAATCCCTTTCTCTGATATTTTGTGCCCAAGCACTATCCCATCTCGGACCATGAAGTGACACTTCTCCCAGTTGAGAACTAGATGCTTCTCCTCGCACCTTTGCAATACCCTGCACAAATTAGACAAACAAGAAGAAAACGAACTCCCATACACAGAAAAGTCGTCCATAAATACTTCCATAATATCCTCAATAAGGTCAGTAAATATAGACATCATACAACGTTGAAACGTTGCTGGAGCATTACACAAACCGAATGGCATACGGCGGTACGCAAAGGTGCCGTAAGGACGTGTGAATGTCGTCTTCTCTTGATCGTCCGGGTGGATGGAAATCTGGAAAAATCTTGAAAAACCATCTAGGAAACAGTAATATGGATGGTTAGCTAGACGCTCTAGCATCTGGTCAATAAATGGTAAAGGAAAATGATCCTTGCGAGTAGCAGCATTCAATTTCCGATAATCTATACACATCCTATGTCCGGTTACTGTCCTAGTTGGTATCAGTTCACTCCTATCATTTTTAATCACTGTGATACCTCCTTTCTTAGGAACTACATGCACAGGGCTGACCCACTTATCGTAAATCGCATAAATCACACCAGCCTCTAGAAGTTTCATTATCTCTTTCTTGACGACATCCTTGAGGTTAGGGTTTAACCGCCTCGATGCTCGGCGAAGTCATAGATTCATCCTCTGAGGTGTATCCTGTGCATGCATAAGTCAGGGGATATACCAGTGATATCATCTAGTGAATATCCTAGAGCCTTCCTATACTTCCTCAATTCACACAAAAGCAAGGTAATCTCTACATTGTTCAAATTCGCATTCACTATAACTGGATAAGTGGAGTTCGGACCAAGAAAAACATACCTGAGCCCTGCTGGGAGGGTCTTCAACTCAAGCTTTGGAGCTTTCAGCTCACTCCAAGCTCCTCCCAAAATCGGATTTTTCGGAGCAGGTGCTCCTTGTGCTCGCTGGGGTGCTCGCTGAGGTGCTCCCTTGTCTTCGATTTTTGTGTCTTCTCCCAGGCTCAGAAATCCATCTCCTTCCTCCACTCTGATGTTGGAATCAAGAAACTTAGCAAATCCATGGGTGTCTTCACTCAGAAAACCGTGTTCACCCTCGGGTTTAGTCAAAGCGACTTCTAATGGGTCATTCGCCAAAATTTCTTTAACCACATCTTCTGATATTACTGACCCATCATGGATCATGAATGTCTGTCCATCAATCATCGGTTTCTTTAGAAGTTTGCTCATCTCAAACCGAACTAACATATCTCCAAGACGGAGATCAACTATGCCTTCTTCAACATCAATGATAGCACGAGCCGTGCATAAGAAAGCTCTACCCAGAATCAGTGGGTCCTTGGGTTCTTCATCAAGTTCCAGAACCACAAAATCAGTTGGGATAAATGTATCCCCAATTCGAACGTGCATATCTTCAATAATACCCACCGAAAGCTTTGTACACCGATCCGCAAAAACCAATGAGATCTTTGTAGGCTTGAACTTGGTGAATCTCAGACGCTTAGTCACAGAAAATATGGCATCAGATTGACGCTGGAACCTAAGTCACACAGAGAACACGCAAACGTGCACGGTCCTATCTTCACCGAGATAACAAACCTCCCGGGGTCTTCTTTCTTTTTCAACACCTTACTCTGAAGTATGGCACTGCACTCCTTAGAAACAATTATAACATTCTCTTTCTCAACAACCTTACCAGCAACCAGCTCTTTCATGTATCTCTTAAGCGAAGGCATCATTTGCACGGCATCAACCAAAGGAAGCTTCACCGTCAAATCTTTAAGCATCTCCTTGCACTTTGCAGCCTCCAAATACTTGCGAGATTTCTTTGGAGGTACTGGATAAGGGACCTTTTAGGTAGATGAGTTTTTTTCTCGAGGGGTTAATTTTTCTTCAGAATCGTTTGGAACAGTTCCCAGAGGTGTTCCTGAGCTTGATCCAACCTCAACATGTCCGTCTTTCACAGCAAAATTACTCCCTTGAGCCTGATGCTCAGAAATCTTCTCCTTAGCATTTCCGTGGAAGCTTTTCATCGTAGGCGGTACCAGCAACTTTTCACTCCTCAACTCAACAGCATTCACGTGATATTCATTCCTGGAAAGTTCACCTTTACCTGGAAGAGCTCCAGCTGGTCTCTTGATAACCTCGGTGGTTTGAGCTACTTGTGTATCAAGCTTCTTCACATGTGCGGTAACAGCTTCATACTTCGCGTTTAAATCAGTGTACATGTGATCTACCTTGGCATTAATCTCAGTAGACGCCTTCTGTTGGTTAACCATCAGTTGCTGCATAAGACTCTTCAGTTCATCTTGAGATGTAGGCGCGGAGGCAGCTTGTGGTGGTGCCGTGAATTAGACGTTTTGTTGTTGGTTTCCTCTTTGGAACCGATTCTGATTCTGATTAGGGACGTACTGCTTCCCCTGAGTATTACTGGAGTAAAACTTTTGAAAACTCTGAGCTTGTGGCAACTGAGTGATACCCCCTTGTTGCGGATAAACTTGGTCTTGTGGGTTCTCGACATTGGTGCTTCGGTAGGAGAGGTTGGGGTGGCTCCGATAATTTTGATTGAACCCACGGTTCTGGACATATCCCTGACCACTCACATAGTTAACCTCATGTACTCCAGCATCGTCATCTTCTTCAAACTCTTGAGAAATAGGCGCAGCCCCATTCTCTTCCACAAACTTGACCGGTCTTTGACTTTCGCGTAGGAGTAGGTTTACCTTTGCTGTCAGCTCATCTATCTTCTGAGTGTCCACACTGTTAACTTTCTTGGAGCTATCATACTCAGGAGACCTGTTGCTGGAGCTTGAAGCAAGGTTCTCTATCAGCTCAAAAGCACCATCTCTAGTCTTGGTCATAAAAGACCCGTTACTCGCAGCATTTAGGGCTTTGCGGTAATCCTATTCAACACCATCATAGAATATTTCCAGAATCTGTTCATCTTTAAAACCGTGATGAGGACATTCTCTACGGTATTCCTTCAGTCTTTCCCAAGCTTCACAAAAAGCTTCACCAGAATGTGGTTGAAAAGATGAAATTTTGTTTCGTAGAGCGGCTGTCTTAGACTTAGTGTAGAAGTGGTCCAAGAAGGCTGCTCTAACTTCATCCCACATCCTCAAAGAACCAGCTGGCAATGACTTCAACCACCTCTGAGCATTGTCAGCAAGAGAAAACGGAAACAGCTTGCATTTAAGAAACTCTGGCGGTACCCCATTCGAACCGGTAGTGCTGCAGATTTCTTCAAAAGTTTCGATGTGGTCCATCGGTATCTCAGCTGGCAGTCCATGAAAGAGGTGTTGTTTCACCAATGTGATCATCTGAGGCTTGATCTCATAGTCTTGCCTCTGAATTGTTGGAGAAACAATAGCTGACCGGTTTTGATAAAATGCATGGGGATTATCCGAATCCCATATACCCGGCTGAACTCGTGGAGCTGGCGGTTGATCTCTTCTCAACTGAGCAATCTGATTCCTTAGCAACTGTAACTGAGTAGCCATACCATTGTCTTGTTCAGCCATGATGACCGGAGCAGCTGTAAGTCTCTTTTGACGGTTTTGACGTTCGATGCGAGCTAACTCTTCGTTGGTGAGGATGATTAGATCTTCGGTGCAATTTCTTCTCGTTCTTCTACTGGTCATGCACCTGACACATAGTAGAAACAAATAAAAATAAAGATCAGTAGTTTTTTAGACTGAAAACAAAATCAAAAATCAAAGGTAACGCAATTGGTCCCCGGCAACGGCGCCAAAAACTTGATGTGTCGAGTTTTAACCCAAAATATTTTCTGCAAGTGCACAGACACACGCAATAGTATATGGGGTATCTAATCCACAGAGACCAAGGTTAAACTATAAAATTATAGATTTTAATTTAAAGCTAAGACAAATATGGGTTTTGTGTAATTTTTCGGAACAGCGAACAACAAAATAAATCGGTGTAAAATTAATTAATAAAAGCACTAGGTTAAGGCGTTTCGCCGGTGATTCGGAGACAAGGCTGAGCAACTATTTAGGGCTAATTAACTACCGGTCTAGAATTCAAACACAAATGAATGTCGCCACACTCTCGTGATGTATCGACACCTTTATCTAACAACCTAGATACCAAAACTCTCGCCTGGATCTAACGAAGACGATAAGCATTAACAAACAAGTTTAATATGTTCACAATCAATCGCAGCAATCAACTCTCGTTGGCTACGCACCGATTGCTCACCAATGATTTATCTAGCAACCTAGAGCACTCTCGTGAATAAGTTTAACCTAAAATCATAGACTAGGTGATCAAACTAATCTAAGCATTACGAACCCCTATTGGTGAAGACATATAAATTTCAATCCTATTTGTGCTCAGCCATTAACAACCTAAATCACCATTGAAAACCTTAACCTAACTATGGATCTACTCACACATAGCGAAATCAATCACAACAAAGCAAGGAGATGAATTCATGATTTATTAAAAGAATAAGGTTCAGGAAAACTTCTCAAACAGAGCTGTGGAATGATCGACAGTAGGAGAATAGAGATCCAAGGCTTAATAATACAAATCCAAATCGAAAAGGGAACAAGTGGTGGTGTCTTCGAACCAAAATAATCTAGAACGAAAAAACTGAGGTCTGAGAACGAAAAATAGAGCGTGTTACAAGTCTGAGGTGGCTGGCCTCTATTTATTCTAAAAATAAAATAAAAAACGTGTCTATGTAAAATAGGTCGAGCAGGTGCTCGCCAGGTCCGAGCAGGTGCTCGCGCAGGCGGAAAATCGTCTTTTGGCTCAAAATTGCTTCTTTTGCTCCAATGTCTTCCAACATCTTCAATCCATGCTCCAGAGCCTTAAAATACCTGAAAAGACACAAAAAGACTAGAAAAGACTCGAAAACAATATGAAAAGACTAGCTAAAATGGGACAAAATACTAATATATCAGCTATTGGGTGCATGGTTATCTACTCGTTCTTTCGATGATTTTAATTGATCAAATATATTAAAACTGTCAACAAACCTTAACCACTTGAGCTTGTTCGAGAGATCTTTCAATTTACTCTATGATTTCATGTTTTCTAAAATTGAAACGAGTGGAGATGAATACTCTAGGGTATCGTGAAATCCACTCGTTTTTTCAAATGTTTTCTGATCAGAACTCTTAAAAATTTTCAAAACTTGATCTGGAAGTTTGGATAATTAGATTTTGCATATTGATCAGAGGTCTCGAGTTTGGTGGTGAATCAGACAGTCATTCATGGCTTGCCCTGTTCATCGTCTACCCTACTCGAGCATTTCCAAATCTAACTTGATCAAAACTCCTTATTTATGATAATAATATTATGATGAAGAGATGGATCAAGGTATTTTGCAGTCTACCCGATGGAGTTGTTGCATACTCATTAGAAATCGTATTGTCATGAACCCTAGGGAAATCTGTGTGCGTAAAGTTGAATCTAATTCGATCAAAAGACTTTATATGCCCATTAACGATAGATCTAGGTTGAGTTCACGAGGCAACACTTGTTTGGGTAAGAGCTTGCTAGGTTGATTTGGTTGGGTCATAAAATCGCATGTAGGGCCGCATATTGCATGTTGATTGTCATGTGATGCATTGTTTGACCTTTGGGTGAAATATAAATGTTCTAGGAACGAGCAAAAAGAGATAGCCTTCGGGCATGGTTTGACCTGCGGTTGAAAACTGGACGTTCTGCGAATGGGTAAAAAGAACTAGCCTTCGAGCATTGATTACTATTGCAAGTATGAATATCATGTAGTGTACAGTGCATGGCATTATGTTAGATATGCATGACATGTGGTGTAGTCTGCATGTTAATGTTTTTTTATTGTATGAATGCATTGAATAGCTAATTTTTTTTCAAAATATCTCTTAATAATCTAAAAATCTCCTTTCCTCTTTCACATTATCTTCTCTCTCACGACGCAAGTCACGTAACCATTTGCATTTAATTTTTCTCCAACGATCACATTTTTTTTTCTCTTCTCAAGCCTCACTCCATGTGTGAGTTGGAAGAAACATCCAAAATGGATCCAGCGAGAAAATATGGATTATGTGTCTCTAAGAACAATAATTCATGGAAGTGCAACTTCTGTTTCAAATTGACCAACGAAGGAGTGTCACGTCTAAAACAACATTTGATTGGGAGTGTTTAGTATATAACTAAGAGTCCAACATGTCCAGAATTTGTGCGACAAGAGTTACATAATTTCATGCTCAAAAAGGCGAAAGCAAAAATAACTTAAATGATGCTTGAAATACCTGAAGAAATTGATGATTATGATGAGGAAGAGATGGATGGTGAGCCGAAGAAGAAAGCTCTACCTTAAAAGCGAAAACAAATATGTCCACTGAACATGTTTGTTACTTCAACTCCTCTAGATATATTGCAAGGAAGAAAGTATAGAAAATATATTTTCGGAGATTGTGATAAAGAGTTAAAAAACAAGGTTTGTAGAGGTATTGGTCAGTGGTTTTATGATGTTGGTCTTGTATTTAACACTGTCAACTATGATAGTTTTGAAAAGATGATTGAGTTGATTGGACAATATGATATGGGATTAAAACCATTAATTATATATGAATAAAGAGTCCATCTTCTTAAGAAATAAGTAGATAATACTATAAGAAATAACATAACAAACATATCTACCTAGGATAGTTCAAATTTAAAACCTTGGGCAACGATAGCAAATCACAACTTAAGGGTTCAATTAAGACGATAATACTCAACTAAGGGGGAATCATATAGAAGTACCATGAACAAATATCACTCCCGTTGGCCCTGAAAATGTTCTCTCGTATAACCAATCAAACATTCAGGAATAAAAGCCAAGCCTAATCAAAAAAAGTTTACATGCTAACACTTGAATCCAAAACACAAACAAATCTAAGTAATTCAAATGAAACACAACTTCAACGCTAGTATAAATCTTGTATAGCTTAAAAGGGAATGCATGCAAACATCCATCCCACTCATAAGATCTTATTGTCAAAAGTATTTCAGGGAAAACACAAAAAAGAAGAGCTGTCCTATCCTGTTAAAGATAAGTTCTTTGCCAGATTTCGACAATGAAGCAAAAGGGAGAAAAACTTAAATAGCACATAATTTAGGTGAAATTACAAAAATGAGTCAAAATTTTTTTTAATTACTTAAATATTTTGCGTACCCAAAATGTCCTTCTAAACATTTGATAACAAAAACGTTATTACACAAATGCCATTACTATTAATTTCCACATCAGCGTAAAATCATGTGTCACGCCTACGTGGCACAAAAAAAACCTACGTGTATTATGAAAGTCTGCCGGGGATTTATCTCGCCTATTGACGGCTGACTTATTGGACAAAATGCTGATTTATTATAAACGGCTGATTTATAAAAAAGAATGGCTGATTTATCTCCGTAAATCAGCTTGTAGTTATAGCAGACTTATAAAACATTGGCTGATATATGTGCAGGAAACGGCTGACTTATAATAATTCTGGCTGATTTATGAGATATATGAGATATCGGCTGATTTATATGTGCAGGAAACGGCTGACTTATAATAATTTTGGCTGATTTATGAGATATTGACTGATTTAAATGTACACGACACGGCTGAGTTATGAAAATGTTGGCTGACTTATTGCTTTGATATGGCTGACTTATATTTGGCTGGCTGACTTATTTGGCTGATTTATATTAAAGCGGCGGACTTATGTTAACTTGTTGTTACTGACTTACTGTAAATCTGCCATTAAATGGCCGATTAACCTAAAAGTCAGGTTAATTACGGCTGACTAAGTAATCTTTCAGTAATTACTATAATAGAATGCTTTTGATGACAGATTTACGCGATGTAGCGGCCGACTTAAATCTCTTACCTGATTTATGTGTGTTTAATGGCTGACTTTATAAATTTTTATAATTACTTAAATATTTTTTCTCTGATTTTGGTGTGATGGCTGATTTTTAGTGGCTGATTTATAAGTTTTTTTGGTGACATGTTTTTCATGTTAATTTCCACATAAGCTACATTATTTTATAAGTCAGTCACTTAATTTCAGATAAAAAGTCTTAAACATTTAATAAAGGGTATTTTATAATTAATTTTAATATTTTAAAAATAATTTTGATATTTTCTAAAAGTATAACAAAAATAATAACAATTTTAGAATGTCCGAAAATAAATAATATCATTTCTATAAAAACCCTGTTATTCAAAATTTATTAAAAATGATTAGATTTAGTAACTTTTTTGGGTGTTTTTTTATCAATATTAATTTACTTTTCATATTTCCAATCAAAAATATTAAATTAGATTAACCTTACAATAAACACAATACAACTTCAAGAATATTAAGAAACCATCCAACAAAAGAACATGTTTTGTGGATTAATAAAACGAAACTAATGAAAAATGTCAAAATTATGATAGGATCCATCAGATATGCCTCCACTGTTGGGCCTCTCCAGACTGATTGGCTGGGCGGATTGAACTGATCTTGGATGTTTTGGAAACTAGACTCAAATATCTTTAGATCCATATGTGTCTTATTTCCTGAGGTTCTGTGAGCTGCAAGCGACACTTTATTTAACATGTGCTTCAAATCGGAGCTCTCCAACGGGTTTAGGTGCAAATCTTCAAACTGATCAATACTGATCAGTTCTTCGTGATCATCTAAAAGTTCCTGAAGCAATTTTATCAAATACTATACTCAACCTAGGTTAAGATGCAATTGGTTTCACGATTTTAGCACAATCCAATAATTAATGAGAATTCAAAAAATATTAGACATAAACAGCTTAACTAATCGCGACTGTTCGATGAAATCGATTTTGAAAAATTATCAACACACATCCAAAAATTTTAAAATCAATTTTAACAAATACTAGACTCATCCTAGGTTCAGAATCAGTTGATTTAACAATTTTATCGCAAGATAATAATTTATGAAAATTCAAACAAAATCGGACAGAAAACTGCTTAACTTCGCGTAAGTCAGCCGTGACTGAAGCGTACGTCAGCCGTGACTGAAGCGTATGTCAGCCGTGACTGAAGCGTAAGTCAGTCGTGACTGAAGCGTAAGTCAGCCGTGACTGAAGCGTAAGTCAGCCGTGACTGAAGCGTAAGTCAGCCGTGACTGAAACGTAAGTCAGCCGTGACTGAAGCGTAAGTCAGCCGTGACTGAAGTCAGCCATGACTGAAGCGTAAGTCAGTCGTGACTGAAGCGTAAGTCAGCCGTGACTGAAGCGTAAGTCAGCCGTGACTGAAGCGTAAGTCAGCCGTAACTGAAGCGTAAGTCAGCCGTAACTTCGAGTAAGTTAGCCATGACTGAAGCGTAAGTCAGCCATGACTGAAATATAGAACCCTATTTGCGACACTAGCTGATGATCGGTCACAAACAAATAGCAAAACTCATCTGATACAAGCATGGACCTAGCTTACAAGTCTAGAGAGAAAGAGTTTTTGGAATAGCCAAAAAAACATAAACTTTACTAATCAAGAGATGAAGAAAATGAAGTACAAGTATGACATTATATACCCAAGTTCTCTAAGTAAACAAAAGTAAAAAAAACACACAAACTCTAAGTAAAAGGAATCAAAAGTAAAAAAACACACAAACTCTAAGTAAAAAAAACACAAACAAACTCAAAGTCAAAAAACGCACACAAACTCAAGTAAAATTCAAATGAACAATAAGCTCCACTTAAGAGGAATTTAAGGAGCTTATCTTCTCTTTAGTTTTCACTTATTTTGAACATTTTTTAATAACTTCAGCTGGTCTTAGAAGCTTCCTAGGTGTCTCTTAAGGTCATAGAAATCGTGCTCAGATGATCTTCATGTTTGATCTTCAAAATATCCCACTTGACATTTTCGGCTATGATAGGATCCATCAGATATGCCTCCACTGTTGGGCCTCTCCAGGGTGATTGGCTGAGCGGATTGAGGTGATCGTGGATTGTTTGGAAACTAGACTCAAATATCTTTAGATCCATATGTTTCTTGTTTCCTGACGTTTATTGAGCTGAAAGCGACACTTTAATTAACATGTACTTCAATTCGGAGCTCTCCAACGGGTTTAGGTGTAAATCTTCAAACTGATCAAGACTGATCATCATCCATAAAGTTCATGAACTATTTTTATCAAATACTATACTCAACCTAGATTCAGATGCAATTGGTTTCACGATTTTAGCACAAGTCAATAATTAATGAGAATTCAAACAATATTGGACATAAACTGCTTAACTAATCACTACTGTTCGATGAAATTAATCTCAAAAAATTATCAACACACATCCAAAAATTCTGAAAGCAATTTAAAAAAAATACTAGACTCATCCTAGGTTCAGAATCAATTGATTTAACAATTTTATCGTAAGCTAATAATTTATGAAAATTCAAACAAAATCAGACAGAAAACTGTTTAACTTCGCGATGATGCTCTGAAGTCAGCCCCATTATTTTATAAGTCAGCCATGACTAAAACTTACGTCAGCCACGACTGAAACTTAAGTCAACCACTGAATCGTAAGTCAGCCATGACTGAAACGTAAGTCAGCCATGACTGAATCGTAAGTCGGCCACTGAATCGTAAGTCAGCCATGACTGAAGCGTAAGTCAGCCATGACTGAAGCGTAAGTCAGCCATGACTGAAACATATATTGTACAACCATCCATGACTGTTCATTTTCTTCGATTGAAATCCTGTAAACCTAGAAAAATGTGCGTTAATGATTTTTTTTAAGAATCACTGTCAAACCTTAACATAATAACTTCAAGGTAACTTAAACACAAACCTTTATAGCTTTTGAATTCTCAAATCGAGTTTCATTTGCAGAAATTTGAGTTTCTAATTTTTGGAATTTCAATTGCGGAAGATGAATAACTCTTTGCGATTTTTTTCTCCGGAGATAGTGCAACGAATGCGGATGTAGGGAGACAGAGGAGAGGAGGCACGACCGAAAATTTGGGGAAAAAAAACGTTTTTGCTTCTTAAAGTTTTTTTTTTTATGAAAAAAAAATCATAATGGCAAAATCCGTAATTTGAGTTTTAAATTTGGCTAAATTGACATTTTCATTACCAAAACTGATATTTTAGTAATTTCAAAAATAAATATCTATGGCAGTCATTTCACAACTTTTCTGGTATATTTAAGTAATTCTTTCTTAACTTTAAGATGTATATCTTTTCGTGAAGCTCGAACATTTACATGTTCCAAAATAATTCTAACAAAGCGTCATGCTTTCAATCTTGTGCAAACCAAAATGGATCATTTACAATGACGCAAAGTCTAATCCTGTAACAACGGATTGAATAAAAAAAAAACTAAATCTGAGCTTAGATTATTGAAACCTTGAGATTTGGAAGGAATAAAAAACGAAGTGTCTTCTTCAGCAAGCATGCATCTAGCTCGTTGTGGATCGTCATCAACCTGTAACAACAAAACATCAAATCTAAGAATATACAATTCGAGAAATAGAGAGAGAAAGAGAGAGAGAGAGAGATAGATTTAAAAAGATTCGAGAATTCCACTCATCTCTCATATGAATTCAAAGCTGATGATACCTATTTTTAAATCAAATTTGGAGAAGACATAATCACATATAATTTGATTAAAATAATCGTCTAATCGTGGTATAGCAAAATCGTCCACGATCGAAGCAACGAGTTTTGCGGGATCAATCTTTGGGGTCTTAACCCGAGCAAATTTCACTGTTAGAAGAAACATAGCACGATTAATTAGCATAAAGGTTCAAGGAACAAAATAGAATGTTACAACAACAGAAAAGTTTGACATTCTCAAGAGATTAACATTCGAAGATATATAAACAAACGGAGATGAGTCTTGAGGATAAAGATGTAATTCACATGCTTTTTAGTGTAAGTGAAAAGTCAGCAAAAATCGAAGATGAAGATGTATGGTTGGTGGATAGTGGCTGCAGAAACCACATGAAGAAGGATGTTAAAAAGTTTCACAAGGCTAGATAAAAGCACTAGTATTCCGATAAAAGTTGGAAACAAAGAAGTCGTAATGACAATCACGAAATGAGATATTCCTACCATAGCTAACAGAAGAAGAAGAGCTATGAAATAGTCATGAAGTTGAATTTTGAGCAACAAATTATGAGGAACTAAAAAGCAAGCTTGTTGTGAGACCTAAAATCAATTAAGAGGAATATGTTACTCGATAATTGACTTTAGTTATATTTTATTATAGAAATAAGGTGAAACTAACAAAAAAAGTCTCTTTGAAATTTTAATTCCAAATGGGGACTCATACTGTTTTAAAAATGAGAAAATACCCAAAAATAAACCCTTTCAAAAATTTATTTCCAAACAGGATCTCTTCTAATTGAAAAAATCATTCTCAGTGGACCTTGTTTGAAAATAAATTTCTAAAATGGTATATTTTAGACAATGACCCTTTAAAAATTGTCCAAAGAAATAATAAGTATGTGTGCTAAGTGAAAATGTGTGTCTAAGAGTCGTAACTTTCAGAATGGGTAGTTTTATTTTAAGTTATAAAAGCCAGAACTTCTCTACTCTTAAAGCAATCTCAACTTCTCTTAGGGATTCTCTAGCAATATATTTAACTTGTGTTACGTCTTGCTTGATGCTTCTGAATAGCAATGTAAAAGTAAGGAATATTTTATTAATATGATTGAGAGTTATAATAGCCAAAAATTCTACAGCTCACTGATGTTTATCTATATGTACTTTTTACACATTTTTACAATATACTTGAGAGGCTTTTTTTTTTGATTTTGGGAGGATTACAGCTCAATGCTGCCTTGAAAACTACCTTTTCTGTTGTTTCCACCAGCGCCTTCATAATCAATTCCAAAAGATGATAGATCAAGAGATGTCTCCTTCTTCTCAGAGACCATCTTCACAAATAAACCGACATCTCAAGCCCATTAAAACATAGACCCGAACAATTCTTTCCTTTGTTCAAAAGTTATCTCCTCTGAACCATGCTTCTTCATCTCAACCAAAACTTTTCCCATTGTCAATATACCATCAACCATCTTCCAAGAATCCACCTATTGCAAAAATATAAATAACACATGACTTTTCATTATTTCCCATTGGGTCATAGGTCATATTTATGGATGCTGGATTCCACACCCAACAATATATTGAATTATTATTAAAGTAAAATAATTTTTTTTTTGTGAAAATGAATTGAAATAGAAAATAGATTTGCTAAAGGAAAACATGTAAAATTGTATATATTGATCTCGAGTAACCAAAAGATTGACCTCATACATGACCATTGGGGTCTATATTTATACACGAATTAAGAATTAAATGTTAAGAATAAATAGTAATAAATTTCATAATTCTCCTTTAATCCATCGGTTTTGATTTGGTATTTATTGCTGTAACGTCTCGTACATTGAATGATTTCCTCCTTCAGCTTGTAGATTCACCTCGCTTCGCGGACACTCCTTGGTTCATTTGCTCTTTCCTTCTGCGAGGCTTCACTACTGGTCAGACCCCAGTTCGTTCCATCGAACCCTCGTACGGTTCTCCCGTCCTTTTTCTCTCCGAACTGACCTAGTCTTTACTTTGACCTGCTGAAGTGGTTGACACTTATCATGATTGGAAAGAGTGGATCCTTGGTTCCAGATCTGGTATTAAGATTTGCCCCCAAGTCCTGCGAGCTGCTATTCGGCTCGGAGGACTTAAGTGTTTTTCTTGTTTTTTGTCTTATGATCTCTTAAATTTCGGGTTCGGCTTTCTTGACGCCTTGACATGCGTCTTTATTAAATACTGATTTTTATCGATATACGGAAAACCCTTCCACTTCTCATTATTACCGAGACAGTTTTATTTTCGAAGCAGATAGTTTTTTTGCCGATTCCTCTTCCTTCGTATCTCTTTCACTCGATTGTTCTTGAACTTGATTGTTCTAAGAAATTTTTTTCCTTCTTTTGAATTACTGTGTTCCTCAAATTGTGGATTATGACAAAATTTGCTATGAACTTTGCTATTTCCGTTGGGAAACGTCAAAAAAGCCCGAAAGAAAACTGTTCTGGTCACAAAGATCGATTCGGTCCTCATCCTCCATCACGCTCAACGTGTGAATCCATTGAAGGTATTAGAAGGTTCTGCGGAATTTTACCAGAAATTGAGTTCATTCTTCCAAAACCTAATGAATCTCCGGAATCGATCCGTGACAACTATATGTGTGTTTACGAGATTTACTTTTATGGATGTTGTATGGTTTTTCCAATACCCGATGCATTTCTCTTATGTCTTTTTTTCTCTTGGAATGACATTCCCTCAAATGTGTCCGAAGATGCTTCACCACATACTGTGTTCGCAAACCCTTGATGCAAAGGCAAGTTTAAGTTCAAGTGATATTTTCAAACTCTTTGGCATTCGTTGTAATAGCCGGGGTACCTATAGCACCTACCCTCATGCCGACATAACCTTGATTTTTGGTCTTCCTGATGACAAGGATCATTGGAGAGAATACTGGTTCCTTGTGAAGGTTAATCCCCTGATGATGCTTCGTCGAGACTGAACTAGAGCGCTCGATAAGTCATAGATTGTACCTTGGCTCAACTTTTTTGGCTCCAACTCATTTGATTAATTGATTAGTTTCTCGTATTTCCTTTCCCGAAGCCTTCTCCTTGAGAAGATTTTTGAATATTTTCAAATTTGTATTAGAGAAGGAAGTTTCCTGGGAATCGTTTTTCCTCTCTCGCATTCATACTGCAGGGAGTCTTTTGCAGAGTGGTGCTCTCCGACCGTTCAAACCCAAGGTGATTGAAGTTGATACTTTTAGATTTTCTGTACTAGAGAAGAAACAGCTTGAGAATGTAAACCACACCATTGAGACCAAGCCGAAGAAGAAGATTGATTATGCTGGTATGCGACTTCGAGAGAAGAACCATGTTGTAGATGCTACCGATGTAATCCGTAAAACTAGCATGGTTGTTGAGTTTCCGATTCGTGAGCCTTATCCTGAGCCTGATTCGCACACATGTTCAACTCGTCCAGCTAAAGTTTCCGATGATGAAGACATTGAGGACCCAGATGCTAACCTACATCGAAAGAGGAGGAAGGTACCTCCTGATCCTGATTCTCAGAGATCTATACCAAAGTCTCAAACTGTTGATAAAGGAAAATGTCATGTATCAATGCCTCCACCTCCTCCTCGTATTCCCCCAGATGACTTCTCAAGGTGATTCACACGGGGAGAGCTTGAAAATCTTAAACATACAGAATAGAGGGAAAAGATCCCTAAATAATGACTCCTCTTCTTCCGGAAATACTTTGAATGCTGATCGCCCTGTTTTGAGTATATGCCAATTATTGATATATATATATTTTGTAAAATTTCCCTGCTTACTCATGAGTCCTTTTGCATTTGCGCACGAGAATCGAATGGTAATAGCTTAGTCTTTTAGGGATTTTACGTCTAGTGGCGTAGAACCTCTTCCTTTATTTAACCAATGGGATCGGGAAGCATTGGATCTTTATGTTAGAAATTCTATTCAATTAGCCACGGTATGTAACCTTATATTGTATTTGCAAAGTAATGCGTGTTTCCTTCTAACTGCTGGTTCTTCAAAACCATATGCAGGTTGCCGCTGGTCATAATGAAATATTTCGCTTTTATATATCGGCTATTAGAAAGAGAGCTTCGTCAGGGGATTTGATTACTGCGAGTAAACAAATCTTAGATCTTGAATCGAAGATTAAGAATGGCGCTGCCAAGGTCGGCAGAGCTGTGCAGCTAGAGAACGAAGGAGACAATGCCCTCGACTCTTTTAAATTGTCGCAAGAGAAAGTAGTTGTGCTCACAAATGAACTGAACGCTATGCGAGCTTCATCGTCTTCGCGTAAAAGGCAAAAAGATTTCGATGAGTTAAACCAGAAATATGACGACTTTTTAAAACTTCGCAAGATTCACCCGAAACATTTGAGCTGCTCGAATTGGAATGATGCGAAAGATCGATGTCGTGGCATAATTGAAGAGATAGCTAAGCATTTTGATTCTTTGAAGGTAAATATGCTGCTTTAATCCGATGTTAATGAGCTGAAAAGCAATCAATCCCTTCTCGCTTTGTTTGAAAGGGGTGATTTTGACTTAAACAAGGAGAAGAGAGAAGTGAAAAAGTCACTAGCCGAGGTTGAAGCCCAACTACGAGCTGTCCCATTTTCCAAACCAAACTTTGAGCAGTACAACTCTCTTCTTGCTAATATATTGTCTTACAGTGATCCTCCTCCCGTTCAATCCGAAGTAACCTATGGTCAAACTTCTACCGAGGCTGCTGGAGGTCCGTCTTTGCTCCCTAAGGAGGTATAATTTAATCAATTCGGCTCTAATTTTGTAATTTAATCATTTATAGTTTGTTTGTTGTTTTTTGTTTGTTTTTGTATAGATATTATGGATGTAACTACTTAAGTTGGGAATTGTTCTTTCGTTTATCGAGATTATAATTGTGTTTTGTCTGGATTACATTGTCCTTTGGGACTTGTAATTACTAATATTACTATGATAGTGTAAATACTACTTAGGGATTTGTCCCTTTATTTTGCCAGAGATGGCTTACAAAACTTAACTCGTGTTTTAGGTTTCGATTTGCCCTTGGGGTTTGTTTTAAGACTTTGTTTACTTTTGAAGTTAAACGTCTCTTTAGAACAAATAGGTCAGTTTGCAAAGTCTGACTTTCGTTCATTAACTCTGGGACGAGTTATTTTTAAGGGAATGGGTTGATCAGACCCTTACCATAATTAAAGGAATACTATAATCAGTTATCCTCGGTAAAGTGCGAGGTTTGAACTCGGCTTCGGAATTGGCATGCCCTTACCATTTTTAAAGTGATCCTCGGTATATTTTTGCGAGGATAGAGCTCAGCTTATGAAATGTCCAAGGGGACTGATTCTGTTTATGTTCTGAACTCGTCAGTTCGATTATAGAATCATGATGCGAGGATTAAACCCGACTTTAGATAATGCGAAGCTGTGCTTGACTTTAGGAAATGCAAGGCTGCATTCTATTTAACTGTCAAAGTTTTTAATCTGCGAACCATAAATCAGCACGTAGCCCATAATGACACAAAAGATTTTTTTATCTTATGATGACTGATAGGTTTTTAGTATGATTTGGCGAACGATATTTGGGTTTGCAAATCGAGCCGATGATCCTTTCTGAAGGATGGTTCAGACTTTTGATTAACCTCTCATTCTACCGCTTAATAGGCCTAAAACCTATGAATTTCTTAGGTATTAATTACCAGACACGTGTGAATATATCCTCTTCGACTATCAAAATCTGTCTTACGGGAAAAGTAAACTTATGTTCACACGCTAAAGGTGTAATAATTACTTTCCTTCATTACCCCCGTAATGATCATATATCTGGCGGCGTAACCCTTCTAGTATTCCCCTCGTCGAAAAGAGAAAGTTGTTTAAAAAAGAGATCTAATTGTACTAAGAGGGAATGTTCCTAGAGATAGAACCTTCAATGGAACCTATGGCAGATTGTTCTGATTTCCCCCAGCCCGCAGCGGTCCTGAATACTCCTCGAGCCCTGATCCTGCTTCTAGGGATGGATTCGAAGTGCATAAGGTTAAGTTTCCTGATTACATATTGACCTTATCCGGGAAAGAGGAAGAAGAAGCCATAGAATTTCTTCATAAGGTAAACTTTGTTAGCATGCTTAGTATTATTTAGAACAATTTAAATAATTAATCACTTCTTAACTGTCGCTGCCATTCAGTTGTCTATTTGTCACCGCTTAGAATGCAGAAAACATCAACTTCTTGGTGAGAAAATGAAAGATCTCGAAAAGCGGATTGCTCAAAGCGAAAAGCCGATTCGTCACTACGAATGTAATCATATGGACTGGGAGAAGAACGGTCTTGACAAAATTGCACCGATTCCTCGCTGCATTTGTCGATACATGAAAGGTCTAAGAAAACACCAAATAACGGAAACAAAGGCACGCGATGATGAAGAAGCTCGTCTGCGAGCTGAGTTTCTAGAAGCCGAAGCAAGAGAAGGATCCGATCTGGTTGTAGCAAAGGAAGAGATTGTTCATGAAATAATGTAACTATTTAGTTTTGTCGGCTTAATCAGCATATCAAGAGTTTTGTATTTTGGAAATACAACTTTATTGGTTTGCTTTAAATACAAGGGTGTTGTTGGAAACTTGAACCAATCTTGGAATTCTAGAAAATCAATTAAGATCATGACTTGATCCTTTAATTAAATTCCAACTGTTGAGTTTCGTTCTCTTTAAATTGTTGTTCCTCACCATTTTATAGAGCAAACAAACAAAGTATCACTACACTTATTCTATAATGGCAGCAAATCCTCAGCAAAATGGAAACATTATGGTGAATTTTTCAGCAAATATGGCAATATGCCCTCACCCAAACTCTCTTCGATCTATTTAGATAGGGCAGTACCCAAGCTTATCATCATTTGATCAGGGTTATAGTTCCGTACGGTTTGATTAAGAAACTACCGCCGCGAAATCAAGAGATTGCTATCGAATTTATTGAAAAGGTAGGTTAATACTTGTATAATTTTTACTTTTTATACATATTTAAATATCTAAAAAAGTTCTTTCTAGTTTGTGGCGAGGCACGCATGGATTGAACATGAAAGGGAGATTCTTCGAGCGGAAGTGAGAGAAAAGAAAGCACAAATTTGCCAGATTACTCATGATATGAGTATCCTGGAAGCTTCGCCTTACGCCTGGCTTGCTCTTGAATCCGAGGAGTTTGACTATCATATTCCACATTGTGTTCAGAAGATGATAAAGCAGATAGAGAGTGAGACTAACTTATTATGCGAGGACACCTAGTTTTACGAATTTGATGATTGTTTATAATGTATTTTGTTAAACATATGTAAGGTCATCAAATCAAAAATTAGTCCTCTAAATATGCGAACAAAGTTATGCGAAAATAAATATTTTTGAATTTAAATAGATGTGTCTAAAAGATCAGACTGCCTATGTACCCTTGTTGGAATCAAACCAATTCGTAGTTCGTATAATAATATAATTTAACAAGAGCTAGAAATAAAACACAAGAAAAGTAAAAACTCACGTGCCGAATGATTTGAGATTGAGGGAGTATACCCCTAATCAGCCCCTCCCATCGTTAATGTGAAGGGCACTTAAGCATTGTTACTTGAAACCAGATTTAGAGTGCTTGAACCCTTTTGGTAGAAATTTGATATGATAAGTAACTATGTCCCCCCCCCTTGTGCTTCAATTCCTGAGGCGAGGCGAAGCCCAATGATGAGTATTTCATGCTTGGTTTAGAAGCAGGAAGAAACTGAAACTGTTCGAGCCTGATTCTAACCATACATCGTTGTTTTGATAAAGGCATATCCATGAAGAGTTGCAAGGTCTTATTTTCATCTCATGAAACTGCTTCGCTGATTGGAAGTTAAAGTTTGATCACCCACTTTATAAGAAGTTATGATTGGCAAGGGCCATGTAGGATTGTTCATAGAGGGGTTGATGTGAGAAAATATGGCTTTATCTCCTGAACAGAAACCACCACAACGAGTGTGTTCTTTTCCATCATCGTATAACGAGTTTCTGGGCTCGTCAGACTTTTGCTTACATGGCAGATAGATTGTTGCTCTCTTTAATCCTTTCATATGATTACTCCACTCACCGCATATTCAGAAACCGACTTATAAAGGTATAGTCTTTCGCCAGTATCTAGTTTAGAAAGGATCAAAGGAGTAGTGAGGTATGCTTTTAGTTGCTTAGAAACTTCTTCGCATTGATCGCTCCATGCAAACTGTTTGTTTCCTTTGAATGGTTTATAAAAAGAAAGGCACTTGTTGGTTGACTGGTATATGAACCTATTGAGGGCTACATTCCTTCCAGTCAAACATTGTACCTCTTAAAAGTTTTGCGGCGAAGGCATTGTTAAAAATACATCAATTTGATTCGGATTTGCTTCAATGCTTCGCTGTGTCATAATGTAACCCAAGAAACCCTCCAGATGGTACACCAAAAGTGCACTTCGCAGGGTTAAGCTTCATGCCAAACTCATTCAATAGTTTGAAGCATTGATCGAGGTGTTGAATGTGCTCGGACTCTTTGAGAGATTTAACCAACATGTCGTCAATGTAGAATTCCATGGTTTTTCCGAGTTGCTTGTCAAACATCTTGTTGACGAGAAGTTGATAAGTTGCTCCAGTGTGCTTCAATCCAAAAGGCATTACTACATAGTAATAAATTCATTTATCAGTAATGAATGAAGTTTTTCTTGATCATACGGATTCATTCGGATCTAGTTATAGCTGGAAAAAGCATACATGAAATTTAAAAGTTCAGGACCCGTGATTAATTTGACCAGACGGTCAATATGTGGTAAGGAAAACTATCCTTTGGGAAAGCCTTGTTGATATCAGTGAAATCAATGCAAACCCTCGACTTTTTATTTTTCTTCTTAACTACCACAGGATTGGCGAGCCAATCTGGGTTCTTGACTTTGCGAATAGAACCAGCTTTGAGAAGCCTATTCACCTCGTCATTTACTGCTTTAGCTCGGTCAGGACCAATCTTTCTCTTTTTTTTCCTTGATTGGCTTGAAGCTTTGATCAATATGCAATTCGTGGGAGATAATTGCAGGGTCGATTCCTGGCATGTCCTCGATGGACCAAGCAAAAGAACTTTTAAAAGAAAGGATCGCCCAACACTGTTGTTATATGGGGAAGCTCTGAAGTGTTTGGTTCAGACTTTTTAGTAGCGGGCACAACTCCAGGATTTATGGTTTTGTACTTTTTCTCGAAAGTTGCATTTTCTTCCTCAACCTCGATCCAGTTGTTTTCTTGTAATATAACTTCTTGGATGGTAGTTGGCTTGTTAACTGTAAGCTCCAGACGGAATTTTGACTCATGCCATAATCCATTCCGCAAAACTGCCAGCGCAAAGGTCACTATCCGTTGTATTTTGACTCATGCCATGATTACTGAATACTGCATGATGAAGGCCAATGATAACTGATCAAAACTATCGATCGTAGTGGACTCTAGTTACGTAAACCACATAAGGGCTTGATCAGAAATATTTTTTGAGAACAACTTACAGTAACATGCATCTTCTTCATGCGCATCGAGCTCGATTGTCTAGCTGTAAAGCGAAAAGCAGCCAAATGGCTCCTTGGGTCGGTCATCTCATCGTACGTCGGTAGGTTGACTTTTCATGCATCTTTGATCCAAAAGTTTGCTATCCGCACTGTAAATGGTGAACATCAAGTTTTTTCGATTACTTTGTCTACTTCGGGAGTGGAACTGGTCGCTTGGTGAAATTTTGATTTCATCTCGTCGAGAGCATGATTTACTTGGTGAAAATCTGAGACGATGGAATGTCCCCAAGTATCTCCTATCTCAGCTGGGATATCATTGTTGTTGTTATCATTGACCGCACTATCGCAAATGTAGGGTTGACTCCGTCACCAACCGCATCTATGGCAAGGATTGCTTCTGTGCTAGAATTGGTTCCAGCCTGAGGCGCCATTGTTTGATTGATCGGTGTCTGAAGGTTTGCACTTTGTAGAGGATTCACATGAGTTTCAGGGTTGGAACTCTTTGTGGTCCTATAAAGTACCCAGGCACTACGACTTTCAGAGGAAGGGCCAGCAGATATCGAATCCAAATGAAAAAGAGAGTTGCTTGATTATTAGTCAAATTTACCTGACCATTTCTCAAAGAGGTCATCTCTCTTTTGATGGTACCAAGTTTTGTGGACAGATCGGTCATGGTCTGAGTGATTCCTGAGAAAGAGTCATGGATGGTAGTGATAGTGGCAGGATCATTATTGACACCGGTTTGGTCTCCACCATTACCACCAGCCATGATGAATTTGATGAGAAGAACTGTTCTGAAATGGTAGATTTGTAGCTTGAATGTCTGATTCTCCCCACAAACAGCTCCAAAATGTGGATGATGGATTCCTCACCCAATAATATATTGAATTATTATTAAAATAAAATAGATTTTGTTTGTGAAAATGAACTGAAATAGAAAATAGATATGCGAAAGGAAAAAATATAAAATTGTATATATTGATCTCGAGTAACCAAAAGATTGACCCCCATACATGACCATGGGGGTCTATATTTATACACGAATTAAAGATTAAATGCTAATAAATACTAATAAATTCTATAATTCTCTTTTAATCCGCCGGTTTTGATTTGGTCTTTAATGTTGTAACGTCTCGTACTTTGAATGATTTCCTCATTCAGCTCATAGATTCACCTCGCTTCGTGGACACTCCTTGCTTCGTTTGCTCCTTCCTTCCGTGAGGCTTCACTACTGGTCAGACCCCAGTTCCTTCCATCGAACCCTCGTATGGTTCACATGTCCTTTCTCGCTCTGAACTGATTAAGCTTTTACTTTGATATGCTGAAGTGGTTGATACGTGTCATAATTGGAGAGAGTGGATCCTTGGTGCGGATCCGGTATTAACAATATTGTATAGACAGTGTTCTAAAGAGCGGTCTAGGCGGTCGTCTAGGCCTCATCTAGGTTCTAGGTGCTCAGGCGACATCTAGATGACCACCTAAAATCAAATAGGTCTTATTTCAGTGTATTTTTCCAGTTTCCAACTACATAGAATTGAATTTATAAATTTTACCTCTATATATGTGGTTATAAACGTTCATATGTTGTTTGATATGAATTAAATAATTTTTTTGTTTATGATTTAATATTTTATTTGTCTATTACATAGTTTAATATAATTTTTTTATCTATAATAACATATTTATAATGTTTTATGTTGTAAATGTCTAATCCGCCAAAAATCATCTAGACCCCGATTAGGCATTTTAGGCACTGGGCTACCGCCTACTTAGCGTCTAGCAGTTTCTTGAACATGTAATTAGTCTTTTCATATATCAATAAAGGTATCAATTAGTGTTTATATATGGATTGTATAAACATGAGCCATTCGAAGCAAAGATCGATAACACACGGAAAACCTTTCAAACATTTTTGACAAAAAAAAACATAAAATCTGGAACATACTCACATACCATATGCTACTCCGGTTTTATTACCATCCAATAAAGACATTGCTCTGAAGAGCTTCTCAGACTTAAGTGACACCTCGACCTGGATGTCTTTTGATGATGTTGAACTGAAGCATGCCATGTAACTTTCAAGATTGCAAAGAAATCCTTGAACTCTGCGGATTTAGGACACTAATACCCGACTCTGGCTCATGGCAACATTGGCATTTGCCATAGGCCCATACCAAATTTTAAAAAAAATTTTAAAGAAAAAGAGAAAAAAAAAATTTTAGAGAAAGGGCTCTGCAAAATTAATTTGCTCATGACCCAATATATATGTGAGACAGGCCTGAAGACACTTACCCTCTAGGTCAACCATGAAGTCTAACATACCTTTGTATGCGAATGCCTCAATGTCTTTGCTCAGTTTGGGGAAATGTTTCAAGTAAAAAGGTAATGAAAACGTCCCTTGTGTTTTATAGACAGTGCTTAATGCGACAAGTAACATTAGGCATAGCCTAAGTGAAATTCTTGTCATTTTATTCTTAAGGAAATAGAGAAAACAAACAAAAAAAAAGAAAAAGAAAAAGAAAACAAGGTGAACTTTTGTTTTTGTTTTTGATGTTGTTGTGGACTTTTTGAATGATTGTGCTTTCTAGGTTAACTTGATTTATATAAATGTTTTAAAATGTCTAAATTTAATTATTAAAATGAAAAAAATGAAAAAAATGAAAAAAACTACTCGATAGATTTAAGGTCGTCCATGAATGGTAAAAGAGTTTCGAAGATATTTGTATAACTATTAACTTTTCTCTGTATATATTTTTAGACAGGATCACTATCTTCGTCAAACTATATTTAATTAGGACCTAATAGCATATTGATATACACCACCTTACAATGAACAATCTACATGTCTACAAAAGATGTTACTAGGACCGTAGGAGAAATGCATGGTTTAAGAGGCTTTAGTTTTTCATATAATTGTGAGATCCCAAACGAAAATCCAGTTAATGTATATAAATTCAATCTCAGGTACGCACCAAAGTCCAGATTAATCTCTAGGATTTGTGACGGTCAAACAAATGAAAGTGTCCAAGTCTCCAATCTCTTCAACATATTAGTAGATTCTAACACACGCAATGGTATTCAATATATTAGTAGATTCTAACACGCGCAATGGTATGTAATTTTAACTTTAAGGTTTATTAAAATGTACTAAATTAATACCCGTTCGATGAAAGTTTCAATGGCTTTCCGCCTGGCATCCTCTTCTCCATAGGCATAGTCCTAAACTATCTATGCATCTTGCTTTTAAATATAAAGCTCCTTGAGCCCAATACGACATAGTTTTAAATTTATTGATTGTTACATTTAAAGTAAACTTTTATCTCCATATCAGGGCCAGCTATAAACACAAGCGGCCCATGCTTGCGTCCCGCCAGATAATAAGTAGATTTCCAGCCACTATATTTTTAAAAATTTTAGTAGCGAAGTTGGTTATCCTTCCCTCTGATGTGTCTAGGAGATAATGAGTTCAACCCCAAGTCCAGCCACATTTCTAGTTTTTTTTTGTTTTTTCCCTTAAATTCATTAATAATTGGTCCAAAAGTTTTTTTGCTTGTAGCCCATGAATTTTCAAGGCCGGGCCTGGTCCATATAGAGGCTTTCAGCCACTTGCATTCTTCTTCTCCCGTTTCCGAGCCACTCTTCCACTTCTCTGATTTTTCTTAACAAAAACCAAATGTACCATGAACTTATCAATACTCCCCGTAAAGGTCGAGTGTTGCTCCACAAATTGGTTAATCGGTTCCCATTATATCTCAAAGTTTGTCAGCCCTTTCCACTTCACCATGACATCATGATCTGCATTGAAAAAAACATTTGTGCATCCCTACTATTTCCTCTGGTTCTTGTTTCTATTTCAGAGTTGAAGTGAGAATAGGAGGAATTTCATGTACCTTATCTCAGTGGCAATTGAAATATGGAATACCGGATGTATGAGTTTTTGGGCAGGTAGTTTCAGTATGTACGCTACTTTGCCAATTCTCTCTGATACGACCTCCGTGAGAGGTCTCGACCCAAAACCGGCACCGAGAGAGTAAGATGATGAAAATGATGATGCTAGATCCAATTACTGAACACCTAGTGATTTGATGGATCAAATGTCGCCACAAGACGATGTGGAAAGTCCACTTGATGAGTCTAAGAGCTTCGACATCGATTCACACGAAAATGAAAAGAAATAATCTATTTTTAAAAGAGATTTTTGATAAAAAGATACATAGGTTACAGAGTTGTCTCGATCTCAATATAAAGAAGAAGATGCGAGAAGGAGAAGAGACACGAAAATAAATGCAAAGAGTTACGAGACATGCCTCGTAAACTCACGCAAAGACCATGCAAAATAAACACACAAGTTCAAATTTGAAATGAGAAAGAGATAATCATAATGGGCCACGCCAAATGATGTAAGAGAGACGGGCCATGAGATGGATCAGACTAGAGGTTGGCATAGATGAGCATATGAGCCACAAGCGTCATTAAAAACCTTTCTCGAAAAACCCATTGGGACAAAACCGAGCCAAGGGAAAAAGAGTGCGAGTGGATCATATGGCCAATGCTCTAGCCTTCTTGGACTTGTATCTTGACCGGTGTAGCCTTGACACAACTTATAGGGTCCACATGATTCTCTTGAATCGTCACAAGATGAAGTGATACTCTAAACTCTTGATGAAAATGCTTTGTTTGAGATCAAGTCTTGACTTCCTTGATGACTCCGGTAGCTCCTTTTGCTCCATACTTCATCACCATGTCCTTAGTGTTGCCAAATCCATGATATGCATCCTTAGAGCCTCTCAGGGTCGTCTTATCCTCCCTCCGTTGAAAAATATTTGTCCTCAAATCTGTTTGACCTGCCATAAACAGCTTCAAGTTAGAACCATCAAAGACAAAATTTATTGAAAAATTACATTTGCGATCAAATGAATGATCGATGTTGTCATGGAACTTCAAGATAGGTTCAACATCGTAGTTGCTATTGTTAAGAGCTTTGGGCAGAACATTCATCCTCCCACTCATGATTCTTTGGAATGTGTTGATCGCCTTTGTTCTTTGCTTTGTATCACGGAAGTAGTCATAAGAAACAACTTATTTTCTTGTAAATCCATTAGTTGAATCCAAGTTCTTCAACTCGAACGTCTGTTCCCTGCAAGTGATCTGATCTTTATTGTTTTTAAACAATAAGATAAATCCATGTTAGTATATAGGAAATCAAGAGCAGGACCATGTTGTACTATCATCGATTTAAAGCCATTAGAAATTATTTTAAAGGGTTTAGAAAATCCTGATAGGTTTGAAATGTCCATGGTTTGGACGTGAAGACTTGACCCGGTTTGTTGCTCATCCATGACTTAAAATATATATAAAGTCCTCTCTCCATCATAAACAAAGTGCTTAGTATTCGGCTTGGCTTGATTCTTCTCGAAGACTTTGGTAGCATTTGTACACCAGTTCCTTTGCAGTCATTACAGTGTGGCTAATGTTCTATTATGATGTATCCCATCCTTTTTTGTTTTGTTTCTTTAGACACAACCTGCATAGTTTTGAAATCACTCGGTAGCACCGGTGCAAGGTTAGTGGCAAAATAATTTTTAACAAATAACTTAGGATCAAATGGATCATCATATAGAGTTTTTACAGCCATAGCAATTATACTAGCTTTCTTACCTTTCTCTTGCTTACCCTTTAGTCAGATTTGATCAAAATAAACTTCGTGAGGTGGCAATGGCACTAGTGTAGTCTTTCTTCCTTTGAACTAGAATTTATGACGATTAGTGAAACTATTATAAAGCACTCTACGGTCTGATTGCCACGTTTTTCCTAGAAGTATATGTCCAGCTTCCATCGGGAGCACATCACACACAATCTCATCTTCATATTTCCCAATAACTATCGGCACTTTCACTTGATGCTTAACCCTCATTTTTCGTTCGTCGTTGAGCTATTGAAAATCATAAGGTTTCAGATGCTTCTTGATGTTCAACCCTAGCTTGTTAACCATTGTATCACTTGCCACGTTAATGCAATTTCCTCCATCGATGATGAGACTATACACTTTACCCTTAACTAGACATCTCATGTGGAAGAAGTTAGCTCTTTGGGCTTGCTCCTTAGTCTTAGTTTGAATGCTTAGAGTTCTCATAGCTACGAGTAACTCTCCTTTAGCAGGTAGCTCAACTTGTTCTTCCTCCATGGGTTCAGACTTTGGTTGCTTTTCTTCAGACTCATACTCTCCATTGTCCTTAAGAACCATAATGTGCTTGTTAGTGCATTCATTCGCATAATGCCCCCATTACTTGACATTTGTAGCACTTGATGTTGCTTGTCCTTGTCTCAGACTTAACTCTATCACCTTGTTTAGCCGCAAATGGCTTAGCTTCTAATCTTGTAGTGCTTGAGTGGTTGCTATCTCCTTGAGCCCTCAGCTTCTCATCTCTCGGATAACTTCCTTTAGTAAATTTACTACTTCCAGCCCCAAAATGAGTTCGTGTAGAACTTCTTCTTTTAAGTTGCTTCTCTATAAGTATGGCTAGCATCTCTTGTAAATCCACATGAGGCTGCATCTCCAATCGATCTTGTATCTCACTTTGCAAACCTCCTAGAAACCTTGACATCGTAGCTTCTCTATCTTCACACACATTGGCTCTGATCATCAACGCTTCCAACTCCTGGTAGTAATCCTCCACTGTCTTCCCACCTTGTACAAGTTTCCTTAGCTGATTGTGCAACTCCCTATAGTAGTAACTTGGCACAAACCTCTTTTCCATGATAGCTTTCATCTCGGTCCAAGTTTCAACCGGATACTCTTGATTTCTTCTTCATGATGTGACCAACTGATCCCACCAACACAAAGCGTAATCACTAAACTCCGTAGCTGCAACCTTTACTTTATTTGCTTCTGTGTAGAACTGACAATCAAAGACCGTCTCGATCTTCTTCTCCCATTCCAAGTAAGCGTCGGGATCATTCTTGCCTTGAAACTCCTAAAACTGTCTTGATGCTTTCCCCTTTCATCCCTAACTCATTGATGCCTCCTATGACTGCTTCGTGACGAGTTGCTGTTGTACTCCTCAGCATCAACTTCTCTTTGTCTTCGTGGAAGGTGTCTCAGCAACTCCCTTAGGTTTTCTTCTTATCGCCTTGGTTGCTCCACATTTCTTTCTCCATTTTCTTCTCCATTTCTCACTTGTTCATTCCTCAAAGGATTCAAAATTGCATCAGTAAGCACAAGGATTATTTCTTCACAGAGAGAACTGATCTTCTCATTCATCATATTCTCGAGCTTCTTCGTAAGGGCTTCAATAAGAAGTTTGTTGGCATTGTTGCTTGAATCTTCGTGATTGGACATCCTTTACCTGCAAAGAGAACACAAAAAAAAACCCAGTAAAGAGTTCCTTTGAAAGAAAACACAATCAAATAAGCAAGACACGAAAGTGACTCTTCAACTACAGAAGAACCCTAATTGTGACTGTTCATTAAAATCGATCTCAGAAAAATATCAAATCAACTCCAAAAATTCTAAATTCAATTTTAAAAAATACTAGACTCACCTTAGGTTCAGATTCAATTTATTTTACGAATTTATCACAAGCCAATATTTTATAAAAATTGAGAAAATATCTGACAGAAATCACTTAACTTCTCGGTGGTGCTCTGATACGACCTCCGTGAGAGGTCTCGATCCAAAACCAGCACCGATAGAGTAAGATGATGAAAGTTATGATACTAGACCCAATTAATGAGTACCTAGCGATTTGATGGATTGAATGTCACCACAAGAGGATGCGGAAAGTCCACTTGATGAGACCAAGAGCTTCGAGATCGATTCACATGAAAACGAAAAAGCAATGATATATTTTTAAAAGAGATTTTTGATAAAAAGATAGATAGGTTACAGATTTGTATCAACCTCAATATAAAGAAGAAGAGGCGAGAAGGAAAAGAGACAAGAAAATAATTGCGAAGAGTTACGAGACATGCATCGTAAACTCACCCAAAGACCATGCAAAATAAACACACAAGTTCAAATTTGAAATGAGAAAGAGATAATTATAATGAGCCACATCAAATGATGTAAGAGGTACGGGCTATGAGATGGATTGGACTAGAGGTTGGCATAGATGAGCATATGAGCCACAAACCTCACTAAAAACCTTGCTCGGAAAACCCATTGGGACAAAACCGAGTCAAGGGAAAAAGAGTGTGAGTGGATCATATGACCAGTGCTCTAGCCTTCTTGGACTTGTATCTTGACCGGTGTAGCCTTGACACAACTTATAGGGTCCAAGTGATCCTCTTGAGTCATCACAAGATGAAGTGACACTCTAAACTCTTGATGAAAATGCCTTGTTTGAGACCAAGTCTTGACTTCCTTGATGACTCCGGTAGCTCCTTTTGCTCCATACTTGATCGCATGTCCTTAGTGTTGCCAAATCCATGATATGCGTCCTTAGAGCCTCTCAGGATCACTCTCCAATACCTCAAATATTTTATACTTGTATATTATTTGTGAATAGTACTTTTTACGGAATTTTATACAATAAAATTGTTTACAAAGATACGATTATTTAAAGAGCTTTTGATGATACTAAGATAATTTTGAAAATTACAAATTTAAAAAACTTGGAAGTTTTGTAGAGAGAGATTAGAGAGATTTTTAGAGAGAGAAAGTTGTGCGAGAAATCGCTTGCTTCCTCCGTTGGTAGAGTTGAGTATTTATAGGGGAAACTGGGTGTTTGGTTGCGTCATTACTTATGTCAATTCGATGCTACATGTCATCTTGTAGTGCTGTTGATGATTGCATACGTATTTATGTCATTGCTTACGTCAGTGTGTTGCTAAGTGTCACTTTGTAGTGGTGCCGACCTTTAGGTAGTTGATGCGTGTTTAAGTGGGCCCCATATGTCGGAGGTGGGTCCCATTTGCCTGGTAATGCGATATTGACTTCTTAGATACTTCTTTATACAGAGCTTTTTATATAGATATACTCTGTAGATTATTACTTTGTGACGCTTAGTCCTCGGCAAAAGTAATCGGACCCAAACCGACCTGAAACTAACAGAACCGGAACCGACCCGAAGTTTAGGAATACTCGAATGAGTCATAATTAAAACTTTTATACCCAACAAACCGAACCCGAATCTGAACCGAATCGATAACCGAATAGATACCCTAAATACTCAAAATATAATAATATATATACAAATATATATATATATATATATATATCAATTATTTTAAGACCAAAATAACTAAATTATAAGAAATTTCTTAATTATATTTCTAGAAATTTAACCATATTTTATTTAAATTTAATCAAACTTTATTCAATTTGTTTTCCAATTTTGGGTATCCGAACCCGAACCGAACCCGATCCAAAAAATAAAAATACCCAAAAAGTATTTCAAACACTAAACCCGAAAACCCAACGGGTATCCGAACCTGAACGGGTACCCGCACGCCCATCCCTAGACTGACGCTGAGCTACTAAAGATGGTCGATATGGCCACAATTTCAAGTAAAACCAACTTGCTTACCTCAAATTCCAGATCATGTCAACATTGGTTGGCAGAGTTTTGCATCCTCACTTAAGCCTTCACTAAGTTACCTTCCAGCTCTTCTAGCATGGTTTCTCTGTTCTGGATCACCTAACTAACAACAACATTATTACTCGGTATATCCCCATATCTCATCAGCTTGGGCGGATCCCTACCATACAAAGCCCTGAAAGGAGTGGAATTCAAGGATGAGTGATAGGATGTATTATACCAGAATTCAGTTCAAGCTAACCATTGAACCCATGACTTTGGTTTTGTACCTGCAAACCACCAGAGATAAGTCTCAAGGCATCGATTTACCACCTCAGTTTGGCATCAGTTTAAGGGTGATAGGTTGTGCCCTTGAGGAGGATGGTGCCTTGTGAGGGAGAACAAAGCATTCCAGAACTTGCTGTGGAAAAAATTGTCACGATCCGACCAGAGCCGTTCTTAGAGATTTTAGGACCCTAGGCCAAAAATAATAATACTCTACATGATTTGTTAATACTAATTTTAAGATTAAAATAATTGTAATTAATATATTTTCTATATGATTATGATAATGAATTATGAAATTTGTGAATAATATTTTTCTAAGAAAAAAACTATAAAAGGATCATAAAAGAAACTAAATTGATTTTTTAAAATTATGTTTGTAAAAAATAATTAAAATAAATTATTGGTAAAATTTTTAAGTAAGAGTAATTTAAGAGTGAATGAAAATAAAAAGTATGACAAATACAAGAAAATAAACATGTATTGGCCGCAAAAATTAATTATGAACAATGAAAAATTTAAAAAACCAATGATAAGGATTTGAAACTGAATGGGAATATATTTTGAGGTAATTTTAAAACCATTAGATCACTAAATATTTTGATATTTAGGGCCCTAAAATTTTATAAATAAAACAGGGCCTTAAGCGAATGTTTAAAATTTTTCTTCCTACGCACGGCCCTGGATCCGACACCATAGTTTCCGGAAAGCCATGTAACTTCACTATCTCTTTTCACAAACACTTCAGTCACACTCACTGTAGAAAAAGGATATTTGAATGATTACACTCAAGGGGTTACTACAACCAACCCTTTTTCTTATTGTAGTTTCAAAGTAACAGATTTCTTTTTGTTTTTCAGTAGTAAAAAAGTGGTTAGCCAAAATATTCATAAGCAACAAGAACATGTTATATATTTTTCGATAAGAGAACATAATTCACACTTTCTAGAATCAACTGAAGCAATGCAAATATAAACGAAGCAATGAGTCTATTCAAAAAAAAATCATTGAAATCGCGTAGGGACGTCTGAAGTCCAACTTAATGGCTAAAATAACTTTTTATCGCCGGTATCAATCATCAATTTTTTTTCGAAAATGCACTCTGAATTGTTGTTTCTCCTTGTATTTTCCCAAATAATCATAGAAATGTTTTTCAATAAACAATTAAAACAAACAAAGATGTGACACACAGGATAAAGAAGATTAGAGTAGAGAGTTCCAAGAAAGTTGGAACTAGTTAAGAAGAAGGACCAGTCCAGTAGGATTTTACAGCGAGAAGTATCTTCTCAGGGTTAAAGGGACCTTTCTCATGATCCAAAATACGACTCTTCCACTTCATTCCATTGGTTATGCTTTGTATCTTTGTCAAAGTTTCCACATTGTCCCTAAACACCACTGTTCCCTCTGGTCTCAGTATTCTATCCATCTCAAGTAGTATCAATGTCACATCACACCTTTCATCAACAACAGCAACAACAACAAAATCAGAATTCACATTTGGGGGGAACGCAAACACAAATGCAAACAGATGAGAATTTTAAAAATGAAAACAAATTACTCAAATTACTTTTTCCTTTTTTAATATAAAACATTTTCTGTTTTAAAAAAGTATATGGACCTACAATATTTTAACAAAGATAGTCCATATTTTCGAGCCCAAAATATCGAAAATATACATGTTTTCATATATTTTAAATGATACTTTATTTTTAAAACATATACATATCAATTAATTATAGCCCTTATAAATTATTGGACAAAAATTTATGAGTCATATTTAATTTGATCTGTATTTGTTTGAATTCTGCCCTTTTTTCAAGCACTTTTTTAGTCGCCCCTCTTTTCATATAATACTTTTGTGAATTGTATTATATGAAAAGAGGGGTGACTCATAAATTATTTAGAAAAATATACACTAGATATAAGCATAAACGTAATTAAATTATAGTAATTGGTGTTTACCTGTCGTAAGTGCTAAAAAATCCACCGGCGTGAATCAAATCATAAGTTCTTGGATACGTAGAGAATCCTTCACACCAATCTTGATACGTCCCTATAAATCCCCGTTCGTAAATCACTCCTAACGTTTGCTTCTTTGCATCCACAGGAACCACATTCATAACCCAAGATGGATATTTCATCATCGCTGCAGCAAATCCCCCAAGGTATGCATTCATGTCCATTATGTTCCTATATCTTCCTTTTGAAAGCTCTGGCAGTATTTGTTGGTAATATGCTATTCTCTCCTTCCACACTTCATTGTCCTCTCTGAAATGTTCGGCATTGACATCTGGAATAGTTCCTCGGATTATCCTTGGTGGCACCGCAAAAGCTCGGTCCGGCCAATCCTCTAACGCACCTCCTGCGAATTCGTCTGGACTCTTTGCTTCTGGTAGTGGTGTTACACAAGATTCCAAGTCTTTGTACCTATCGTCAAGATCATTCATCAAATTTTTAAAAACATATATTTCTTCCGTCTCATTTTATAAGATGTTTTAGCGATATTTTTTCTATTTTCTGTGTAATATTTAAATTAAGTGTAATTTAGTTACATCGCTCATATTAAATTTGTATTGTTTAAACAAAATTTAGAGAGATAATTTCTCTGATTTTTTAATCTTCGCGCATTTACCCAAAACATTTTATAAAAAAAACGGATGGAGTATGTATGAAGTTTATGGAAAGGGTTAAAATTGTTACCAAGCGAAATCGGGTAGATCTGATTTGCTGCATATAGGAGGAGATTTATGAACTCGTTTGAGTTTGTTACACTCAATGTGATTAATAGGCTTTTGCCAGATTGATAAATCACCCTTTTCTGTAACTTTCTTCCAACAAAGACTCCTAGCTGCATCTTCTATAGAATCTTGCTCCTGCTTCAAATCCTCTTGTGATCTTTCCCAACCTTTCCAGTATTTCTTCCAGTGAATCGGTGGGCCCGAGAGGATCCAATAACCACCCGGTCTTAAAACCCGGTCCACTTCGGTTAAGTACAAACCATCTACACACATTCGAAAAATGTTTTGATTAATTGCTACAATAATCAAGAAACCTTTGGAAAAATCAAGAAAATCTTTCATTACCGTTCTGAAACCAAGGAATCAAACAACGAGAACAATGAGCAAGATCAAAAGCTCTAGCTGGATATGGAAGCCTTCTTGATCCCATAATCCCGATAATCGCGGGAACTCCACGTTCTAACGCAAATTGAACTTGAGCTTCATGAGTGTCTCTTGGAGCAAAAGACATAGCCACAATATCTCTCTTCAACAAGTAAGCACCAAAACTCGCCACCTAAAACCACCAATAAAAACAAATTAATTAATTATCTTTCCAACTAGTAACCAATCAAGAAGTCATATTAAAATATAATGTTTGGTTGTTTAAAAAACATAATAAAACAGAATCGATTAAAAACAAGTCAAAGATCAATGAAAGGTGAATAGAAATAGAAACAACTTACACCACATCCTGTATCAATAGCTGTTCTAATGCCTCCATCAGTAAGAGGAATGAGTCTAGCAATGTCATCAATGTAAGCATCAGCTCCACGTGGAAACATAGTGCCACCACCAGGGAATCTAAACCGTTCACCTTCAACTTGAATCCAATTCTGAATTGCTTTCTCAATGCTTAGCTCTTTGTGTGGAATGTTGTCGTACCAAGCATAGTCTCTACTCTGAGGCCATTTAAATGGAATCTTGTAGTGTGGTGGAGGAGGAATCAGACAATAAAGAAGCTCATCTTTGGAAGGACAATGTCTTTCTCTGTATTTCATCATGTTCCTATCAAATCTTCTCCCTCTCTCTCGATCTTCACATGGAGTGTACTCACTCAAAGACATGTCACATGGCACGAAGTACTTTACGGTTTGATTCGTAATCTTTAGCTCGATTTTGTGATGGCTTTCGAAATCTAACTCAACTGGTTCTGAGGAGGACGAAGAAGAAGAAAGATTCTCATCATTATCAGAAGAAGGATTTGGATTTGTTTGAGCCCGAGCCGTTGTTGTTGTTTGATCACATCCCATTCTTGAGTAAACCACAGAAGAAGAACTTGGGACAGTGTTGTTTTTCCAAGATCCAAGAACGTAAGACAATATACATAAACCACTTACACAAAATA